>JAWPHD010000169.1:0-594963 GCA_037043455.1 Cyrtodaria siliqua | reverse complement strand
AATTAGAAATATGTAAAAACAATTTGCTTAAGATTTATAAATAATTATTAATGATTAGCAATACACACGATACGTAGAAAAACTAACGGGACGCTGCGAGTTTAGAAAACATATAAAGATTGCGGTCTGTCCCTATTAAGCAGGGCTATACCGTTTACGAAGACAAACATGATTCACCTATAATAGTACTGATATGTATGATTCAATTGACTGAATTGCTGTTTAACATCCCAACTCGTTGTTTATGTTATTTCGAGACTCACCAGAGAGAGGAATTGGATACGGTGTGTCATTGCGGGAAGGGGTGAACGCATCATTATTAGCAAATGGTATAACCGATCTACACACGGTCCCAAAGCATACGATTAAGTACTTCAAACTCATTTAATGGAGGGTTGTGGTCTAGTGGTAGAGCGTTGGACCCATGATCAAAAGGTCGTTGGTTCGATCCCCTCCATGACTATATGTGTATTGTGTTTCTGAGCAAGACACTTTCTCTGCATTTGCTTAGTACTGGTTCTACACATGAAGACATCGACAGCGATTGAAATAAGTTCAGAGAGCTTTCGTTACAATCGATGTAAAACAAATAAGTTTAAACTAAGCTTATTTAAATATGGACATAACAAAAATACATAAAATTGAACAATTTCAAAAGGACTCACTTGAAATATGGGAATGCATCATCACATAAGTCAGCGTATGGAAATCTGTCGTCCAGATCTACTGTCGTAGCCTTGTCAAAGTCCAGAGTCATTATCAGGTACGTAATCTGCTGAGTTAATGTTGTACCTTAAACACAAATATTTGTACAACATCACCAATGATTGTAATTACCACATAAGGCTCCTGGTAGTGGATCATGAGTCACCTGCAATGATACACTAGTGCAAATGAGAGCCAAATCACGTTGTATGTGCACAGAGTCTTCCCTGTGATTTTGATATTTTAAGACAGACTCGGTTTTATTGTTTATAAAAGGTCATCTCCCGCCCCTAGCAACGGCTTAAGCGGTATTCTACTGTAAAGTCCCAAAGATTGGGCTTGATGATCGCAGATGGCCACTAAGTAATAACACTAAAAACTATATTGTGAATGTCGCTAAATACTGAAATAGAATCCCTTAGAAACAACAAACACAAACAAGAAATACAAATAGCAGACGCGTTTTATTCAATCTGTTCATGAGAAGCAATATAAGTCAGTAGGGTTCAAATCACTCGCTGTTGTTGAAGTCCCTCCTGTCAATTATGTCCCGACGAAGCTCCAGCTGTTGTCTGAGCCCCTAAATGGCGTTTCACAACAAAAGGGACGCAACACATATATACTGCGATTTTATTGTGAAAACGCCATTTATAACTGATTAAGGGGAGGAAGTTTTGTATTGTAATCGTTAGTTGAAGCAGACGTCGATATTGAATTGAATTGAATTGAATGTTGTTTAACGGCTCATCAACACAGTATAGATTATTTAGAGCCGCCCCAGAGAGAGGGGAAGGATACATAGGAATCCGGGAACCGTGCCCTACTCTTATTATCGAATAGATTCCTGTGGTTTGTTAACGTGCTCGGAGGATAGACCGATACACGGGACCGCCCGGTTTACGGCCCCATCCGACGGATGGGGCTAAGGGGAAGTGTCTTGCCCAAGAACACACCGACGGAACTCAGTGGCACCACGGAGGATTGATCCCGGGGCCTTCGGTTGCAAATCCGCCGCGCTACCGACTGCGTCGATATTGAAAAAAAAACACATGCGATTGTGTTATAGTTATAAAATAGATTAGATGTATATGTTTCTTATATTTTGCCACTATCTACACGCAATTTCATTTATTATGTGCAATTCTGTTGACGAATAACCGATTACCACGTGTATAGCTCTCCCTGCACACGGACCTATGACTTTACACACACCTCCTTTGGAGGATGGCATACTTTCATAGTAGGCTTATCTTACCCAAGGAAATCGAACTGTGTCGTCTGGGACGAGAGGCAAGTATGACCAAGTATGCTAACCACTCATCCACCACAACAATATGACTGGAAGAAATTGTTATTTTCAATAGACAGGTTGAAGGAAATAAACATAAATAAAAAGAAAACAAAAAAAGAAAAAGAAATCAGAAAAAACTTCTTTTTTTTGTTATACTATATTTCTGTATAGACATGTATACAAACATCAAAACACATTTAAAAAAAATAAAAACCGTACACCAAAAACAATCCTACTCAAAATTCATACCCAATTGCCATGTAAGAGACCATAGTGGTCTCTTACATGGGGTATGATTGCTTTTGACTATGGTCTCTTACATGGTGTATGCTTGTTTTTGACTATGATCTCTTACACGGCGTCGAATTGTTTTTCACTATGGTCTCTTACATGGGGTAGGGTTGTTTCTGGTGTACAGTTTTTCATTTATTTGATATGCTCTGATGTTGTGCTCTGCTGTTGTATACATTTCTATTACGGTCTCTTACATGGGGTAGGAACTTTGGTGTACAGCTTTGCAATTATTTGATATGTTTTGATGTTTGTATACAAGTCTAGACAAAAACAAACAATCAGATTTTTTATTTTTTTAAGTTCCTTTTGTTTTTAAAGATTTTTTTTAGGTCCAAACGCGTTCCTCCTTTAACCTTTGTTTCAATACCGTTCTTCTAGTTACAATTGATTGCACATCGGGTCCTGATATGGTCTGGGATGTCGTGTTATATGGTGGATATAATATATCGGCATGGAATGTCTTCTATTCCTAGCACACATTCTCTAATTCACAAAAAGCGGAGTATACATCTGTCATGATGCTATGCATGACGTGCACGCACAGTGCAGTAACCAGACATAAACTGACACAAAGAAATAAATTGGGTGAGAAGTGGGTCGTGGGTCGGGGAGGGCAAGGGCGGATCCGGGGGTATGGGTGCACCAGGCTAAAATCTGAAAAGTAATAATTATATGTATATAGTAAGCTTTTGTTGGTTGGGGTGTACAGGTGGTAGTGGGATGGGTCTAGGGGCGGGTCCAGTGCGGACACCGGGAGCACCCCTACCTAAAATCTGAAACGTATGTACTTTGATTGTTCTTTGGTTGTTAGTTAGGCAGTGGGGTGGGGGCATGGGCGAATCCAGTTTAAATAAATCCATAAAATAAAGTCTTCTTACTTTAGAAAACATCTGGGGAGCATTCACCCTCCTCAGGGGCGGTTAAAGGATTTGACATTGGGGGTGGAGCGCAAGTTAAAAAAGCAAGTTATAACCAAAACGCACGCACGCACTCACTCACTCACTCACTCACTCACTCACTCACTCACTCACTCACTCACTCACTCACTCACTCACTCACTCACTCACTCACTCACTCACTCACTCACTCACTCACTCACTCACTCACTCACTCACTCACTCACTCACTCACTCACTCACTCACTCACTCACTCACTCACTCACTCACTCACTCACTCACTCACTCACTCACTCACTCACTCACTCACTCACTCACTCACTCACTCACTCACTCACTCACTCACTCACTCACTCACTCACTCACTCACTCACTCACTCACACACTCACTCACTCACTCACTCACTCACTCACTCACTCACTCACTCACTCACTCACTCACTCACTCACTCACTCACTCACTCACTCACTCACTCACTCACTCACTCACTCACTCACTCACTCACTCACTCACTCACTCACTCACTCACTCACTCACTCACTCACTCACTCACTCACTCACTCACTCACTCACTCACTCACTCACTCACTCACTCACTCACTCACTCTCTCACTCACTCACTCACTCACTCACTCACTCACTCACTCACTCACTCACTCACTCACTCACTCACTCACTCACTCACTCTCTCTCTCACTCACTCACTCACTCACTCACTCACTACGCACGCACGCGTTGTTTCCAGTTAAGGGGTGATGCGCAACTTTAAAAAAAATCTATTTACAGCCAACATACAACTACTGCCCCCTCCCCCCAAAAAACACAAACAACACTCAACAGCAACAACAACAAAAAGGACAAAACACAAAACAACAACTATTTTAGTCACATAATGCGTACAAGTCACATATTGCATATTGATTTTTGACGCATTATATGAATAATCACATTCGCCTCCTGTTTAAAAAATAATTAGGAAGTAGTAACGGCTTAGGAAATAAACAGTAGGCGAATGTGAGAATACATACAGGGGAGAAGCCATATAAATCAAATATATTAAGCCATTCTGTTATATTTCGTTAAATGATAGCAAGTGATAATGTCTAGGTGATGTGAGAGATATCCTGATAAGAGAAATACGATGTCTCTGTCATCTGTTAACTTTAATTTTGTTCCCCGTGAGGTTGCGGGGTAGACCTCCTCCCCCTCCCCCCCCCCCCCGCCACCAACACCCCCCACACACGCATTTATATTCATTTTGTCATTTTTTATCATGCCCATTCAATGTCTGTACCATGACACCGCGTATGCAAACGTGGAAACGTGGCTCCATCGTAAATGGAGTGTCTATTATAGAATTTGCAGCAATTCTGCAGTTTTGCAGGTAAGAAGGTTCTAGGCCCAATCTTCATATTTTATCTTGATGTAAATGGAGGATGAGCCTGGCACGTTCGTTCCTGTTAGGCGCCATATAACCTTTCATGTGTTGTTGCGCCTTAAAACACAAATCAATTCAATTAACTTTTTTAAACAGTAGTGGAATGTGAGTATGCATACAGGAGAGAAGCCATATAAGCTACATACATTAAGATATTAGGCGATGTGAGAGATGTAGAGATGTTTCTATTGTCCTTTAATTTTCCGAATATGCCTAGTTACTCATTTTAGCAAAGTAGAAGTTACTAGTGCCTAATTAACAGCTATACCAGCCGCAATTACGCATTAATCGTGGATATGAATGTGTATGCTATTTTTTTAATTCATATTTCCTAAGCAGTTACTACTTCCTAATTAGAAGTAGAAGTTACTAGTGCCTAGGATTTAACTGAAATATTAGCCGATACATTGAGTGTACAGGAGAAATATCATATTATACCATTTAACGAAATAAAAACTTAATATATGTGACTTATTTGGATTTTATTCTGCATGAATACACACATTCGCCTACTGTTTAAACTAATTACATTTAAAGGGTGTTAGAGACATCTCTCACATCGCCTAGACATTACCACTTACTATTTTTAAAAAAAACACTGTCTTTTAGCTTAATTATCACCTCTTCCTTCTATAATGTACCAGTCGGTTTATTTGCAAGAACACGATTTATTAATTACATGTGAAATGATGAATACTATTGGTATATTATTTGTTATCTTATCAAACCATGTACAAATGCATAGGGAATCTGCATATAATATAAGAACAATGTTCGTGTGGTGTGTGTGTTGTGGGGGTTGCGGGGAGGGACATACTCTACCCACCCCTTTCAGATTAGGGGAGAGGTGCTGTCCCCGCCGTTCCTAATTATAGATACTGCACACGGTCTAGTCTAATTAGCATGGCAGCGTCGTTTCCGAGGAAAGCTCCACGGGCCTTTTGCCGTATTAACACAGAAATTCAAAGAGATATGTCATGAGCATATATAAGGTATGACTCTTCCTACATGGGTATGGTCTAAGTCTTAACATTTCCTTCGAAGGATGGCATACGATTCACAGTACCTTGCCCGAATAATGAAAGGTCATTTGAACAAAACCTTCACTTGGAAAAAAACATTGCTTGCAATTGTTAGAGTAAGCGAAATGACAAGTGTGCGTACACACTGGTGAGAAACCGTTTAAGGTACAATATCAGAGTTTATGAATATGTCGTCCCTTTCGCGTATCAATAAATTCACCTAAGCAGTTTATTATGTCCCTCAGGACTGTACTGACGCTAGCTGTGTTGATATTGTCCTTGAGGACAGTACTCAACCCAGCGAAGCTGGCAGGTGATATTTTCACAGAGATTAGTATTGACTGTATCCGTTTATTGTTCCGCTGAGGACAGTACTGACACGCGATTTAAAAGAACCTTATTACATTAAAGCAGACCATTTTTAAAAATAAAAACGTCCTTTAGTTTAAATACCACCCATTTGTTCTGTCATTATAAAGTACCAGTAGCTTTATATGCAAGAACATGATGTCTTAGTAAAATGTGACTTGATTAATACTTTTGGTATATTCTAGCAGCGAGAATCGTAGCTCTTATGGTGCGTACCTACAACAGAGTTTCTGTGATGCCCTTTTAGAATAAGTAGGTATCAGGGTCGACCTTATCAAGACAGGTTCATGAAGAGATCAAGATATGCATGCATAAACAGCCGCCATACAGCAATAGATTAAACGTTAACAACCAAGCGTGCATGCATAAAACGCACCATAGAGAAGAATACCTCATCGATCTATACATTTTCGTACGACTAGTTCATGTTTTTCAGGTTAATATCTCTGGAAATTTTACATTTTGACATATCTCGCGCTGACACGTATTCTGTGTTTTGAAACTTGAACACGAACACAGCTAACACAAATCGACAACGTTAACAGGGAAACGTCAGATATGTGAGTAGTTTGAGTTTCCAAATACGGAACAAGACGAGGTGCGGGGAATATTCTCTGTCCACCCGTCTCAGGTTATGGGGAGAGGTGCTAGCCTACTGCTATTTTTTTTTAAACTACACACATTCATTTCCGACTATCATGACAGCCTGGTTTCCGAGGAAGGCTTTGCTGGCATGTTGTCACTGATTAACACAGAATTTCAGCAAAATATGTAAGGAGCATAATTATATAGGGTGTGGCCCATCCTGTACATGGGCCTGGTCAACGGCTTAACATCCCCTTCGAAGGATGGCAGTTTCACAGTACATGTACCTTGCCCGAATAATGAACGGTCATTCATCAAAAGCACTCATTTGGGAAAAAACATTGCTTGCAAACAGGTAGGGTAAACGAAAAGACAAGTATGCATACACACTGGTGAGAAACCGTTTAAGGATATGACTATATTGTCCCTTTTGTGTTTCAAGGAAGTGACCTAAGCAATTTATTTTGTCCTTCAAGACTTTACTGACGCTAATTCTTGAAATTGTCCTTGAGGACAGTACAAATGCGATGGAAGCTAGTAGGTGATATTTTCGTAGAGTTTAGTAGTACTCACTGTATTTGTTTTAGGACAGGACTAACGCTAGCCGGCGATATTGCCCCGAAGGACAGTACTAACGCTAGCTGTTGATAATACCTCTGAGGACAGTACTAACGCTAGCTGTTGACATTGCCCCTGAGGACAAGACTAACGCTACCTGTTGATATTGACTTGTGGACGGTACTTACTCTAGCTGTTGATAGTATCCCTATAAGACGCTGGCTGTTGATATTGTTCATGTGGACGTTACAGACAATAGCTGTTGATAGTGTCCATATAGACAGAACAAAAGCTTGCTGTTGATACCTGTGCATGTTACAGACTAGCTGTTGATATTGTAGTTTTACAGCTAGCTCTTGATAACGCCCCCGAGGACATTACTAACGATAACTGTTGGTATTACACTTAGGACAGTACTAACGCTGGCTGTTGATATTGCCACTGAGGACAATACCAACGCAGGCAGTTGATATTGCCATTGAGGACAGTACTAACGCTAGCTGCTGATATTGCCCCTGAGGACGGTACTTACGGTAGCAGTTGATATTGCCCCTAGAAAGCAGTACTAACGCTATATGTTGATATTGGCCCCGAAGACAGTATTAACGCTACCTGTTGATATTTCCCTTTAGGGCAGTAATAAAAGTGGCTATTGATATTGCCAATGAGGACAGTGTTAAAGCTAGCTGTTGATATTCTCCATGAGGACAAAACTAACGCTAGCTGTTGATATTGCCCCTGGGGACAGTACTAACGCTAGCTGTGGATACAGCCCATTATGACAGTCCTATCCGTACCCGTTGATATTGCTCATGCGCACATTACTAACTCTGGCTATTGATTTTGACACTGAGAACAATACTAACGCTGGCTGTTGATATTGCCCTGGGGACAGTACTTACGCTGGCTGTTGATATTGCCAATTAGGACATTACTTACGCTGGCTGTTGATATTGCCCATTAGGACAGTACTGACGCTGGCTGTTGATGTTGCCCCTTTGGACAGTACTTACGTTAGCTGTTGATATTGCCCCTGAGAACAATACTAACGTTAGCTGTTGAATTTGATCCTGTGGACATTACTCACACTGAAAATTGATGTTGCCCCTTAGGACAGTACTAACGCTGACTGTTGATATTGCCCCTAAGAACAGTCCTAACACTGGCTGTTTATACTTCCCCCGAGGACATTAATAACGCTGGCTGTTAATAGTGTCCATGAGGACAGTACTAACTCTGGCTGTTGATATTGTCAATGAGGCAAATACTAACGATATATATTGAGATTGCCACTGAAGGCAGTACTAACGCTAGATGTCGATATTCCCGTTAGGACAATACTAACGCTCACTGTATTGATATTGCCCCTGGGGCCAGTATTAACGCTGGCGGTTGATATTGCCAATGACGGCAGTACTAACGCTGGCTGTTGAGATTGCCTCGGAGGACAGTACTACCACTAGCTGTTGATAGTGTATTTGAGGACAGTACTAATGTTACCCGTTTATGTTGCCTCTGAGGACAGTACTAACGCTGGCTGTTCATAATATCTCTATGGTGGTTAAAGCAAAGGCTGATGATAGTGGATGTTAAAAACACTAGCTGTTTGTTTCCATATGGACAGTACATATGCTAGCTGTTTATACCTGTGCATGTTACCGACTAGCTGTTGATATTGCATCTGATGATAGTTCGAACGTTAGCGTTTGATAGTGCCCCTGAGGACATTATAAACGCTGGGTGTTGATATTGCCACTGAGCACCATACTAAGTAATAGATAGAGTCTGGTCTCAGCGAGTTGGCTTATTTAAACAACCAACGAGCTGAGACATACTCTATCTTTTTTGTAGCATGGTGTAGCATTGTGTACTTAGTAACACTGTACGTCATAGTGACCGTACTCTAAATTCCAATATTCGGTAGTTGTAGTACGGTGTAGCCACGCCCCTTTAGTTAAATTAAACGATTTAATGCTCTGCATTCATCAAAGGAAATGTCACCGACCATGCTACAACGCAGGCTGTTGATAATGCATCTTAGGACAGTACGAACGCTAGCTGTTGATATTACCAGTGAGGACAGTACTTACGTTAGTTGTTGGTATTGCACTTCAGGACAGTACTAACGCTTGCTGTTGATATTGCCACTGAGGACCATACTAACGCAGGATGTTGATATTGAGGACAGAAATAATCATAGCTGTTGATATGACCCCTGAGGATAGTACTAACACCAGCTGCTGATATTGCCCCTTAAGATAGTACTAACACTAGCTGTTGATATTTCCCCTACGGACAGTACTAACGCCAGCTGTTGATATTTCCCATTAGGATAGTCCTAAACCTAGCCGTTGATATTGACCCTTAGGACAGTACTATCGCTAGCTGCTGATATTGCCTTTAAGGACGGTACTAAACCTAGCTGTTGATATGGCCCATGAGGGCAGTACAAACGCCAGCTGTTGATATTGCCCCTTAAGATGGTACTAACGCTAGCTGTTGATATTGCCTCTCAGAACAGTACTAACGTCAGCTGTTGATATTGCCCCTTAGGATAGTCCTGAACCTAGCCGCTGATATTGCCCCTTAGAACAGTAATAGCTAGCTGTTGATATGGCCCCTGAGGATAGTACTAATTCTAGGTGTTGATATTGCCCCTTAGGATATTATTAAGCTGTTGATATTGCCCCTGAGGAGATAACTGAACGTAGCTTTGATATTGTCCCTAAGAACAGAAATAACCCTAGCTGTTAATATGGCCCCTGAGGACTTTACTATCGCTAGCAACTGATATTGCCCCTAGGAGGGACAGTACTAACGTCAGCTGTTGATATTGCCCCTTAAGATAGAACTAACCCTAGCTGTTGATATTGCCCCTGAGGACAGTACTAACACCAGCTGTTGGCACTTAGGACAGTACTATCGCTAGCTTTTGATATTGCCCCTAGGGATGATACTAAAACTACCTGTTGATATGGCCCCAGAAGACAATACTAACGCCAGCTGATACTGCACTGTAAGATAGTACTAAAAGTAAGTATAACCTTAGCTGTTGATAATGCCCCTTAGAACAATATTAACGCTAGATGTTGATATGGCCCTTAGAACAGTAATAACGCTGGCTGTTGATATGGCCCTTGAGGACAGTACTAATTCTAGCTGTTTATATTGCCCCTTAGGACATTACTAAGCTGTTGATATTGCCCCTGAGGACAGTAATAACGTCAGCTGTTGATATTGCACCTTAAGATAGTACGAACGCTAGCTGTTGATATTGCCCCTAGGAGGGACAGTACTAACGTCAGCTGTTGATATTGCCCCTTAAGATAGAACTAACCCTAGCTGTTGATATTGCCCCTGAGGACAGTAATAAAGCCAGCTGTTGATATTTCCCCTTAAGATAGTACTAACGCCAGCTGTTGATTTTTCCCATTAGGATAGTCCTAAACCTAGCCGTTGATATTGCCCCTTAGAATAACGCTAGCTGTTGATATGGCCCCTGAGATAGTACTAATTCTAGGTGTTGGTATTGCCCCTAAGGACACTATTAAGCTGTTGATATCGCCCCTGAGGAAAGTACTAAACGTAGCTGTTGATATTGCCCCTAAGAACAGTTATAACGCTAGCTGTTAATATGGACCCTGAGGACTTTACTATTGCCAGCTGCTGAGATTGCCCCTAGGGACAGGAGTAAAATAGCTGTTGATATGGCCCCTGCGGACGGTACTAATTCTAGCTGTTGATATTGCCCTTAGGACAGTAATAACGCTAGTTTTTGATATGGCACCTATGAACAATAATAACGCTAGCTGTTGATATGGCCCCTGGGGACAGTACTATCGAAAGCTGTTGATATTGCCCATAGGGACAGCACTAAAACTAGCTGTTGATATGGCCCCATAGGACAGTATTAACGCCAGCTGTTGATATTGCCCCTTAAGATAGTACTAAGTAATATAAAAAGATCGGACAGGGAAAGTATAATTCAAGGAGGACAGTCAACCACAAAACATACAAACAAACACGCAAACAGACAAACAATAAGGCAAAAGCAATAATAAATGCAACCGACATCACAAACACAAAAGTGTTGACAATAGGGCTATCGCCTTGGATCGGTCAGTGGCAAAGTAGGTCACTGGGGGGTTAAACCGGTTCTAGGGTGCACCATACCTCACGCTTACCCTACTCATCCCATTAAAACAGGACAGTGTAAATAAAGAAATACCCGCCATGATCTAATATCTAACCAACAAGGCAGCATCAATAGGCAATATAAGTAAAACACAAATATGCTCGTGTAAATATAATAAAAAAATAATAGCCTAGAAAGCCACAATGAATGTACTCAATGACTTGGCAGAAGCTAGAACAGTAAGAGAATAAACCACTAAGGGCACGACAAGAAAGATCATAGACAAACATCAAACCAGTACTAAAACTAGCTGTTGATATGGCCCCAGAGGACAGTACTAAACTTAGCTGTTGATATGGCCCCAGAGGACAGTACTAACGTCAGCTGTTGATATTGCCCCTTAAGATAGAACTAACCCTAGCTGCTGATATCGCCCCTGAGGACAGTAATAAACCTAGCTGTTGATATTGACAATTAGGACAGTACTATCGCTAGCTGCTGATATTGCCCCTAGGGACAGTACTAAACTTAGCTGTTGATATTGCCCCTTAAGATAGAACTAACCCTAGCTGTTGATATCGCCCCTGAGGACAGTAATAAACCTAGCTGTTGATATGGCCCATGAGGACAGTACTTACACCAGCTGTCGATATTGACCCTTAGAACAGTAATAACGTTAGCTGTTGATATGGCCCCTGAGGATAGTAATAACACCAGCTGTTGATATTGCCCCTTAAGATAGTACTAACCTACCTGTTGATACCGCCCTTAGAACAGTAATAACGCTAGCTGTTGATATTGCCCCTGAAGACAGTACTAAACCTAGCTGTTGATATTGCCCCTTAGAACTGTAATAACGCTAGCTGTTGATATGGGCCCTGCGGACAGTACTAATTCTATCTGTTGATATTGCCCCTTAGGACAGTAATAACGCTAGCTGTTGATACCCCTATAAGTGAAAGAAAATATAACTGTAATAGGACTTACATATAATACCATCAAGCATCAGACATAGAAATGACACCAAAAATAAAGAAATCATGTACACACTTGAAGACATTCTTAACCGATAATGAAAATTGTTCAGGTAATGATACAAAAGGCTGAAAATAAAAACTGACACATGAGCAAATATCATTATGACATCGGTTATATATGTGTTTAACAGTTTGTACACACAGGTGCATGCTGGTGTCACGTCCAATTTAAACAAACTGAATTGTTTATAATTATGTCAGCTAAAAATCATAAACGGCAATACACCTTCACTTTTTATTGCATACGCATTTGTAATATATAAACGAATACAGAAAAAACAATATGTTTTATCATTTAGTTTTCATCAACATTATTTATGTCTTTAAGAAATAGAGAAAATAAAATTGGAGAGATTACCTCCACTTGACGTAAACCTACAGCTTATTCAAAGAATTCAGAATAATTTTGACAAGACCCTACACGAGACTTTATCTTTAAATACATATCTCTTATTATTCTGCACATTTTTCCTTGAATTCCCTGATTATATATTTTTAACAACAATGCATTCCTATAAATACAGTCATATGCTTTTTTAAGGTCAACAAACACACAATACAACTTTTATTATCATTTACATATTTCTGAAAAACGGTTAACAAAACAAATAATGCATCAACAGTAGATCTGCTTTTTCTAAATCCAAATTGTGCATCAGACAGTGTATTATTTTCATCACAAAAGGTAACTACCGTATACGTTTACACAATATCGATGTAACTAGATAAACAGCTGACTAATGTAATATCCCTATAGTTGTTTACATCATTTTATCTCCGTTTTTATGTAAGGCTATCATGACACCATCTGTCCATTTTTCTGGAAAAAATCCACTGTTCAAAATGGAATTAAATATGTCAAAAATATGTGAATATAAAATATAGATTTAATAAAATATTTATTTATTAAAAAATCATTATCGGTAGATTTACCACGATTAATGGTTTTAACAGCTTCTAATATTTCAGATACAGTTATCGGCCTATCTAGCTGTTCATCTGCACCATCCAAATTATCAAAATCATGATTCAGTGCAAATGCCTCTCCATCATCATTTTTTACATTAACAATATTATTTCCAAGTCCAGCAAAGTAAACATAAAACGATCCAATAGTAATAATATGACTAATCTTTTTATTACCACTTTTATTTTTTTCCAAAATTCCTTAGGTTTTGATTGCCTAAGATTAAATTTCTTTAATTCGTTCGAATTTTCACAATGAAATCAACTTTGTTTACATCACGTGACATACATGAACAGAACATTGCACTTATCACGAACAAGTATACTTTAGACACCTTTTGCTACACGTCAGTCAATATGGGCGAATATTGACATGGTTCAGTAAAAGTTATTGACTAAGCTAATAAAACACGTTGTACTATAATCGTCACAGTTTAACCACCTTAATGAGAGGACTATACATATACCTGTATAAGTGAAAGGTAAGATATACCTGTAATAGGACTTATATATAATAGTAATACCACCAAGCATCGGACATACCAATTACATGTATACCAAAGATAAGGAAATCATGTACACACTTGAAAACATTCTTAACCAATAGTGAAAACTAGCTCAGGTAATGACATATATTGAAAATCAAAGGTAATATACTTCTCAAATGCCGTTGCGTCTATTTGTTTCCATTAATAGCTCGTGTGAAGTATATAACTACCATTAACTATTTGATAGCATCGTATAAAAAACAATACCAAATGCTGAAAATAAGATTGACACGTGAGCAAAAATCATCCTGACATCAGTTATATATGTGTTTAACAGTTTGTACAAACTGTGGCATTCAGGTGTCACGTACTATTTAAACAAACTGATTTGTTTAACTGAATTGTATCGACGTTTAGTTGCGCCGTATCGCCGCAAACTGAATTGTATCGCCGTTTAGGCTGTTTAGTATACAATAAATGGCATAAATGGCGATACACTTACACTTGAAAAGATTTTATTATTTTGCATATATTGAAGTCTCAGATCTATGGTAGATCAAAGATGCAGTGCCGATTTGAAATCTGACAGCTGATCCATAATGGTGTTCAATTTTATTTTATGGTCCTTAATTAGCGAGGGCCAATTTACATAAAAAAATAATTAAATTGTGAAGTACGTAAAAGTTTTCCGAGGGAAGAAATAATTTAGTGCTGAGCATTAAGACAAGAGGCCCATGAGGGCCTGAATCGCTCTACTTGCTATATGGAGTCTGAAGTTGGTGGTGTGGGAGGGAGGAATATTAGTTGTTGTAGCACTTATGACAATACCATTTGCTCTGCTTTTTGCAAAAATGACAGTTGAACCGATTTCCTCCTAGAGGGCCAAGCAGTTGGAGCCAAAATACAAAAACTTATTGTGCAGCTACACATCCTTAACAAAGAAATACACCATACATGAACTTGAAATCTCAAAGGTATGGAGGGAGTTAGCTTTATAAGGAGAAAATCCGTCATAATAAAAGTATTGCAAGTTCTCCAAGTTGTATCCCTGTAGAGGGGCCCCTTTATGCTGGAGATCAAAATCCGTATTATATGATTATGTTGTGCCTCGAGTCCATAAATATCAATACTAAATTAGAACTAGAGCTTGTTTGTAGTAAAATCAGATGTCTCCCTAACTGTGGATAGGGCCATAAATCCTCCAAAATTGATTCAGCTGGAACACGACGATGATATGCGCAACCAGGTAGGCTTGCTTGTTAATGATCATCCATGCCAAAATTCGTTTAAATCCGGTCAGTGATTAGGACAACTATTGAGGACAAAGTTTGCATAAAATCTTTTAAGGGCCATATATCCGGCAATAATCTTTCAACCAGAATCGTGCCGGCAAAAGTCGTTGAAATCAGTCCAGGGGTTCAGGAATACCAGTCCGGACAAAGTTTGTGTATCAAAACATTCAAAGAGCCATAACTCGGCCATATCAACAGCTAGTTTCAATACTGTCCATAGGGGCCATATCAACAGCTAGCGTTAGTACTGTTCTTAGAGACAATATCAACAGTTATGGTTAGAACTGTCCCCAGGGGCCATTTAAACAACTTAATATTGTCCTAAGCTGCAATATTAACTGCTATAATTAGGACTGCCTTCAGGGGCGTTATTACTGTTCTAAGGGGAAATATCAACAGATAGGTTTAGTACTGTCCTCAGGGGCAATGCCAATAGCTGGCGTTAGTAATGTCCTAAAGGGCAATGTCAACAGCTCGCGTTAGTACTGTCACCAGGGGCCATATAAACATCTAGTTTTAATACTGTTCTAAGGGGCAATATCAACAGCTAGGTTTATACTTACTTTTAGTACTATCCCACAGGTCAATAGCATCTGGCGTTAGTACTGTCCTCTGGGACCATGTCAACAGCTAGTTTTGGTACTGTCCCTAGGGGCAATAACAACAGCTAGTGATAGTACTGTCCTAAGGGCCAATATCAACAGTTGTCATAAATACTGTCCTCAGGGACCATATCAACATCTAGGTTTATTACTGTCCTCAGGGGCCATATCAAAAGCTAGGGTTAGTACTATCTTAAGGGGCAATATCAACAACTGGCGTTAATACTGTCCTATGGGACCATATCAACAGCTAGTTTTAGTACTGTCGCTAGGGGCAATATCAACAGCAAGCGATAGTACTGTCCTCACGGGCCATCTCATGGACCATATCAACATCTAGGTTTAGTACTGTCCTCAGGGGCAATATCAGCAGCTATCGTTAGTACTACCTTAAGGGGCAATATCAACAGCTGGCGTTAGTACTGTCCTCATGTGCCATATCAACAGCTAGGTTTAGTATTGTCCTCAGGGGCAATATTAACAGCTAGCGTTAGTACTATCTTAAGGGGCAATATCAACAGTTGATGATAGTACTGTCCATAGGGGCAAAATTAACAGCTGGCGTAAGTACTGTCCCCAGGGGCCATATCAACAGCTAGCGTTATTATTGTTCTGAGGGGCCATATCAACAGCTAGCGTTATTACTGTCCGAAGGGCAATATCAACAGCTAGAATGTTTTAGTACTGTGACTAGGGGCAATATCAACAGCTAACGATAGTACTGTCATAAGGGCCAATATCAACAGCTGGCGTTAGTACTGTCTTCATGGGCCATATCAACAGCTAGATTTACTACTGTCCTGAGGAGCAAAATTAACAGCTGGCGAAAGTACTGTCCCCAGGGGCAATATCAACAGCTAGCGTTATTATTGTTCTTAGGGGCCATATCAACAGCTAGCGTTATTACTGTCCTAAGGGCAATATTAACAGCTGGAATTAGTACTGTCCGCAGGGGCCATATCAACAGCTAGTTTTGGTATTGTCCTCAGGGACAATATTAACAGCTAGCGTTAGTACTATCTTAAGGGGCAATATCAACAGTTGATATTAGTACTGTCCTCTGGGGCCATATCAACAGCTAGTTTAATAACCGTCAATAGGGGCAGTATCAACAGCTAGCGATAGTACTGTCCTAAGGGCCAATATGAACAGCTGGCGTTAGTGCTGTCCTCAGGGGCTATATCAACAGCTAGGTTTATTACTGTTCACAGAGGCAATATCAACAGCTAGGGTTAGTTCTATCTTAAGGGGCTATATCAACAGCTGACGTAGTACTGTCCTCTGGGGCCAAATAAACTGCTAGTTTTAGTACTGTCCTAAGGGGCAATATCGGCAGCTAGCGATAGTACTGTCCTATCGGTCAATAGCTGGCGTTATTACTGTCCTTAGGGGCAATATCAGCAGCCGGCGTTAGTACTGTTCTCAGAGGCCATATAAACAGCTAGGTTTAGTACTGTCCTCTGGGGCCATATCAACAGCTAGTTTTAGTACCGTCCCTAGGGGCAGTATCAACAGCTAGCGATAGTACTGTCCTCAGGGGCCATATCAACAGCCAACGTTAGTACTGTTCTTAGGGGCAATATCAATAGATTACGTAAGTAGTGTCCTCAGGGCCAATATCAACAGCTGTCGTTAGTGCTGTCATGAGGGGCTATATCAACAGCTAGGTTTATTACTGTCCTCAGCTAGGGTTAGTTCTATCTTAAGGGGCTATATCAACAGCTAACGTAGTACTGTCCTCTAGGGCCATATCAACTGCTAGTTTTAGTACTGTCCTAAGGGGCAATATCGGCAACTAGCGATAGTACTGTCCTATCGGTCAATAGCTGCCGTTAGTACTGTCCTTAGGGGCAATATCAGCAGCTGGCGTTAGTACTGTCCTCTGATGCCATATAAACAGCTAGATTTAGTACTGTCCTCTGGGGCCATATCAACAGCTAGTTTTAGTACCGTCCCTAGGGGCAGTATCAACAGCTAGCGATAGTACTGTCCTCGGGCTTTATCAACAGCTAGGTTTATTACTGTCCTCAGGGGCAATATCAACAACTAGGGTTAGTTCTATCTTAAGGGGCAATATCAACAGCTGACGTTAATACTGTCAACAGCTATTTTACTCCTGTCCCTAGGGGCAATATCAGCAGCTGGCAATAGTAAAGTCCTCAGGGTCCATATTAACAGCTAGCGTTATTACTGTTCTTAGGGGCAATATCCGTTTAGTACTCTCCCCAGGGGCGATATCAACAGCTTTATAATGTCCTTAGGGGCAATACCAACAACTAGAATTAGTACTATCTCAGGGACCATATCAACAGCTAGCGTTATTCTAAGGGGCAATATCAACGGCTAGGTTTAGGACTATCCTAATGGGAAATATCAACAGCTGGCGTTAGTACTATCTTAAGGGGCAATATCAACAGCTGGCTTTATTACTGTCCTCAGGGGCAATATCAACAGCTAGGGTTAGTTCTTTCTTAAGGGGCAATATCAACAGCTGACGTTAGTACTGTCCCTCCTAGGGGCAATATCAACAGCTAGCGTTCGTACTATCTTAAGGTGCAATATCAACAGCTGGCGTTATTACTGTCCTCAGGGGCAATATCAACAGCTTAGTAATGTCCTAAGGGGCAATATAAACAGCTAGAATTAGTACTGTCCTCAAGGGCCATATCAACAGCCAGCGTTATTACTGTTCTAAGGGCCATATCAACATCTAGCGTTAATATTGTTCTAAGGGGCATTATCAACAGCTAAGGTTATACTTACTTTTAGTACTATCTTACAGTGCAGTATCAGCTGGCGTTAGTATTGTCTTCTGGGGCCATATCAACAGGTAGTTTTAGTATCGTCCCTAGGGGCAATATCAACAGCTAGCGATAGTACTGTCCTAATTGCCAACAGCTGGTGTTAGTACTGTCCTCAGGGGCAATATCAACAGCTAGGGTTAGTTCTATCTTAAGGGGCAATATCAACAGCTGACGATAGTACTGTAGACTAGAATTAGTACTATCCTCAGGGGCCATATCAACAGCTAGCTATTACTGTTCTAAGGGGCAATATCAGCGGCTAGGTTTAGGACTATCCTAAGGGGCAATATCAACAGCTGACGTTAGTACTGTTCTGAGAGGAAATATCAACAGCTAGCGTTAGTACCATCTTAAGGGGCAATATCAACAGCTGGCGTTTGTACTGCCCTCATGGGCCATATCAACAGCTAGGTTTAGTACCGTCCTTAGAGGCAATATCAGCAGCTAGCGATAGTACTGTCCTAAGGGTCAATATCAACGGCTAGGATTAGGACTATCATAATGGGAAATATCAACAGCTGGCGTTAGTACTGTCCGTAGGGGCAATATCAACAGCTAGCGTTAGTACTATCTTAAGGGGCAATATCAGCAGCTGGTGTTAGTACTATCCTCAGGTGTCATATCAACAGCTATGATTATTTCTGTTCTCAATATCAACATCCTGCGTTAGTATGGTCCTCAGTGGCAATATCAACAGCAAGCGTTAGTACTGTCCTGAAGTGCAATACCAACAACTAACGTAAGTACTGTCCTCAGTGGTAATATCAACAGCTAGCGTTAGTACTGTCCTAAGATGCATCATCAACAGCCTGCGTTGTAGCATGGTCGGTGACATTTCCTTTGATGAATGCAGAGCATTAAATTGTTTAATTTAACTAAAGGGGCATGGCTACACCGTACTACAACTACCGAATATTGGAATTTAGAGTACGGTCACTATGACGTACAGTGTTACTAAGTACACCATGCTACACCATGCTACAAAAAAGATAGAGTATGTCTCAGCTCGTTGGTTTTTTAAATAAGCCAACTCGCTGAGACCAGACTCTATCTATTACTTAGTAAGGTGCTCAGTGGCAATATCAACACCCAGCGTTAATAATGTCCTCAGGGGCACTATCAAACGCTAACGTTCGAACTATCATCAGATGCAATATCAACAGCTAGTCGGTAACATGCACAGGTATAAACAGCTAGCATATGTACTGTCCATATGGAAACAAACAGCTAGTGTTTTTAACATCCACTATCATCAGCCTTTGCTTTAACCACCATAGAGATATTATGAACAGCCAGCGTTAGTACTGTCCTCAGAGGCAACATCAACGGGTAACATTAGTACTGTCCTCAAATACACTATCAACAGCTAGTGGTAGTACTGTCCTCCGAGGCAATCTCAACAGCCAGCGTTAGTACTGCCGTCATTGGCAATATCAACAGCCAGCGTTAATACTGGCCCCAGGGGCAATATCAATACAGTGAGCGTTAGTATTGTCCTAACGGGAATATCGACATCTAGCGTTAGTACTGCCTTCATGGGCAATCTCAATATATATCGTTAGTATTTGCCTCATTGACAATATCAACAGCCAGAGTTAGTACTGTCCTCATGGACACTATTAACAGCCAGCGTTATTAATGTCCTCGGGGGAAGTATAAACAGCCAGTGTTAGGACTGTTCTTAGGGGCAATATCAACAGTCAGCGTTAGTACTGTCCTAAGGGGCAACATCAATTTTCAGTGTGAGTAATGTCCACAGGGTCAAATTCAACAGCTAACGTTAGTATTGTTCTCAGGGGCAATATCAACAGCTAACGTTAGTACTGTCCAAAGGGGCAACATCAACAGCCAGCGTTAGTACTGTCCTAATGTGCAATATCAACAGCCAGCGTAAGTAATGTCCTAATGGGCAATATCAACAGCCAGCGTAAGTACTGTCCCCAGGGCAATATCAACAGCCAGCGTTAGTATTGTTCTCAGTGTCAAAATCAATAGCCAGAGTTAGTAATGTGCGCATGAGCAATATCAACAGGTACGGATAGGACTGTCATAATGGGCTGTATCCACAGCTAGCGTTAGTATTGTCCCCAGGGGCAATATCAACAGCTAGCGTTAGTTTTGTCCTCATGGAGAATATCAACAGCTAGCTTTAACACTGTCTTCATTGGCAATATCAATAGCCACTTTTATTACTGCCCTAAAGGGAAATATCAACAGGTAGCGTTAATACTGTCTTCGGGGCCAATATCAACATATAGCGTTAGTACTGCTTTCTAGGTGCAATATCAACTGCTACCGTAAGTACCGTCCTCAGGGGCAATATCAGCAGCTAGCGTTAGTACTGTCCTCAATGGCAATATCAACTGCCTGCGTTGGTATTGTCCTCAGTGGCAATATCAACACCCAGCGTTAGTACTGTCCTAAGTGTAATACCAACAGTTATCGTTAGTAATGTCCTCGGGGGCGTTATCAAGAGCTAGCTGTAAAACTACAATATCAACAGCTAGTCTGTAACATGCACAGGTATCAACAGCAAGCTTTTGTTCTGTCTATATGGACACTATCAACAGCTATTGTATGTAACGTCCACATGAACAATATCAACAGCCAGCGTCTTATGGGGATACTATCAACAGCTAGAGTAAGTACCGTCCACAAGTCAATATCAACAGGTAGCGTTAGTCTTGTCCTCAGGGGCAATGTCAACAGCTAGCGTTAGTACTGTCCTCAGAGGTATTATCAACAGCTAGCGTTAGTACTGTCCTTCGGGGCAATATCGCCGGCTAGCGTTAGTCCTGTCCTAAAACAAATACAGTGAGTACTACTAAACTCTACGAAAATATCACCTACTAGCTTCCATCGCATTTGTACTGTCCTCAAGGACAATTTCAAGAATTAGCGTCAGTAAAGACTTGAAGGACAAAATAAATTGCTTAGGTCACTTCCTTGAAACACAAAAGGGACAATATAGTCATATCCTTAAACGGTTTCTCACCAGTGTGTATGCATACTTGTCTTTTCGTTTACCCTACCTGTTTGCAAGCAATGTTTTTTCCCAAATGAGTGCTTTTGATGAATGACCGTTCATTATTCGGGCAAGGTACATGTACTGTGAAACTGCCATCCTTCGAAGGGGATGTTAAGCCGTTGACGAGGCCCATGTACAGGATGGGCCACACCCTATATAATTATGCTCCTTACATATTTTGCTGAAATTCTGTGTTAATCAGTGACAACATGCCAGCAAAGCCTTCCTCGGAAACCAGGCTGTCATGATAGTCGGAAATGAATGTGTGTAGTTTAAAAAAAAATAGCAGTAGCCTAGCACCTCTCCCCATAACCTGAGACGGGTGGACAGAAAATATTCCCCGCACCTCGTCTTGTTCCGTATTTGGAAACTCAAACTACTCACATATCTGACGTTTCCCTGTTAACGTTGTCGATTTGTGTTAGCTGTGTTCGTGTTCAAGTTTCAAAACACAGAATACGTGTCAGCGCGAGATATGTCGAAATGTAAAAATTCCAGAGATATTCACCTGAAAAACATGAACTAGTCGTACGAAAATGTATAGATCGATGAGGTATTCTTCTATATGGTGCGTTTTATGCATGCACGCTTGGTTGTTAACGTTTAATCTATTGCTGTATGGCGGCTGTTTATGCATGCATATCTTGATCTCTTCATGAACCTGTCTTGATAAGGTCGACCCTGATACCTACTTATTCTAAAAGGGCATCACAGTAACTCTGTTGTAGGTACGCACCATAAGAGCTACGATTCTCGCTGCTAGAATATACCAAAAGTATTAATCAAGTCACATTGTACTAAGACATCATGTTCTTGCATATAAAGCTACTGGTACTTTATAATGACAGAACAAATGGGTGGTATTTAAACTAAAGGACGTTTTTATTTTTAAAAATGGTCTGCTTTAATGTAATAAGGTTCTTTTAAATCGCGTGTCAGTACTCTCCTCAGCGGAACAATAAACGGATACAGTCAATACTAATCTCTGTGAAAATATCACCTGCCAGCTTCTCTGGGTTGAGTACTGTCCTCAAGGACAATATCAACACAGCTAGCGTCAGTACAGTCCTGAGGGACATAATAAACTGCTTAGGTGAATTTATTGATACGCGAAAGGGACGACATATTCATAAACTCTAATATTGTACCTTAAACGGTTTCTCACCAGTGTGTACGCATACTTGTCATTTCGCTTACTCTAACAATTGCAAGCAATGTTTTTTTCCAAGTGAAGGTTTTGGGCAAATGACCTTTCATTATTCGGGCAAGGTACTGTGAATCTTATGCCATCCTTCGAAGGAAATGTTAAGACTTAGACCAGTCCCATGTAGGAAGAGTCATACCTTATATATGCTCATGACATATCTCTTTGAATTTCTGTGTTAATACGGCGAAAGGCCCGTGGAGCTTTCCTCGGAAACGACGCTGCCATGCTAATTAGACTAGACCGTGTGCAGTATCTATAATTAGGAACGGCGGGGACAGCACCTCTCCCCTAATCTGAAAGGGGTGGGTAGAGTATGTCCCTCCCAGCAACCCCCACAACACACACACCACACGAACATTGTTCTTATATTATATGCAGATTCCCTATGCATTTGTACATGGTTTGATAAGATAACAAATAATATACCAATAGTATTCATCATTTCACATGTAATTAATAAATCGTGTTCTTGCAAATAAACCGACTGGTACATTATAGAAGGAAGAGGTGATAATTAAGCTAAAAGACAGTGGGTTTTTTAAAAATAGTAAGTGGTAATGTCTAGGCGATGTGAGAGATGTCTCTAACACCCTTTAAATGTAATTAGTTTAAACAGTAGGCGAATGTGTGTATTCATGCAGGATAAAATCCAAATAAGTCACATATATTAAGTTTTTATTTCGTTAAATGGTATAATATGGTATTTCTCCTGTACACTCAATGTATCGGCTAATATTTCAGTTAAATCCTAGGCACTAGTAACTTCTACTTCTAATTAGGAAGTAGTAACTGCTTAGGAAATATGAATTAAAAAAATAGCATACACATTCATATCCACGATTAATGCGTAATTGCGGCTAGTATAGCTGTTAATTAGGCACTAGTAACTTCTACTTTGCTAAAATAAGTAACTAGGCATATTCGGAAAATTAAAGGACAATAGAAACATCTCTACATCTCTCACATCGCCTAATATCTTAATGTATGTAGCTTATATGGCTTCTCTCCTGTATGCATACTCACATTCCACTACTGTTTAAAAAAGTTAATTGAATTGATTTGTGTTTTAAGGCGCAACAACACATGAAAGGTTATATGGCGCCTAACAGGAACGAACGTGCCAGGCTCATCCTCCATTTACATCAAGATAAAATATGAAGATTGGGCCTAGAACCTTCTTACCTGCAAAACTGCAGAATTGCTGCAAATTCTATAATAGACACTCCATTTACGATGGAGCCACGTTTCCACGTTTGCATACGCGGTGTCATGGTACAGACATTGAATGGGCATGATAAAAAATGACAAAATGAATATAAATGCGTGTGTGGGGGGTGTTGGTGGCGGGGGGGGGGGGAGGGGAGGAGGTCTACCCCGCAACCTCACGGGGAACAAAATTAAAATTAACAGATGACAGAGACATCGTATTTCTCTTATCAGGATATCTCTCACATCACCTAGACATTATCACTTGCTATCATTTAACGAAATATAACAGAATGGCTTAATATTTTTGATTTATATGGCTTCTCCCCTGTATGTATTCTCACATTCGCCTACTGTTTATTTCCTAAGCCGTTACCACTTCCTAAATATTTTTTAAACAGGAGGCGAATGTGATTATTCATATAATGCGTCAAAACTCAATATGCAATATGTGACTTGTACGCATTATGTGACAAAAATAGTTGTTGTTTTGTGTTTTGTCCTTTTTGTTGTTGTTGCTGTTGAGTGTTGTTTGTGTTTTTTGGGGAGAGGGGGCAGTGGTTGTGGGTTGGCTGTAAATAGTTTTTTTAAAGTTGCGCATCACCCCTTAACTGGAAACAACGCGTGTGAGTGAGTGAGTGATTGAGTGAGTGAGTGAGTGAGTGAGTGAGTGAGTGCGTGCGTGCGTGCGTGCGTGCGTGCGTGCGTGCGTTGCGTGCGTGCGTGCGTGCGTGCGTGCGTGCGTGCGTGTGTTTTGGTTATAACTTGCTTTTTTAACTTGCGCTTCACCCCCAATGTCAAATCCTTTATCCGCCCTGAGGAGGGTGCATGCTCCCGAGATGTTTTCTAAAGTAAGAAGACTTTATTTTATGGATTTATTTAAACTGGATTCGCCCATGCCCCCACCCCACTGCCTGACTAACAACCAAAGAACAATCAAAATACATACGTTTCAGATTTTAGGTAGGGGTGCTCCCGGTGTCCGCACTGGACCCGCCCCTAGACCCATCCCACTACCACATGTACACCCCAACCAACAAAAGCTTACTATATACATATAATTATTACTTTTCAGATTTTAGCCTGGTGCACCCATACCCCCGGATCCGCCCTTGCCCTCCCCGACCCACGACCCACTTCTCACCCAATATATTTCTTTGTGTCAGTTTATGCCTGGTTACGGCACTGTGCGTGCACGTTATGCATAGCATCATGACAGATGTATACTCCGCTTTTTGTGAATTAGAGAATGTGTGCTAGGAATAGAAGACATTCCATGCCGATATATTATATCCACATTAGAACACGACATCCCAGACCATATCAGGACCCGATTTGCAATCAATTGTAACTATAAGAACGGTATTGAAACAAAGGTTGAAGGAACGCGTTTGGACCTTCAAAAACAAAAGGATCTTAAAAAAATAAAAAATCTGATTGTTTGTTTTTGTCTAGACTTGTATACAAACATCAAAACATATCAAATAATTGCAAAGCTGTACACCAAAGTTCCTACCCCATGAAGGAGACCGTAGTAGACATGTATACAACAGCAGAGCACAACATCAGAGCATATCAAATAAATGAAAAACTGTACACCAGAAACAATCCTACCCCATGTAAGAGACCATAGTGAAAAACAATTCGACGCCGTGTAAGAGATCATAGTCAAAAACAAGCATACACCATGTAAGAGACCATAGTCAAAAGCAATCATACCCCATGTAAGAGACCACTATGGTCTCTTACATGGCAATGGGGTATGAATTTTGGGTATGATTGTTTTTGGTGTACGGTTTTTATTTTTTTTAAATGTGTTTTGATGTTTGTATACATGTCTATACAGAAATATAGTATAACAAAACAAAAAAAAAAATTCTGATTTCTTTTTCTTTTTTTGTTTTCTTTTTTTATGTTTATTTCCTTCAACCTGTCTATTGAAAATAACAATTTCTTCCAGTCATATTGTTGTGGTGGATGAGTGGTTAGCAGACGTCACAGTTCGATTTCCTTGGGTAAGATAAGCCTACTACGAAAGTATGCCATCCTCCAAAGGAGGTGTGTGTAAAGTCATAGGTCCGTGTGCAGGGAGATCTATACACGTGGTAATCGGTTATTCGTCAACAGAATTGCACATAATAAATGAAATTGCGTGTAGATAGTGGCAAAATATAAGAAACATATACATCTAATCTATTTTATAACTATAACACAATAGCATGTGTTTTTTTTTCAATATCGACGCAGTCGGTAGCGCGGCGGATTTGCAACCGGAGGCCCCGGGATCAATCCTCCGTGGTGCCACTGAGTTCCGTCGGTGTGTTCTTGGGCAAGACACTTTCCCTTAGCCCCATCCGTCGGATGGGGACGTAAACCGACGGATGGGGACGTAAACCGGGCGGTCCCGTGTATCGGTCTATCCTCCGAGCACGTTAAAAAACCACAGGAATCTATTCGATAATAAGAGTAGGGCACGGTTCCCGGATTCCTATGTATCCTTCCCCTCTCTCTGGGGCGGCTCTAAATAACCTATACTGTGTTGATGAGCCGTTAAACAACATTCAATTCAATTCAATATCGACGTGTGCTTCAACTAACGATTACAATACAAAACTTCCTCCCCTTAATCTGTTATAAATGGCGTTTTCACAATAAAATCGCAGTATAATAATACAAATTAGGCTACACATGGCGGTCGATTTTTAGTGCCTCTGCCTGGGTAGAACTAGTACTATATACCTCCCGCAATCAGTAATAATGGACACTGTCTCACAAGCCGAGCTCGTGGTGGGATTCAAACCCGGACATCCTAATATTTTGGGTTTAGGTGGCTACACCATTGTTCTCCCTATTGTCTAAGTAGCCACATAAACCCAAAAATAGCCACATAAACCTACGGAATGAATATAATTTACAGTTACTATTGTTCTTATAGCCCCATAACCCCAATCTGTCAGCTCGCGGGGGTGAAAGACGAGAAGCTTTCAAATGCTGCGTCTTTACCCTCTCGACCACGAAAGTAATTTATGTTTTACAATCCGGTATATAGCCCGTTTCGCAGGCTCATAGTCACTGTATTCAGTCAGTATATTTACTTTTACTTAATATTTTATGCGGGAAAAAAGCGTCCATTTTTGAATAAATTTCACGTGACTGTGCACGCATCCAATGTGTCTCAATAGTAAATGACTAATCTACTGTCTGAAAATACTGACGGTATTTGTCTCTCTTGCACTTTTTTTTTTATCATAGCATCCTTTCACGGCAATTCATGGCACGTTATTGTTGATACTATAGCGATAGTAAAACAATGTAAACGTACTAGAATTTGCATTTTTATTTTTTTTATTTTTGCTTATATGGAAATGTGTGCATGAATACAATATCTTGGCATCTCAGTAGTTATATGTTTTAAAGAGAACCTTTATTCATTACACAAGTTCTTTCTTAGAAGATACATGACCCCCACTTTTTCTGTAGATTGTTACTGCAGCACATGTGCCATTTTGTGATGAGAATGTATGTTATTCTTTTTAAAATGGGCCTAGATATTGAATGACAACATTGCATTTTAATTTCATGACATACACAGCACAAGGCAAATCTCCCGATTGTGTCAAACCCTTATCGGAGAAATTTAAGCGAAAATTAAACGCAACTCGGGAATTTCCGCTATATAGTGTTTATCCTGCTCACTTAATTCCACTTAATACTCTGTCAATAATGAAACTTTAAAGGATTACTATTTGCTGTGTTATTTGTTGTATTCTTTTTTTTTCGAAAGGAAAAATCTTACGTAGACATGTACCATTCGATTAACAGAAGCATATTGTACATACAGTATATATCGGAAATTCCCGAGTTGCATTTCTTTTTCGTTTCAGTATATACATCATTAAAGTACCTTAATTTGTAAGACCATGTCTTGACATTAATTAGTAAAACGGACTATATTCGTAGAACCATGTAATTCTGTTTAAAGGCTCCATCCATCAGAACGAGGTAAACAAGAACAGTCGGAGAGCAGCCTGTTGCAACAACTGCACTAAAGGTAACAAGCTGCATTAAAGGTAACACTTTTGGGACTATAGGTAACAACCTACACTAAAGGTAACAGAAATGTATGCACTAAAGGTGACAACGGCTGCTCTAAATGTAACATGATTTTTGACCTGCACTAAAGGTAACAACACGATGCATGACCTGCACTAAAGGTAACAACACGATGTGTGACCTGCACTAAATGTAACACGATTTTTGACCTGCACTAAAGGTAACAACACGATGCATGACCTGCACTAAAGGTAACAACACGATGTGTGACCTGCACTAAAGGTAACAACACGATGTGTGACCTGCACTAAAGGTAACAACACGATGTGTGACTTGCACTAAAGGTAACAACACGATGTGTGACCTGCACTAAATGTAACACGATGTGTGACCTGCACTAAAGGTAACAACACGATGTGTGACCTGCACTAAATGTAACACGATGTGTTACCTGCACTAAAGGTAACAACACGATGTGTGACCTGCACTAAAGGTAACAACACGATGCGTGACTTGCACTAAAGGTAACAACACGATGTGTGACCTGCACGCACTAAAGGAAACAACACGATGTGTGACCTGCACTAAAGGTAACAACACTATGTGTGACCTGCACTAAAGGTAACAACACGATGTGTGACCTGCACTAAATGTAACACGATGTGTGACCTGCACTAAAGGTAACAACACGATGTGTGACCTGCACTAAAGGTAACAACACGATGTGTGACCTGCACTAAATGTAACACGATGTGTGACCTGCACTAAAGGTAACAACACGATGCGTGACCTGCACTAAAGGTAACAACACGATGTGTGACCTGCACTAAAGGTAACAACACGATGTGTGACCTGCACTAAAGGTAACAACACAATGTGTGACCTGCACTAAAGGTAACAACACGATGCGTGACCTGCACTAAAGGTAACAACACGATGTGTGACCTGCACTAAAGGTAAGAACACGATGTGTGACCTGCACTAAATGTAACACGATGTGTGACCTGCACTAAAGGTAACAACACGATGTGTGACCTGCACTAAAGGTAAGAACACGATGTGTGACCTGCACTAAATGTAACACGATGTGTGACCTGCACTAAAGGTAACAACACGATGCGTGACCTGCATTAAAGGTAACAACACGATGTGTGAACTGCACTAATGGTAACAACACGATGTGTGACCTGCACTAAAGGTAACACGATGTGTGACCTGCACTAAAGGTAACAACACGATGTGTGACCTGCACTAAATGTAACACGATGTGTGACCTGCACTAAAGGTAACAACACGATGTGTGACCTGCACTAAAGGTAACAACACGATGTGTGACCTGCACTAAAGGTAACATTACGATGTGTGACCTGCACTAAAGGTAACAACACGATGTGTGACCTGCACTAAAGGTAACATTACGATGTGTGACCTGCACTAAATGTAACACGAAGTGTGACCTGCATTAAAGGTAACAACACCATGTGTTACCTGCACTAAAGGTAACAACACGATGTGTGACCTGCACTAAAGGTAACAACACATTCTTGGTACAATATTAACATAGTACTTGAATTCAGATTGGTAATACGACCATATATTTTTCTGAGAACAATAAGCCGCAACATGCAATCTTGACAGTTGTATTTATTTGTTATCTTTTACGTTCACTTGATGTTTTCTGCTGAAAACAGTACCGTCTAATTTCAAATAAACTTCACTTTTCAAGGAGGCGAAGCTAATCTGCACGCATCCAATGTGTCTCAATAGAAAATGACTATTCCATTGTCTGAAAATACACTGTTGATAGTTGTCTCTCTTGCACATATTTTACCATTATACCATCTCACAAGGCATGTTATTGTTGGTACTATAGAGACTGGAAAATAATGTAAATATAGGAAATGATTTGCATGTTTTCTACTTTTGTAGGGGAGATGATTCTCAAATGTTTTAGTGTCTAACGTTTCATAAGGAGCCCATATCTAAATCAGAGCTAGATTTTATTCGTAGCTTTACATTTAACAACTGTCAAGGTTACAGCACCTGTCGTATCAGGTAACGTGTTTTTGTTATGTTTGGTTGAATTCAATGAAATATAATATAGCCTAAAAAGTTATTATTTTCATGCAACTCGGTACTATTAATTTAAGATCTTGCAATCCGATAGATGCGTTGAATGCAACTATTATCGCATACATGCATTGAATACACTTATTATCCCCACTTTTAATGGGAGAGTCTTTCCTTCATTTCGCTCCTTTTAAAGTTAAAAGACGCTCTTAAAATGTGATTACGGAATTCTAAGCGATCTGAACGCGTAACATAATACAGCTACAATAGGACACACTATACCTCAAGAAATATTCCAATGTGGATCTAGAGACATTACGTTTAGAGGGACGTGGGATGTGGGAATGGGGAGGAGGTCGAGGACGGGCGTGAAATCTTGATCGGCGGTTTAGATTTGGTAAATTATATGTTGCATTTTCAGAAAATGTTAGTTGTTAAATCCAATGATGAATAACTGTGTACCCATCACCATCCCCTCTAACTCACCCGCTCCAAATCCGGCTTTTGGGCTAAACTATACAAGTCTATGAAATTACTCATTTAAAACAAGGAAGAGACCCATTAACATTTTCCTTTAATTTTCGAGACTTTTTAAGATATCATTTAAATACTAGGTCCCATCTGTGCATCAGTTTTACACAACAAACAACAAAGCAAAACATGTAAAAAAATACATTTTAGATGTAGAGTGGCAATGTTAAATACATGTTGTATAGTAATGCTGAAAGAATACTGTTAGACAGTTAAATGATGATACAAATACACAAACATTTGGAAACAAGAGTCCCAAGAGAGCCTGTATCGCTCTACTTGTTTAAGGCTGAATGGTTGTCCATAATACGTTTAAATGATTTGTAGATCTTCTCACAAATTCGGTGGAAATCAATTTAAGGTGGTGGTGTGTGTTCGTGTGCGTGTGCGTGTGTTAGGGTTAGGGTTAGGGGTGGAAGGTGGGTGTGGGGGCGGGGGGGCGGTGCGTGTGTGTGGGTTGGGGTGCGTGGTGCATACTTTGTTGCTACCTTTAGTGTAGTTTGTTACCTTGAGTTCCAAAAGTGTTATCTTTAGTGCAGCGTGTTACCTTTAGTGCAGTTGTTACCTTTAGGGTTGCAACAGCAGCCTAACAGAACTATTAGCTTTGTCAGAGAACACTACAATGTTCCTTATATCAGTCTTTGTAAAACCGTTTTAGGCTATGTATGAAACTTCTTTTGATGGTGGAGGCAACCCACTTATTATTGGGTTGAACCAAAAAATTCGCTTGGATTGTTTCCAAATTTTTCTAGCAGGTTTAATTTTACTCCAATGAAGTTATGATTGGATGGTAAATCATGCCCTTTCAAAAACTTTAAGATCAAAGTTTCTAATACCGGATTCACCCCACTTGACAAACATGTCAAATTCGACACGGTATATATTATATAGTTATCCCACTTGCGAATATCTCCAAGTCGGCGCTGGTTTAGATAATGTATTTAATCTGTCTATATAAACGCTTCAAAGACAACATTGTATTGGGAGGATTTGATAAAGTCAATAGGGTCAAGTGTGGCCGATATCCGAACTAATATTGAACAAATACCATAAAAGGGAAGAAACCCGTCTATTAAGGGTTTAAAAATGTGCTAAATTAACCTCGTAAATAACTTTACCCGACTCGTAACCATGCCCTATAATTGATAACATTTGTTTGACCTTGTGGTAAAACATGGCTCTCCTAAAATGCGTAGATAGAACATACGGTAATCAAATCTAATATAAAATTGTAAAACTGTAAGAATGGGATTGTTTGTATGGTGTTTTACGTCCACTCTGGTCTCTTACATGGCAATGGGGTATGAATTTTGGGTATGATTGTTTTTGGTGTACGGTTTTTATTATTTTTTTAAATGTGTTTAGATGTTTGTACACATGTCTATACAGAAATATAGTATAACAAAAAAAAGAAGTTTTTTCTGATTTGTTTTTCTTTTTTTGTTTTCTTTTTTTTATGTTTATTTCCTTCAACCTGTCTATTGAAAATAACAATTTCTTCCAGTCATATTGTTGTGGGTGGATGAGTGGTTAGCATACTTGGTCATACTTGCCTCTCGTCCCAGACGTCACAGTTCGATTTCCTTGGGTAAGATAAGCCTACTATGAAAGTATGCCATCTTCCAAAGGAGGTGTGTGTAAAGTCATAGGTCCGTGTGCAGGGAGATCTATACACGTGGTAATCGGTTATTCGTCAACAGAATTGCACATAATAAATGAAATTGAGTGTAGATAGTGGCAAAATATAAGAAACATATACATCTAATTATTTTATAACTATAACACAATAGCATGTGTTTTTTTTTCAATATCGACGCAGTCGGTAGCGCGGCGGATTTGCAACCGGAGGCCCCGGGATCAATCCTCCGTGGTGCCACTGAGTTCCGTCGGTGTGTTCTTGGGCAAGACACTTTCCCTTAGCCCCATCCGTCGGATGGGGACGTAAACCGACGGATGGGGACGTAAACCGGGCGGTCCCGTGTATCGGTCTATCCTCCGAGCACGTTAAAAAACCACAGGAATCTATTCGATAATAAGAGTACGGCACGGTTCCCGGATTCCTATGTATCCTTCCCCTCTCTCTGGGGCGGCTCTAAATAACCTATACTGTCTTGATGAGCCGTTAAACAACATTCAATTCAATTCAATATCGACGTGTGCTTCAACTAACGATTACAATACAAAACTTCCTCCCCTTAATCTGTTATAAATGGCGTTTTCACAATAAAATCGCAGTATATATGTGTTGCGTCCCTTTTGTTGTGAAACGCCATTTAGGGGCTCAGACAACAGCTGGAGCTTCGTCGGGACATAATTGACAGGAGGGGCTTCAACAACAGCGAGTGATTTGAACCCCTCTCATATAAGTGCATCCCTAGCTTAAGGCTTAAGCGGTATTCTACTTTAATTGGGTTTGATGATCTAAAATGACCAGAAAGAAATAATAATACTTTTTAGTCGGAGCGACTTTGTACAGCACCCCACAGCATTAAACAAACGCCAGTGTGACTTTTTACATTCGCCACACAACACTAAACAAACGCTAGTGTGACCTTTTACATTCCCAACACAACACTAAACAAACGGTAGTGTGACCTTTTACAGTCGCCACACAAAACTAAATAAACGCTAGTGTGAATGTCAAAAAAGTGACATCTGGGTTTTTGCAACTACTTATGTTAATGATACCCTGCATGTCACAAGCTGCCAGCAATGAGAAAACTGACGTCCAGCTTCACCGTTATCGAGGCAATGTTGAACTCTAGATTGTCGTTGTTAGTAGTATGTATATAAGTATGTACTAACAAAATATTTAATGAATAATAAGATTCTATGAAAGGATTACTGGCGTTGGCGGCAGATCTCAATTTAACAGCCTCAACAAAAGGGAGGGTTTCCCAACGTTGATTGTGAGAAGGGTGAGAATATGGTGACGGCGATTGTGAGGAGTGGGAGGAAAATAAGATGCCGACGATTGTGAGGAGTGGGAGACAAATATTGTGACAGCGATTGTGAGGAGTGGGTGACAAATAATGTGACGACGATTGTGAGGAGTGGGAGACAAATATTGTGACGACGATTGTGAGGAGTGGGAGAAAAATAAGGTGACGACGAATGTGAGGAGTGGGAGACAAATATTGTGACAGCGATTGTGAGGAGTGGGAGACAAATATTGTGACGACGATTGTGAGGAGTGGGAGACAAATATTGTGACGACGATTGTGAGGAGTGGGAGACAAATATTGTGACGACGATTGTGAGGAGTGGCAGACAAATATTGTGACAGCGATTGTGAGGACGTGGAGGGGAATATGAAGCATATGGTGAAGGCGATGCGAAGAGTTTGGCGTTGCGGTAGGGGGATGGGCGGCGGAGGCGGGGGGAGGTGGCGGCGTGAGGATATAAATTAAGGTGAGAATTTGGAGGATAATAAAATAAAGGTGAAATGCTAGTATGTCTGTTATACATACCATATTGTCCCATAATACTATAAATTCACAAACCTGACCTGGGGAAACTGCAAACCCAGACATCGTCATCTCTGCATTTGAAGCTACCGTAGTCCTCAATCTCCGCGCTATCATACATATACACTCCCTTATAGTCCTTCAGCTGAAATATCGCCACCTTCTTTTCTGCATTAGTATCCTGTGCCATTTTCGCTTAAGTGTTGTATATGTTTACGCAAATGCTCGATGACCTCCCACAACACTATAGATAATACTAGTATATCTGTTAGGTTTTAATACATGATCATGTATTTGAATAACAGGTCATGTTGATTATACCATCGCATGTGATAGCGCATAATGGCCAGGGGCGTAGCCAGAGCCTTTTGGAGAATACGCCCTGAGGGAGGGTGCGGGAGGTGTCCCCCTCCAGCCGGTGGGGGTCCGGGCCTCCCCCGGGAAATTTTTGAAATATGAGTGCAATTTCGGAGGTTTGTGGCTTCATTTTAGCGAGATTTCGGAGGCTCTCGCCTACATTCATTAAGTGTGTTTTTAATAAATAGAAAAAAAAATCAAACCAACAAAATTATAACAGAAGTTTATTGAAACTTGATAACCCCTACCCCACTTCAATTTTTATTGCTGATTTTAAAAAATAAGCACTTTTATTTTTTCACATTCGATTTTCTAGAGTACGCCCGAGCGTACAGGAGTATGCCTGGCTACGCCCCTGAATGCAGTTGAGTCTGGCATGTCCACATAATACAGTAAACCCAAAAACACGCAAAAGGACAAACATGAATGGCAATGTTAACAAGAAATAAAGGCATATGACGTCACAAACACAAAAGGGGTTGACAATACGGTCAGTGGCAAAAAAGGACGCTGGGGTTTTAAACCAGGTTCGCGGGTGTACCAAACCTCACGCTTACCCAACTGTCATCCCAATAAAACGGGACAGTGTAAATAAAGAAATCCCCGCCATGAACTATTCTCTAACCAACAAGGCAGCATTAATAGGCAATATAAGTAAAACACAAAGATACTCGCGTATATATAAATACAAAATAACGATAGTCTAGAAAGCCACAAAGAAAGGTACTCAATGACTTGGCAGAAGCCAGAGCAACAAGAGAACAAACCATTGAGGGCACGACAAGACAAGATTGCAGACAAACATCAAACGTCACCATCGTTTTGGGCTTTAGGTAGACGTAATCATAGGGTCCACAGTCTTTCCGTTCTTCATCCCACAATTAAAGAGGAAAGCATAGTGGCAAACTGTAAATGGGTCCACCACCAAGCATGCAGTGCGTTGCAAAATGATAGGGTCATAACCTCTTTTGATAAACCTTTTAACAAGTTTAACAAAGATAATATGAAAGTGATCATGACCAAGGGTTGTACGAAGTTTGTAAATCACGTCACCATAGAAGTCAGGTTGTGATAGTCATTGTCGCAGAAGAGTTCTTAAATTACTTTTATATTTGGAAAGAAGATCAGGGTTACGATAATACAATTTTGCAAAGGCTTTACGAAGTTTATGGTAACGGTAACCCTGATTGAGTAGCTTTTTAGTTATACAAAGATTACAAATATTAAAGTCCTCAACTCGAGTGCAAGCTCTCGAAAAACGAATAAGTTGAGACACATAGACCACATAAGAAGTTGCTCGGGGAACATCCCCATCTAAAAGGGGATAATTAACAATATCAAAATTAAAATCATCTCTCTTTTCATATATTTTGCTAATTATTTCACCATTTTCAATGAAGAGATGTAAATCGAGAAAAGAAGCGTTAGTATCAGAAATATTAGCTTTGTTAAGTTGAAGTTCTTTAGGGTATATATTATTAACCATAGTAGAAAAGAAAGGGTTGTCAATATTCAATATGTCATACAGATACCGAGAGGTGTCCTTAAAGGATTCAATAACATCTGCCTGGGTATCTGGTGAAGACGAGCTGCCAATGGGATTCGAACACCCGCAGCGGTGCTTTTAACAAAAATATGTGATATGTGGGGGAGAGTGTGTGGGTGGGTGTGGGGGCGGCAGGGGTGTGGGGGCAGGGGTAAATCAAGCTTTGGGGCTGAACAATTAAAAAAAAAAAACAGTGGTACACGTCAAAAGTTCAAACAATGGAAAACCATCAAGCGATATCATCATGAGTATCAACTGGAAGGTGTTTGAAAGTATTTCAGTTTAGCTGGTATCCAATCCTTCCACCACCCCTATGATTAAGCTGGTTGCCATACTTCCACCTACTCTCCTTTGCATCGGTTTTTAATAAATTACTATTTATTACATGTGTTACTATATATAGTAACAAAAATGGCTTGATTTCCGTGTAATACAGGCATTCTCTATGCGGTCATATTAGAATGGCGCGTGAAACGGCAGGCCAAAAATCCATATGAAGGGCCAAAAAACCGATATGGGGGGCCGAAAATACATTTGAAATCTAAACTGCATTACATACATTTAGCATTAAATTATAGATACTTGTTTTAATAATCAATCACAAACCAGTCATCGTGCATCCAATGACAACTGCGACGTTTGAAAATGGCAGCCAGAATTCAAGATTATCATAGTGCACGCAGGAAATTCAACCTGAAGTACTAAATATGCATCTAGAACTGTTTTCTTGACCATTGCGAAAAAAAGATGGATCAAAGGCCAAATATTCATTTCTGATTGGGTCTGTCATGCGATAATTTGGAATAGAAAGTAGTCAATATCATATGAAACTACCACAGTAATTCGAAGATAGAGCTGACCCGTTTACCGACGAAGAGACGACCATTCTACATTTTGGCTATGGTGTGATGGGTTTAACTTATTAAATTATACATGTACAAAATCAACTGTCTTCAACAATCAATATATATAGATCTACTGCCGGTTGGGTCTCAATTACATTTCAAATAGATTTGAAACTCATCTAGGAAACAATAAATGTGTGTGAAATAATACATAATCTCCTATCTTTTTATCCTTAATTATATTTGCGAAACCAAATGCCATTTTTGAAATATCCATTCTTCGGACCTACAAGCTCAAACTTAAACAGAATATCGGACGAAGTAAAAGCCGTGGACTAAACACGTCACTGAGAAAAGGAAAAACGGCCTCTTATTATGACGACTTTCTACAAAGATTACGTCAGTAACGGTTCAGCGTAATTTTAATTGATGGGGCGTGGGAGCAAGGTACAGAATTGCCTATTTCAAATGGCACATTCTGTGATTGAGGTATATTAACGTCATACGTTTATTTTATTCTTGTAAATCAATGAATAAAATGGATCTAAATAAAGAGTCATACTTAAACAAAACATACACAAGTAGATAAAAAGCATTTTTACTTTGCCCAATTTACTATCCAAAATAATATTGTTTTGGTTACACATGTAATAAACAGGTCATTAATAACTTCTAAGTAATATTCTAATTCCTTTATTTGAAACGAAGTGGTAAATACGTCCGCTGACTAGTGAGCGTACCTTCCACCATCCCTAGGATCCTGAGAGGACAAAAAGCGGAGTATTTACATGATGGCGCGCCATCGACGTTGCCCTTGTTTCATTTTTTAAAATGTCATCTAGACAGTTTAAATGAATAATAATAATAATAATCATCATCAGTAATAATAATAAGAAGACAAAGAAGAAGAAGGAGAAGATGAAGAAGAAAAAGAAAGAAGAAAAAGAAAGAAGAAAAAGAATAATAATAATAATAATAATAACAATAATCATGAATAATAATAATAATAATGATAAGAAGAAGAAGTAGAAAGAAGAAATAGAAGATTGATAATAATAATATTAATAATAATGGTGATAATAATAATTTAGAAGAAGAAGAAGAAGAAAGAAGAAGAAAGAAGAAGAAAGAAGAAGAAAGAAGAAGAAAGAAGAAGAAAGAAGAAGAAAGAAGAAGAAAGAATGAAGAAGAATGAAGAAGAATGAAGAAGAATGAAGAAGAATGAAGAAGAATGAAGAAGAATGAAGAAGAATGAAGAAGAATGAAGAAGAATGAAGAATGAAGAAGAAGAAGAAGAAGAAGAAGAAGAAGAAGAAGAAGAAGAAGAAGAAGAAGAAGAAGAAGAAGAAGAAGAAGAAGAAGAAGAAGAAGAAGAAGAAGAAGAAGAAGAAGGATAATAATAATAATAATTATGATAATAATAATAATGATAATAATAATAATAATACTGATGATAATAATAATAAATAATAATGATGATAATAATAATAATAGTGTAATAATAATAATAATGACATAGAGGACCTTACATGAGTGACTGTGTATTATTGATTTTAATAAACGAGTTGGATAAAATGATAGGAGGCTCTTGCCGAGTATCCTATATTTTTATCCAACGAGTTTATTAAAGTCAATAATACACAGTCACGAATGAAAGATTCTATTAATCACATAACACACCTAAGACGTTATAGTTTCACTTTTAATGTTGTCAATTCTCCTTATATACGGCGGCAATTTGTAAGACAGACAAACCATGACGTCCGTTTTGTTGTTTACATGACGTCGTTACGTTACGCGGCTGTAACTGCGTTCGCCTTACAAATAATGCGACACCTTAAACCAAATTTAACGTTACTAAAATTCATTTTATGAAGTAAGATTTCAAATAATGATAAATAATTAAGGCGTCTGAACGTACCTTATGATATACCATGCAAACATTTGGGATTAAATGTTTTACTGTATACAAACACAGTGATTCGGTCCTCATTTGCATCTGTAATACACTAGTATATAACGAGAAATAAGTCATGGCTTTATTGCACTCCCAGAAGGCATGTTATGTGATGAAATAATAATGATCATACTAATAATAATGATGATGATATATATATATTATCTTTAATTCCTCCAAGTTAATGAAGATTATACAAATGAAACAGAATGCAACATATATACAGAGAGCAAGCACATTACAACATGCACGAAAATAAATGAGAACAAAAGAAGTCGTTCATATTAAGTGAACAGGAATGAGATATTAACAATATCATATGCATTTATCTTATAACTACAGGCCACCGTGTATCCTCCGCCATTCCGCCACCATTATGCATACGGCGCCATCCGCCACCATTACCCTTACGGAAATTGCATATATGTTACTTATATGTCGAGATCTATGTTGCTTATATGTCAAGATGTATGTAACATATATGTCACTTATACTTGGCTTATATCTTTCACTTATATGTGACATATATTGATTTTAAATGCAAATGAGATCTATGCCGCTTATAAGTATGCAAATGAGATCTATGTCACTTATATGTCCAGATAAGTATTGCAGTTCACTTATATGTCACATATAAGTGACTTATATGTCACATATAAGTGACTTATATGTCACATATAAGTGACTTATATGTCACATATAAGTGACTTATAAGTGGCTTATATGTTTAGCTGGGATGTCAATGCTGTACATATAAGCAACATATAAGCCACTTATATGTCACATATAAGCCACTTATATGTCAATTATACTTCACCAGACAGAAGCACATTTAGTTTCTTGACCACCTGCAGGGATTGATTTCTAGAATCTGCAAGGTCATCCACTGATCTTGTTTTCTGTGGTTTCCTGCCGCAACAAGATCACTGCTTAGCGGGGTATACACATGTAGCCTAGCAGGGCATATACGCCTGTGGTTGTCAAGGTTAAACCTATTTCAAAGGGAAATAATTTTAAAAAATCACAGTTATGGTCCTTTTTTCGTAATTAACACATATTCATTGGCTCATGTTGAAAGATGTGTGCAAAGTTTCATTGTTATACATCTAATACTTTGAAAGTTATTAGTCACAATCACTTGTAAAAGGCAGTTAAACCTGTTTTCAAGGGGTGAACAATTCAAAAAATATTAACCATAGTTATGGGCCTTTATTAGATGCATACATTGGATCATGCTAAAGATGTTTACAAAGTTTCATTGTTGTAGACTTTCAAGTTATTAGCCAATCAGTTGTCAGACAAAAAGTTAACGGACGGACTGGACGGACTGTCCGACAGACAGATGGACGGACAATCGCCAAGACCTAATATACGTCCCTAAGGGCGTAAAATATGTGAAGAAAGAAGACAGAAAGCATTTAAACTTTGAACATAATATTGAGGTTTAATTGGTATCTTCGTTTTACAACACAGAACTTCAGCAGATGTTTCCACCGCAGGGCTTTGATCCAGCAACCACCTGTAATCAAAGAAAATATTATAATGAACATATTAAATTACATAAATGGTTTTGAAATATATAAAATATAATATACTTTTCAAAAATAGCTATATATGATATCTAGCATATTCATCATTATGGTTTGTTTGAAATGAACAGAATGGTGTTTTAGGTCATTTTAAACCTATGTATGGCCATATATGACAGTCGATTTTTTTGTGGTAGACATACCATCCCATTGTTCCTGGGTAGAACCAGTACTATAAACCTCTCACCATCCGTAAGAAGCGACACTTCCTCCTTGGACAAGTCTAGCTCCCAGGGGGCGCTAACCCACAGCGGTGAGAGGCGAGAAAGCTTCAGTCGTATCGTCTTTTCATGGAGGCACTTATTTAAATGCATATGAAGAAGAAAAAGGAATTGAGTTAATGAGATGTAAATATATATATATATATATATATATATCAGCTTTACTCCAGCTGTTCCTGAAAACATGCAAGCCCCAAAGACAGCACTTTTAAAAACATATGTAGGGGTAGTTCCATTAATTCCTTCTGTAGGGGCTAAATACAAAAACAAAACAAAAAACATTTCTATAATATGGGGTTGTCTATTGGGTGGAAAAATGCTTCTTGATGTATTTTTCATGCAAACTCTAACCCAATTAAAATAATCTTAAAATGCATGCATTCAATTTCGAAAAGCATGCTGTTGACGGTAAATGTCCAGTGAAATTTTAATAATGCGGGGGGAAAAAAAGAATTCCCACAAATTAATTCACGAACGAGAACTCTTTACCAATTTCGTACGCAAATTGATAATGACATTGTAACTATCATACTCATACTCATTTTGATTTTAATAGTACAATCAGTAATGTTTCAGTCCTAGGAAAATAAAAAGTGGCACCTAGTTACACTGATCTTAAGACAAAGTGCCTACAATATCATCAAAGACATTGATTTGGACATTAAACTTGTATTGTTTATCATGTCTGTCATCATCTCAAGGGCATAGCTATAGTGTTCTATAAACCCTGTATCTGATATCAAAATAACATATCGGTAAATCTAAATAATGCTAGCCAAAATCTTAACTAATCAAATTGTATGTTTCATTCTTATTTAACACACTGACGGTAATACTTTGTGTTTTAAGAGCTAAAAGTTACAGACATTGTCTCTTTAATGGATGTCACATGAGCAACAGATATAAATATTGCAGTTCCAGCGATTACAAACAATAAATAAAACCTTTTAGGTTTTAATCAACACATTTATTACAGCACACTTATGTGGGTCTATGAGATCATGTTTCTACACATACTTTTCATGAGTGAAAAAAAGAAGTTTATTTGCTTGTGCTCAATATCTGCTTTAATTATGGACAGTGTCAAGTTACAGTAATAATAAAACTAGCTCAAAACTACTTACTAATAATGGCATTCACAATCGTGCCGTCTAGTGGTGCCCTTGATTTAGTACCCTTCACACAACTGTTTCTCAGTGTCTCGTCGTCAAAAAACACAATTATCAAAAGCCTTGCCATGGCAGTTCCACTGTTTTTTGCCTTCTAAGACAGGCATCAAGCTGTGCTACCGATAGTCTCACACCATAGCCAGGAACCAACTCGACTTCATGTGTGCTGGAACTCTAAATGAAACAAAAAAGAGGTCAACGACCTTGAAGCTCTACTGATAGGTTTTGATAGCTAGATCAGCATTCCTGTGAAGTTTCATAAAAATATGTAACATAGTTTCAGGAGTAGTCGTTACAAGTTTTTACTATATAACTCTATGTAAACAAAGATGGCCACTGGCGGTCATGTTTAATGTTGAATCAAAATAATTTTCGACAAGGATCAACATCATGTCATGGTGATCATTTTAGAAAAAGTCCGATATCAATATCACTTACAGTTGTCAAGAAGTAGTTGCTACAAACTTGTTTTTAAAAAATAAATTTTTAGCCGTGGTGGCCATCTTGAATTTCAGGCCTATCCAAAATTTTGCTGGGATCAATTAGACATCAAGAGCAACATTCTTGTGAAGTTTCATGGAAATCTGTCAAGTAGTTTCAGAGGAGTAGTCGCTACAAGTTTTTAATATGTAACGCTATGTAAAAAAGATGGCCGCTGGCGGCCATGTTTAATGTCAAATCAAAATAGTTTTCAACAAGGATCAACATCATGTCATGCTGATCTGACCAAATGTGACCTATATTTCGATAGCTCGAACAGACTAATGGACAAATATATACCCGGACAACATTGTAATCGCTAAATCCAGATCCGTAAACGGGCTCAACAAAAATTAGAACTCTATAAAAGAATGTATGCCTGCACTTTATACCTACATTTTTTTAAAAGTATAATAGATTATCATTAACACGTTTTTATTACATTTTCATCGGCAAAAGATTGGAATTTCTCAGCTGAATATTATTAACTAACTCCGAACACAAAAATAACTAACTGTGACGCTCAGTTGACGTCAATAACGTGGTACTGACGTCAACGTTATCCGCTGATAACGTTCAACAAAGCGAATAATTTCGGTTAAAATCATGCACAAACTGATTTAAAATGTAATAAACAGATTATTTAACTGCTGTGTTCGGTTATAGAGAAATCCTTCACTCGATGGTAACATGTTGTTTTTTCACTCACTCATACGCTCTTTCGTGAAAAGAATCACACGTCTCCCATCTCATGAAGGATTTCCATATAATCGATCCCAGCAGTTAAATAATCTGCGCAGTATCATCAGTGAATATTTTTAATTATAAATATTTATGGAAGATACTCCTTACATTGAAAATGTCAAGCAAGACGTATTTATAGACCGATACTTACAGCTTGATATGCAGTATAAATGTCGTCATCCATGGAATCGATACTTTCCACTTGCTGGCTCACTGACGGAATATTCTTCTGTGTGTTTGGTGTCATTAGTGAGTTTGTTGGTGGAATATTCTGTGTGTTTGGTGAGCTTGTTGGTGAAATATGTGTGTTTGATATTGTTGGTGTAGTTATCTGCAGCCTGTTAAGTGGCATTGCTTTTTGTGTGATTGGCTGTATTTGTGAGGTGCGCATATTATGCTGGGTGTTCAGTGGAATGGATTGCAGTATGTTTGCAGGTGGCATTGATGATGTGTTTTGCATAAGAAAGTCAATCTTCTCCTCTAATTTTTTTTTTGTTCCATGATTTCAATTTGGGAAGCGCAAGAGCAATTCACTGTTGAGCACTGGTCTGTGATAGAGTTTGCTGTTGACTGGTTGCTTGGTCCTTGAATTTTTCTCGTGATAGTCACCAGGCCATTGAGTTGTTTAGTTTATTTCTTCCTCCCTCCACCTCCAGTCCTTTCCTGGGCATATTTTAAAAACCTTTTAATTTCATCCTCCACAAAGGTCTCCACCACTTGTCTGAAAAGGAAAGAAAGATATATATATGAACAAATTTACTGAAAAGGAAAGTAAGATATACGAATCTGTTTATTTACACATTTAATCTGTCAAAAGGCCACGGCGTACAACCATTTCATGCCGAGTGAGGAATTTACAAATTGCGTAATTACGCGGAGTTTGGGTGATAAAACTACTCGGCGTGGGAATCGGCTCTCGGCGAACTTACGCTACGATACTTCGCGTATAACGGTTACGCCACGATACTTCGTGAATACAAACTCGGAGTTCGCCGAGTCGAAACTGCACAGGTGAAAGGTGCAACACTTTATTACTGCAGTAATTTTAATGCATAATTATTCAATTACTTTAAAAAAAGCAGAAAACAATTTTTTATTTTTGTTTTTTGAAAATTCGAATGCCCGGATAATGTCACGATAATTATATGGCGGTTCCTATTACCGGCTTCGCGGCGACAACATAAAATACAATTAGTAATTACTATACTGGAAATTACAATTATTATTTAATCGGTGTTTGTAAAACGATTTACGATTCCGCTGTTGATTATTATTATATCGATGAGTTTTTTAGTAAAAATAAGCAAACAAATTGTAAAGAATTCCGGGTCATAAACCTGTTGTTAGTGCCGGGGATTATGGGTATCCAAATTATTTATGTCGGTCTCAGGAGAACTGATTTTTTGACAACAGAAACGGAAAAACATTTGATTAAATGCATTAAAAGTTTGAAATCCATATTTTTTTTCGAAATGTCAGTGATTCATTTTGCTCTGCGTCCCGCGTCCTAGACGCACATTTTTTTCTGAGGACGCATCATTCTTAAACATGTGCGTCCGATGGACGCATTGCTCGAAAATTGTACAAGTGGTAAATAACCGTTTTCGATGTGATAACAAGAAAACAAATATAACACGACACCGGTTAAAGTAGAATGAATCACAATGTAGTACGCGTATTCTGATTGGGTAAAAACTATTTGTCATCCAATCAGTAACAACGTTCTACTAACTGTTGGTGTTCGCTAGTATGGAAATTCCTAGACTGTGTCATGGTCCTTTGCGCTTCTCTGTTGAGATAACAGAATAGAATAGACTAGGAAATCCCGGATGATGAACACAAAATGCCACCGAAGAAAGTTATAAAAAATTACCCACAATTAAAATGTTTAAAGTTAAATTGACACTTGATTGGCATGTCAAACTACTCAGGACTAATTGAACTGTTTAAAGTTTGTGTAGACTGTTTGCAACCATAAAATAAAGAAAAAATACAGAGATTTTTATGATGGTGATTACCCGTTACAGAACCGAGACAACTGCGCCATATAAGCACATATTCTAAAAGAAATACTTTGTAAAACAAAGAATGGTAGCAATATATAATAAGGAATAACATACAGTTTTGAAACTGTATGCACATATTTTGCTGATGTTTTACTGAATTGAATGTTGTTTAACGGCTCATCAACACAGTATAGGTTATTTAGAGCCGCCCCAGAGAGAGGGGAAGGATACATAGGAATCCGGGAACCTGCCCTACTCTTATTATCGAATAGATTCCTATGTTTTTTTAACGTGCTCGGAGGATAGACCCGATACACGGGACCGCCCGGTTAACGTCCCCATCCGACGGACGAGGCTAAGGGAAAGGGTCTTGCCCAAGAACACACAGACGGAACTCAGTGGCACCACGGAGGATTGAAAGCCTCCAGTTACAAATCTGCCGCGCTACCGACTCTCAACATATGTGAGTCCCAGCGACTCATTAATGTAGACTTCAAAATGATTTAGTGAATGTATTCATTATATTTATCAGTCATGTCAACTTTGCACGGCATTTGTATTTTTCTGCCAATTGATTGCTTTTTTCAAGCGCGATGTCGGACAAGTTGTCGGAAAATTTAGATCTGTTCCCAAAAAATAAATCGCCAAAGGTGTGAACTTATGGTTAATTGGATTCTACAAGGAGCGACTTTGTGTCCTTTCGCCACGTGGATTCGCCAAATCCAAACATTGACTTGGCATAGATTCGCTTGGCACTCAATAGGGCCAAACTCGGTGAATCGAGTAAAGTGTGTGCTTCGCGTGAGCTGTAATGTACATGTTGCCCTCTACAGAGCTAGATTTAATACCTTTAATTAATACATTACCAATTATAATTTTGCAGAGACATGTGTTCTTGAAGGGAAATTTCCATTCATATTGATTTTCGCCACACACATTGCATGCAAGATCTCCCCGTAATTCTTAATTCAAGCATTCTTTGATCCTAAAAGCCTTCTTTTTTTTATCTTTTTGTGTGGCTTTTTAAGCAGATGAAATATCAAAATCGTAAAATGAGCAGGCAAGGTCAGAGAATGCTCGGATTATGTGGTGTGGTGTGGTGGTGGTAGTGGACCGGTGGTGGTGGGGGGGGGGGGGGGCGGGGGGGGGGGGGGGGCATAAAAACCTTCCTCCGAAACGAGGCTGCATTGATAATCAGAAATTGATTGTGTGCAGTATCTAAAAAGAACATTACCGTCAAGAGACTGGTCATTCCAACGAGTACGAAATCGATCGGGATTCGTTATTGTTCACAAATATTTTACACATACTTTTCCCATCAAACAAAGTAATACTGACTTACCACTTTGAACTTGATCACCGACGCTTATGGAATATCGAAATAACTGTACTTAAACGATTTTATACACACATTTCTTTGTAAACAAGACACAATCTCAGTTTTCCGCGTGAAATTTTATATCCCTGCATTTGATTGGCTTGGTCAGCATTTCCGTTAGTGGCCTCCTAGCGGATATCCAGGGGAGGAATAGAATAGAATAGAATATCTTTTATTTTCAATTATGGGCCATCACTGGCATAGTAATCACATAATAATTTTGACATATATGCATGAGGTTATAAAATAACATAAACTTAATTCTGATTATACAACACAATTAAACATAAGTAAACATCTAATTAGATAAGGCATAAAACAACAATAACAGTTTATCAATTCAATTCAAGAACTTCAACAAGTTCTTACAGCTGTTAAGTGCACATTATATTTATGAAAAATCCATGATTTTTAACACTAACATGACAGACATGTTTTGTTACTTATATTACAGTTCAAATGATTAAATCTCATGGTATAACATGTGTAAATAAACCCTGCTGTTCTATTGATTATATATTCGTCTTCATTACATAACAAGAAAGCAAACTGATTTTTGTATCATAAAGCATTGAAATTTTTACATGTATTAGAGATCTCTGTTGTAAATTCATTTCTTACTGAAGCATATTTTGGACATTCCAACATAAAATGAATTTCGCTTTCAATTTGATTAGTATCACAAAGTTTACAGAGTCTGTCTGTTAATGGAATATTCTTGTACCGACCAAGTTCTATTTTGAATTTTATGTGCGCTTAATCTTATTTTAATAAGACAAGATCTTACCTTAGGATCCTTAACAACATGTAGCATAAGTACGCAGTTTTCCAGTATTACCCTCAACACATATACTGGAGGTATTAAACATCTGTTATAAACTTCCGACTTCGAATCATTAGGATAAACGTTTTACGGGTTACGCTGCCTTTGCAATATACGACATTTTATTGTTGCAATTAGTCCTAACGTACGTTACTTGCAAAACGAATACTTGCAAAACGAATTCCGCGGATGCAATTCGTCAATATATATGTAATTAAAGAGGACATTTAAGGAGTACAGTATATAATTCTGCAATGATTAATGGCGTTATCTATCACATCTTTTATTTACCTTCACCTCGTTAAACAATTATATGATTGATATATCACTAAGTATATATATATATTTATATATATATATATATATACATATATCCACAATGTTGAAAGGTCAACCTTTTATCAACGTCTATACAACGTTACAATTCTAACGATGTTCCAACGTTGAGAACGGAAACGTTGAATCAACGTTGATACAACGTCAGTACTCATATCCATACAAGTTGATGGTTGAAGGTTGAATAGGGCAACGTTGATTCAACGTTGAAGTAACGTTGATCGACGTCGTGACCAGAATCCAACCACATCTCAACGTTGAATCAACGTTGTGTGCCCACTGGGCGGGGCGCTTAAAGGGGCGAATACGGTACATTGTTTTTAAATAAATGCAAACTAGTTAAAAGTTAAGAAACTACTAGATTAATAATTTGAAATGTAAAGTTCAATGACTGATAAATACTTTCAGATTGTCGTGTATCCCTTTAATGTGTGTAAACATTGGTGTATTGGGATTATACCGTTTAAGTTTGACAAACAGACTGTCATGATGTGATTAAGAGGAAATAAGTGCATCTGTTGTCATCTTTACCAAAATATTCTGTATGCACTGCTGTACCATGCAATGGTAAATAAATGATAAAAATAAAAGTTTGTATTAAAAATTATTTTTTATCTTAAAACCCGTTTTAAATGCATGTTGAATGTCTCCGAAATCTGGTAATAATGATACCCACATTGTCATATCAAACTGTGCAAAAATTGAAATTACAGAATTTGTAAATATTTCACTTTATTTTGGACTTAGAAAATTACAGACATCGGCAACTAAGAAAGTGATTAGAAAATGACTAAGTTCTCACTTATATGCGGTAAATGTTGTATACAGCACTCCTGTACAACTATTTGACCTATGTCAGATCCGCATATAAGTGACATATATGCGAGTTATATGTCAAAATCAGCTTGACTTACACTTGACATATACATATAACTCACTTACTCAGGATTTGATGAGACTTGTAAGTGAAGTATAAGTGACATATATGTCGCATATAAGCCGCATATAAGTCGCATATATGTCGCATATATGTTGGTGTATGTAGATTCGGTAAGGGTATGCATACGGAGCCACCCGCCACCATTATGCATACGGCGCCATCCGCCGCCATTATGCATACGGCGCCACCCGCCACCATTATGCATACGGCGCCATCCGCCACCATTATGCATACGGCGCCACCCGCCACCATTATGCATACGGAGCCATCCGCCACCATTATGCATACGGAGCCATCCGCCATCCGCCACCATTATGCATACGGAGCCACCCGCCACCATTATGCATACGGCGCCATCCGCCGCCATTATGCATACGGCGCCATCTGCCACCATACGGCGCCACCCGCCACCATTATGCATACGGAGCCATCCGCCACCATTATGCATACGGCGCCATCCGCCACCATTATGCATACGGCGCCATCCGCCACCATTATGCATACGGCGCCATCCGCCACCATTATGCATACGGCGCTACCCCTTAACTACGGGTTTGCCTGTCAGTATCAGCAACCAGCGGCGTATAATGTTGCGACTTCAATCCAACTAAAAAACGACTAAACTGGTCTCATTATTTACCATACAAGTGGAGCAGTGACATATCAAATAGTATGCATGTACTGAATGAAGGCATATATTAAAATGATCATGTTTTGGGGGAAAAATACATGTTTTTAATTCAAAAAAGACACTACGATTGAAGTAAATGATTTTTTTTCTAATGAAACTAGCGAATAGTCACTAAATAAGCACACTCATACTTATTTGTTTTTAGTCATTTCTCAATGAATTAATTTCTGATTTTTCAGCCAATATAATAAATATACAATGAAAAAAAATGCATCTTCCTTCTTGTCTAGTCATATGTGCTGAATAATACTAGTATACTAGTTCTGTCGAGTATAGTTACATAAATCTAAATGAGCAATAAATTCCATACGTTCACACAGTTCTATACTTTCCAGCATAGATTTTATAGACGAATGGAAATTGAGTACTTAAGCAAGGGAAACTAAGGTTAATAACGAAGGATGGACAGGTCGGGCTATATGACTGTTATTTGGCAGAACAACAAACATATTATTCTTGTAAGGTAGTTTATTATACAATAGGTAACGACTGATGTCATATATTGTTTTATGAGGACTTTAACATTCGCGATCTTTGTATAACTAAGAAGCTACTCCATCAGCGCTTCATAAACCATAAACTTCAAAATGTTATTACTGTAACCCTGATCTCGTACTTTTAAAATACAAAAGTAATTTGATAACTCTTCTGCGACAAGGTCTATCACACCCCGACTTCTATGGTGATGTGATTTATAAACTTAGTAAGATTCTTAGTCATTATCACTTTCATACAATCTCTAAACTTGTTAAAAAGTTTATCAAAAAAAGTTATGACCCTATAATTTTGCAACGCGCTGTATGTTTAGTGGTTGATTGTGGACCCTATGATGACTTCTACCGAAATCCTCAAAGGATAATAGCGTTTGATGTTTGTCTTAAATATTGTCTTGTCGTACCCTTAATGGTTTGTTGTCTTATGTTTCTCTGGCTTCTTTCAAGTTATTGAGTACTTGCTTAAAGTTTGTGGCTTTCTAGGCCTTTTTGTATATTCATACATACATGAACATCTATGTGTTATACTTATATTGCATTTTAATACCACCTTGTTTGTTAGAGAATTTAACCTTTTACATGACATCTTCCTGATGGCCATATAGTGCCGCACCTTTCAGAACCACAAGAATTGCCTCAGATGGAACAATCACACACATTTGCGGGAAATTAGCTTTGATTGTCTCTTGAAGTATTGGGGAATCCGATTCGGAAAATCACCCGGCCATCAGTATAAATTTGGAACCTCGGACGTTGGGTTCTTCTATCAATTTAGCAAGGTGTTGAGAGCATCGGTGAAGAAATCTCTCATGACGGAAGCATCGATTTGAAGCTTGTTTTCTTTTAAGAGCGATACGTTGCCCTTGAATGGAATACTTTGTATTGTTTCTTTGATGTTTTCACCTGTTTCATCTTGGAATAAATCCACGAGGCCTACAGGCAGGCGAATTTGGTACGTGTCTTCGTTATTCGAGGTAACATTACGTTTCTTCACCCCAAAGTTTCGGAATATATCGATGTAGTCGTCCATGTTGTCCTTGCGGAATTTCACCATGATCGGGTCACCGAATATTTTGATAAGAAATTGGTTGAATTTGTTGTCGACTTTGGAGCCTCCCCATGCACCGCCACTGGCTCTGTTTAGTTCTTTCAGACCAACATTCTTTAGCACTTCATGAACGGTTATATCAACTGTACCACCTGTCAAATAAAGAGGCCAAACATTATAAAAAGTAACATAACAAAATTACACAAAATATTTAGTTCACACGGGTCCTTCCATGTTACAATTTAATGTAGGAGCCATTTAAATTCAAATTACATTCTAAATGAACAACAACTCAAGCACAGTTACGTACTTCCAGCATCTAAGATGAATTTGTCGTCGACGTTGTAGCCTCCCCATGCACCGCCACTGGCTCTGTTTAGTTCTTTCAGACAATCATTCTTTAGTACTTTATGAACGGCAATATTTAGTTCACACGGGTCCTTCCATGTTACAATTTAATGTAGGAGCCATTTAAATTCAAATAACATTCTAAATGAACAACAACTCAAGCACAGTTACGTACTTCCAGCATCTAAGATGAATTTGTCGTCGACGTTGTAGCCTCCCCAAGCACCGCCACTGGCTCTGTTTAGTTCTTTCAGACCATCATTCTTTAGTACTTCATGAACGGTAATATCAACTGTACCACCTGTCAAATAAACAGGAAAAGCATTAGAAAAAGTAACATAACAAAATTACACACAATATTTAGTTTACACCGGTCCTTCCATGTTACAATTTAATGTAGGAGCCATTTAAATTCAAATTACATTCTGAATGAACAACAACTCATGCACAGTTACGTACTTCCAGCATCTAAGATGAATTTGTCGTCGACGTTGGAGCCTCCCCATGCACCGCCACTGGCTCTGTTTAGTTCTTTCAGACCACCATTCTTTAGTACTTCATGCACGGTTATATCAGTTGTACCACCTATAAAATAAAAGAGTCAAACCAAAATGATAATAACACAAATAATCGTATAGTATAGATCAGATCGGTTTGTTACGGTCCATTATATAGATTATATAACTCTTTAATGTCGGAACCGTTAAGATGTTTAAAATCAAATAAATTGTTGGTCAACCCAGCAATCATGCCCATTTACTTAACTCTAGCATCTAAGACAATGTATTTCGCCCCCTCGGAGAATGTACCCAGTGCCATGCCTTCTATCGTCGAGGTTTTGTGGATTGAGAGATGTTTACAGTACAAAGATGCTGCTTCGGGTTCAAGGACTATAGACAGCTTGTTCCGAGGAATTCCAGCCTGTGAATACAATTTGAGACATTGATTCAACAATGGAAAACAGAAGTACTAAATTGCATCATGATGACCTGAGCTTTACAAAAGGAATGACTATTAAAATGTAGGTATTAATGAACGAACAATACAATTTTGAAAACTACAAAATAAGTTTTCTTCAAAAATAGTCCATTTGCATTTGGAAAGGCTATTGATACTCATAAAGATAATAATAAAAACTTCATCGGAAAGAACAGATTTTCATATTTCATTACGGGTACAATTGGTTTAGCTAGTAATGGGCTGGCGTGGTCCAGTGGCTAGAACGGTTGAATTAAAAACCGCAGGATACGGGTTCAAGCATCACCGGTGTCATTGAATTTCATCGGTGTGTTGTTGGGAAAGCCTCGTCCATCGGATGGAGATTTAAACCTGGCCGTCCATATATCGGAGTATATCCTCCTAGCACGTTAAAGAATCATAGGAATCTATTCGTTAGTTAAAGTAGGGCAGGTTTCCGTATTCATATGTATACTTTCCCTCTCTTGGGGGAGACTCTAAATAACCTAGCATGTGTTGATGAGCCTTTAAACAAGATTCAAATCAAACAAATCCCTAGTAATGGAAAATGCTTACTTTCTCTGCCGCTTCTCTCATAAACTGTTTGGTTGCGTCATTCCATATTGCTGGAACAGTCAGTACCCGATGGATTTCGTCGTCTTTAAAATTGCCATCTGCAGTGTGCTGTTTACCTTCTTTCAAAAGATCTTCTGTAAGATAGCTAATTGCTAGAGTGAAAACTGTCATGGCTGGAAGCTTCTTTCCGGTTTGGTCATCAAGAGTAATGTCACGTTTGAGATTCTGAAATATAAGGTTATGTACTGAGACTAAGGAATAATAGCGACTATGCGTGCGTTTAGGTTACATCAAACGTTAAATGTACAATGTATAGTGTTTGTTAGCTGTCTACTTCAGTAGATTTCATTTCAGTTTGCCATAATGATATGTAGAGTAGAAACAAGCGGATCAAGGGCCTTAATGTGGTTTGACCTTATTGGACCATAGATTATTTGTTTGCACACAAGTTAATGATTGAAAGTATATCAAGGTTGCCGTATTTCCTTTTAAAGAGATATAAAAAGATCGGACAGGGAAAGTAGCATTCAAGGAGGACAGTCAACCACAAAACACAGAAACAAACACGCAAACAGACAAACAAGAAGGCAAAAGTAAAAATAAATGCAAACGACATCACAAACACAAAAGGGTTGACAATAGGGCTACCGCCTTGGAACGGTCAGTGGCAAAGTAGGCCACTGTGGCCTGGGAGGTTTAAACCTGTTCTAGGGTGCACCAAACCTCACACTTACCCTACTGTCATCCCATTAAATAAATAAAGAAATCCCCGCCATGATCTAATCTCTGACCAACAAGGCAGCATAAATAGGCAATATAAGTAAAACACAAATATGCTCGTGTAAATATAATACAAAAAAAAACAATAGCCTAGAAAGCCACAATAAAGGTACTCAGTGACTTGGCAGAAACCAGAGCAACAAGAGAATAAACCATAAGGGCACGACAAGAAAGATCATCGACAAACATCAAACATCAAACGCCACCGTCCCAATGGGCTTTATCAAACCGAGACTGCAATATTTCGTATGTGTCGTGCTCGGCCGTTTCCAAAGGTTCATTATCATACTCTTTTTTTTTAGGTAGGCGTCATCATAGGGTCCACAGCCCGTCCGGTCATCGTACAATTAAAGAGGAAAGCATACTGGCGAACTGTAAAAGGGTCCACCACCAAGCATGCAGTACGTTTCAAAATGACAGGGTCATAACCTCTTTTGATAAACGTTTTAACAAGTTTAACAAAGATAGTATGAAAGTGATCATGACCAAGAATCTAACGAAGTTTATAAATCACATCATCATAGAAGTCAGGTTGTGATAGTCCTTGTCGCAGAAGAGTCCTTAAATTGCTTTTATATTTGGAAAGAGGATCAGGGTTACGATAATAACATTTTGCAAAGGTTTTACGAAGTTTATGGTAACGGTAACCCTGATTGAGTAGCTTTTAAGTTATACAGAGAATACGAATATTAAAGTCCTCATCTCGAGTACAAGCTCTTGAAAAACGAATCAGTCGAGACACATACACCCCATAAGAAGTTGCTCGGAAAACATCCCCATCCAAGTGGGGATAATTAACAATGTCAAAATTAAAATCATATCTTTTGTCATAGATTTTGCTAATTATTTCACCACTTTCAATCAAGAGATCTAAATCAAGAAAAGAAGCATTATTATCAGATATATTAGCTTTGTCAAGCTGAAGTTCTTTAGGATAAATATTACTAACCATAGTTGGAAAGCCTGTTTTAATGGTTTACTCTTAACTACATTTCAAGTACAAATAAATTGAAATCCCTGACATTTTTTCTTACTATGCTATCGAATAACATCATCTTGAATCCCCGGAAGTAGTAGTGGTCGTGGTGATTGTCTTCTGCAGCAAGGGCGGCATATCGATCCTCAGCCTGTTATCCAAAGGCTTCCAGCGTCAGTCCATCTGGTTTGATTAATATTGTTGTTGGTGTTTTGGACGATATGTTCGTGCCATTGTTCCAGTTTTTGACGTAAGCTTTGGTTGGGTCTGAGTCATACTGATGTTTGGACAAGAACGCCCATCCAGAAAATGTTGTCCCAAAGTCGATTGCAGCTACCAGGAACATAGAACTAATTTGTGTAACCTGTGATAAAAGTTTGAATAATGAAACTTAAATAAAGGATTTTACTCTTGTTTTCAATAAAATTATAACATATAAAATTGTCATGATATATTCTATTACGCGTTATTAGCATAATAATGTATTCACGTCAAAACAAAATAACTGTATTTGATACACATTTTGCACTGCGATGGGAAGATTGTCAATTGCGGCCAATTGCTTTATAAATATCTGAAAGGGTAACGTACTGACATTTCCGATCTTCGTCGAATTGGTTTTTGGGCAAGCAAGCGCTGTTTTCAACCCGTTTAAGAGTTGTAATGGTCGTTTAATAGTTTTATTGGTCTTATTCAGGCAAACGTTGTTTCCAGGGCGCAAATTATGACCACTGACAAAAGTTAAACTGATACAGAGTTAATAATTGCACGTGTTTCTGTAATGATTGATCACTGATTTATGTATTGTATGCCATAAATATGTTACATGTCATGATCAGTGGGTCTCATGTATCGGAGTATAGCCTCCGATCCCGTTAAAGAACCATTGTAATATATTCGATAGTAAGAGTGTGATACGACTCCGCAAATGTAACAGATGGTTCAAAAACAATTAATCGACCGGGAATTGATCAAATGGCATCTGGTTTACCGTGTCAGCGCTGTAACATCTGAGCTATCTTGGGCACATGGGTTGCAATCGATTATTCACCATTTACCCATACCCGATTACATAAACAACCATCAGGGTGAAATTGTTCCCTGAATTGTTTCCCATTTCTCAAGACGCACCCAACGCTACATCCGGGTCTTTATTCAAGTTCAAGATCATAAAGGTCTCATATGTTATATGCATTTAATAAAGTCAATTTCTTGTCCACTAACTAATTTTCGCATATAAGAAAGTAATTTTGAAATAACTTGAAACAAATACCTCATCGACAAGATGTGTATAACCTAACACCCGGATCTATATCTAAAGACTTGAAATTTAAATCACTTATCATATTATAGCCTATAGCTGTTCCAAAACTTCTATATAAAGGCTGGTTAAACTTCTTTTCATGCAATATCTCAGAAATACGGGTTGTCAAAATTTGCTTCAGGATTACCGCAAGGCAATGCACTAGGTCCGATACTTTTTTTTACTTATTTCAATGATACGACAGTTAATTATTCGCCTCTTTTGCCGATGAACGTGTGTTGTCATGGACTGATGATAAACGGATTATTACGGAATGACATTTTTATAGATGAGCTAGGAACTTGTGTACGACATTCTAACCTAGTAAATTTCTGATACATAACTTAGGGAATGATCAAATAATGCATCTAGCAATTCCTTGATAGACTAGTGTAAAACAATGTATCCAGTGACAAGTATTTATGTGGCTTTCAAAAGCAAATTTCCTAATGTACGTAATATTTGCGCCAAAGCGAACAACGCTCTCGACCTAAAATTAAAGCGAGATATATGTTTAGTTCGGCTTATAATTTTAATGAGGCAACTGTTTCGGATCCATATTGGACAAACTACAAAAACGTGTAGCTCGTGTTGTGTTATGTTATAGCTGTACGCCTGTACACGTATTCTTTAAAATTATGTTTAAAATTATGTTTGCGGAGATTAACACCAGTATTCAAATTTACTGAAGAATAATTCAAGAAACAAAAGCGAACCAAGCAAATTGTAACTTTTTGATTTTAACTGTACGAGTATGACTTGACTATGGGTACGACCTAACTATGGGTACGTTTTAAACAGACGTGGGAACGTCTTGGACCGAGTACGTTACAGGTTTATATGTTATACGACATATATACTATAAAAGCCAATGAAATCCATCCATAAACCAATGAAATCCCTCCATTCAATTCAAAAACTGAAGACAAGAATAAGTCGCTTAAAATATCTGCCCTGATGCTATATTAGGGCAACTACTTTAATGTTGGTCAATGGATAAAATACTCGGGTTACTCTGCCTGCGTGTTATAAGACATACTAAAAATCCCCAACAGGGTCAACAGGCAGTGTAGCATCTAAAGAACACAGCCACTCCAAACAGAGCTAGATTTCAACTGCAACAGGACAACAGTGATAATAAGAACAGAACATGTGGGTTGCCAACAAAGACTCCGCCTTGGAAGGGTCAGTGGCACCCCGGGATATAGGAAACTGTACATTTAGCAATCGTAGCGGCATTATTAATTTAATAGTTATTACGAAGGGACATGAGTGGGGGCGAACTATTGAAAAACACTTACAATAAAGTTACTTTAGGGTCTTAAATTACAGTGCATTTAATATTCGCCCGGTTATAAAGCATATAAGCTATTGTTTTGATGTTTAACGCATGTTAAACTCTCTGGGGATGAATACTTCACCTCATTCACACACATCACACTCTATAATATCCACACCCGCACACACACCACCCTCTATATTATCCACCCCATCACTCAAATACCTATCTCCCGACCTCCATGCTTTCCCCACTACTGCCTACTTACACCCTTCCATCCCGTTTAATCACCTTTTTTAACGCTATTCATTCAGCCCGCCCCTTGCTACCATTATAGCACCTTACCACAGTTTCCATCGCTCTCAAGAATATAGGGTGGAGTCGCCATGTGTTTTAGTAGAATTATATCCTCTTAAGTGAAAGAGTACGAGTTCGAGAAGTCACCGTAGAACATTACGCTTTTGATTTTGAGTCACTAATTTCAGTGGAACTGAAACAGTCGGTCGAAAGGGAAGTTTGCTTGAAGTCCTTTGAACCAGTGATGGTTGAGCAACCATTAAGTTAAAGATTATTGCATGCACGCCTATCTATCCCGATTCAGTTATGCACCTACATTTGTCCCCACCTTCCCTCCACCAAACGGGGAAGCCATGTGCATACCTTGGGAAATAGACGGCAAGCAAGACACGGTTTTTGATAATTAGACTAAGTTCGACAATCAAATGATAGTGAACAAACAAGAGGCACATCTTCGGAACATTTTGCTTAAGTTCGAGACTGTATGAATTGTCACGAGTGAATCCAATTTTATATAAATATAGATATAAAAATCGAACAGGAAAAGTAGCATTCAACGACGACAGTCAACCACAAACACACACATAAACGAAGAACTATTTTAAAGATGAATAACAGGCTAAATAAGACATCACAAACACGAAAAGGATGACAATAGGGCTACCGCATTGGAACGGTCAGTGGCAAAAAAAGTCCACTGGGGGTTTATAAGTTTCTAATGAACAAGTTCTGCTTAACAGTTTTGGTGGAACTATATGGTTATGTCAATATGAGAGACAATTCCACTTCTCAAACAACATTTACACCTCTCTTTAAATCAATCGAATGGATATAATATAGCTAATTTGAACAGGTCTTCAATTTCAAATAAGTGGAACATCTCTTCAAATCATTTACAGAGAGGTGTAAATCATTAAGACAGCTCTGTAAATAATGTATAATGAGTTGTAAACCTTTAACTCATTTGAAGAGAGCTGATGTGGTTATATACCTAAAGTACTGTCTAAATCAGTTGAAATGCGGTTCATAGCATCTGATTTTACTATGAACAATATCATGTAAATCATTTAAAAGCAGATATAAAATTCGAACAATCAACCATAAACACGCACACAAACAAACAATAATTACAAAGATGCAAGATGTGACCTTAAAGGGTTGACAATATGGCTACCGCCTTGGAACGGTCAGTGGCAAAACAGAGCGCTGGGTGTTTAAACTAGGTTCTAGGGAGTACCATCCTCACTCTTACCCTATTGTCATCAGAATAAAACGGGACAGTGTAAACAAAGATATCACCGCCAGGTCACTTCCTCTAACAAACAAGGCATCATTAATAGGACATATAGGTATGACACATAAATGAACATGTATATAGGAATATGAAACCAAAACAACGTAGAAAGTCACTAAGTAAATACCAAATGAATTGGTAGAAGCCAGAGCAACAAGAGAACAAACCGTTAAGTGTAGGAAAAGACAAGATTTAAGACAAAAGTCAAACGCTATCGTCCTTTGAGAATTTAGGTAGACGTCATTTACAATATGTCCGGTCATCTCACAATCAACGAGAAAAGCATAGTTTAATAAAGATTGTATGAAAGTTATTATAACCAAGGATCTTACGAAATTTGTAAATCATATCACCATGAAAATCAGGCTGCGATAATCCTAGTTGCAGAATATATTTTAAATTACTTTTATGTTTTAAAAGTAAATCAGGTTTTTCGAAGTTTATGGTAACAGTAGCCCTACTGGAGTAGCTTCTTAGTTATACAAATAGTACGAATATTAAATTCCTCAACACGACTTCAAGCTCTAGAAAAACGAATAAGTTGAGAAACACAGAGAATCCCCATCTAAGTGGGGAAAATTAACAATATCAAAATTTAAAATCATCTCTTTTGTCATAGATTTTCTAATTATTCAATAGAGAGATGAAAATAAAAAAAAAGAAGCGACTTTATCAGAAATGTTAATTTGAAGGTCTTTAGGATATATAATATTAACCAAAGTAGGTAGGAAAGAAAGGATTGTCAATGTTCAATGTGCCAGATACCGAGACCCTACCATCTTGCAACGCACTGTTTAGTGGTTGACCTATTTACAGTTAGCCGCTATGTCCTCTTTGATTGTGCGATAACCCGACATACTTTGGACCTATGATGAAGACTAATTAAATCCTGTAAAGTCAGTTAGCAATTAATGTTTGTCTTCAATGGTGTCCTTTCGTTCCCTCAAAGATTTTTTTTTGTTGTTGTTCCGTCTCTTAGCGAGTACTTACTTTGTGGCTATCTACGCTTTTATTTTCAACATTTGTACACACATGATCATCTTTGTGTTTTACTTATATTGCTTATTAATTCTGCTTAGTTTGTTAGATGATGTATCCTGATGGGAATGTTCTTATTTACATGGTTCTGTCTAATTCGGATAACAGTTGAATAAGAGTGAGATTTGGAAAACCCTAGAATCTGGTGTAAATCCCTCAGCGTCCTTTTTGCTACTGACCATTACATGACGATGTTCCTGTTTCGACTGTTTTATGTTTGTGTTGCTTCTATTTGTCCTTGTGTTTGTTGTTGTTTTGAATGCGCTTACTGCATGATTGAGTTATGTTAAGGATGCATATCATGCACGACCTTTGCATCTACTTTTACAGCAGTTACAAGATATTTTATAAATAAAACAATAAATAAAAAAAGATATAAATAAAGATATAGAACAAAGTCGATGGAGCATATTGCCAATAACCGCACTTCGTTGTCACGCACATACTGGACAACCGCTTTGTCAGATATGAGCACCCTCCTAAAGGCGAAGATGGAGTTCAGGTAATTAGGAAACAATAATAATGCAAATAAAGCTGATTAACATATTGAAAACTGTCATTTTACTGTTCATTTGGTCAATTTAACCGTTTGACAATGACCTTTGGACCCCAGACTCAGACTTGGATTCGAAAAAATCGTTGAAACGTGCTGGCGTGGCGCAGTCGGTAGCGCGGCGGATTTGTAACCGGAGGCCCCGGGTTCAATCCTCCGTGGTGCCACTGAGTTTTGTCGGTGTGTTCTTGGGCAATACACTTTCCCTAAACCTCGTCCGTCGGATGGGGACGTAAACCGTAAACTTATCTGGTATTTCCTAATTGTTTTTAGACCAAACATCAGAGCACAACACAATAAATATACAACATTCTTTAATGTGTTATTATGTGTACTGGTCACAAATGCTTTATTGGGTGGGCCTCATAATTTGAAAAAAAATTGAATAGCACACTTTGCTCAATAAATTGTATGGCTAACAGTGATTTACAGTTACCTGGATAGAAATGATCTTCCCCCCACCCCACCCCCACAAATACAATAGGCTCGAAATATGTCCTTAAATGAAACTAGTGATTAATAACAACTTATGTAGTGGGCTTTGGTATGTGAACTTGTTTACTCCTGTGTTTACATAAACAATACCTGTACTATAAATAAACCATTTGAAAGGCTACCTGTTTTATGCTTAGCGTTAGCACAGTGTATACTTTATACAGCGTAAAAGTACACGGAGGTATTAAAAATAATAATCTGGCATAGTTTGTAAAGTTTAATTCTGTTCAGGGTTTTCATAATATAAAAAAACAATTTCTATTCACTTGATTTTATAGCATAATTCTGATAATACGGACCGGACAAGATTTTTCTATGACAGAGGTCACAGGTCAAGGTCAAGGTCACAATGACCTTAATTTGGAACGCGACAGACCGCTATCCCAAGATGTATTGGGATAGCGGTCTGTCGCGTTCCAAGATAAGGTCATTGTAGTACCATTTGCAATTTTCCTATGTCCTAAGTGCAAATCTAAGGCAAATAATTGACCGTTTGAATTTTTTCTGAGTTCTTTTGGCAAATATGCAACCAACAAGTTACCGCTTGAAGTTCTTCTAAGAACAGTTGAAAATTCATTCGCTTTGTGTTCGTGGCTAGTTGCGAACGCTTAGCGAATAGTTGCTGCGAACAGACCAGTTCGCAGAATGTTCGCAATATATTCGCCAAATGTTCACAAATGGACAGGCATTCTGTAAGTGTCGTCTTGTTGTGGTGAGCAATTAGAAAATCCGTCAAGGAATGTGAGACGGACGGACGGACGGTGCGACGGACGGACTGTGCGACTACCATATGCCGCCCTTCGGGGGCGTAGCAATTTTTACCTCCAGTGGGATTTGAACCCACGGCCTTAGCTTCCCAGTGTACAAGAAGTAATTCAAAGATTTAACTATGGTGGCCATCTTATTCCAATCAGCGCAATATGTTCAGTTATAAAACATTTAGCGTTAAGTAATTTTTAATATTTAGCAGAAGTTGTAACATTTAGCGTTAGATATTTTAACATTTAGCGGAAGTTTTAACATTTAGCGGTGCTACAGAAGTAACACATATACACGTTCTTAACATTTAATATGTCATCAGCTCGACTCTTTCGAAGAAGAAAAAAAAAGCAATTATCAACGACGTCTGCGCCTGGTTAAAGTTTGTATGTAAGTTTGTATTTTGGTAACTATTTTACATAATGGATTGTAACTTTACATATGTGTTTGGCATCATTATACAACCTCGGACAGCCAGGTAACGGTCATAAACAACTATTAAATATGAATTAATTTTCGCAACGAAACAACGAGATGAAAAACGGCAGAAATCAGACACGATGCTTTGAGGATTTAGGTAGACGTCATCACACGGTCCACAATATGTCCTGCCGTCTCTGATTTAAAGAGGAAAGCATACTGTCGAGTTGTAAATGGGTCAAACATGCAGTGCTGTGCAAAATGATAGGGTCATAACAACTTTTTATAAACATTTTAACAAGTTTAATTATGAAAGTGATCATCACCAAGGATCTTACGGTGAAAATCACGTCATCTGATAAGTCTTGTCGTAAACAAGTTCTTAAATTAATGTTATATTTTAAATGTAAGTCAGCATAGGATAATAAAATGCTGCACAGGTTTTTCGAAGTTGATGGAATCGCTTTCCATCGTTTATGAAAGTTCTGTATTCGATTAAGAGCTGAGAAGGTAAATGTGAGCAGGACTCGCAACAAAGGTCAAAACACCCTTCTGTCAAGGTGTCCAAACAATCAAAAATCCTTAACGGAATTACCTTTTTAGCTCACGAGAACTTTTATCGAGCAGATTACTGATTCGTTTCTTAAAATTACAATTAAAACACGATGTAGGCAGTTTATTAGATATTCATACAAAACATAGTGCTACTTTTTCATTGTCTGTCAAGGCCATCCTGACACCGGTGGATATTTTAAGTCATACATCATGCCGCTGTCTGTTTATATACACCCTATATGCTTAGTAGTGGAATAAATCGACAATCACTGAGATAATAATGTCCCGTGCTTTTATTCAGTTATTTACTAATCTATTATTACAATTGCTTGCTTTTTATTGACATGAAACATTTAAACGTTGTTTTTTACGTTAATATTAGTAACTAATTACAAATGTTGCCGATGTGTCTATTCAAATGTAAGATCTGTGTCACCAAGTTCGCGTTTTATCATTTCGTCTATTTTCTTTGCCAAGTCATCTGGTATGTCTCTTTTCCAACCGGATACTTCTCCTGAAAGATATAAAACAATCTTATCGTAGCTATATTATATACAGTATTGCACCCTTTAAACCTAAACATAGTTGATGAGGCGTTTAGACAAGAGCAACGCCTGCGGGTGCCTGTCTCTTGTCTGTTCGTGGACCTTAACCAACATTCTAAATACAAAAAGGGGCATACCTGCTGCAAAATGCACAAAAGAGTTATGAAACTTGATTGTATGGGTGATGTTATGGTGTAGAACAACTATGAACAGTTTAAAAGCTGTAACTGTACTAGTTACTGAAAGAAGTGGACCTTAACACAAAACCTAACCAAAAATCTAAGTAAAAAAATGGGCATAACTTTCGCAAAATAAACAACAGAGTTATGAAGCTTGATTTGCTGTGTGATGTTATGATGTAGAACAATTATGCAAAGTTTTAAAGTTGTAGCTGTATGAGTCACTGAAAATAAGTGGACCTTAACGCAAAACTTAACCAAAATTCTAACTTCAAAAATGGGCATAACTTTTGCAAAATGCATAACAAAGCTATGAAACTTAATTTGCTGTGTGATGTTATGATGTAAAACAACTATGCAAAGTTTCAAAGCTGTAGCTTAAGAGTTACTGAAAAAGTGGACCGTAACGCAAAACTTAACCAAGATTCACGCAGACGACAACGTCGCAGCAGCAGACGCAGACGCCGATCAAAAGAAATATAAAAAGATCGGACAGGGAAAGTAGCATTCAAGGAGGACAGTAAACCACAAAACACAGGAACAAACACGCAAACAGACAAACAAGAAGGCAAAAGCAATAATAACTGCAAACTACATCACAAACACAAAAAGGGTTGACAATAGGGCTACCGCCTTGGAACGGTCAGTGGCAAAGTAGGCCACTGGGGGTTTAAACCGGTTCTAGGGTGCACCAAACCTCACACTTACTCTACTGTCATCCCATTAAAACAGGACAGTGTAAATAAAGAAATCCCCGCCATGATCTAATCTCTAACCAACAAGGCAGCATCAATAGGCAATATAAGTAAAACACAAATATGCTCGTGTAAATATAATACAAAAAAATAATAGCCTAGAAAGCCACAATGAAGGTACTCAATGACTTTGCAGAAGCCAGAGCAGTAAGACAATAAACCATTAAGGGCACGACAAGAAAGATCATGGGATACCAACAATTTGTCTATAAACGGTGGTTCCATACCTGACGAAAATATTATCTAATAGGAAGATGAGTGCTTCACAAACTTCATAGCAAGTCCACATAGTATAATTGTCAAAACTGCCGTTAGTAAAAAACGCTTTTATATTATTACATGCCAAAAATGTAGTATTTTCTCTAGCAAATGTTTTTTGAATAAGAGAAATTAGCTAGTCTTTAATAAGGTGATGTGGTAAGGTTGTATATAGTGTAGAGAAGTCATAAGTGCTTATTGGTGAAACTTGACCTTTCTTGAACATTTTATCAAGAACGTCTCCTGAATTTTTTATAGACCAAAATAAATTAGTCCCAGAGTTTTCATAAGTTTTATCACAATATAGTTTAACGTGATCTTTAACGGCAGTAAGACAAGAAGTTAAAAGTTTGGAGATGTTTGTTGTGGTGCAGGCACTAGAATTCGAAATAAAGCGAGCCTTATATGGATTTTTATGTAATTTAGGAATCCAGTAAATAGTAGGCAGTTTTTTTTGCTTATCGTTTACACCAGCCTTGAAAGTAGTGCACCGAGTGATATGTGCGGAAACAACATCATCCTCGGTAGAATTAACTGGAGTAAACGAATTGGTGCTGCCGAGTTCCCGAGATAAAACATTGACGTAATGTAGGCGTCAAACAATTATTTCATTATTAGCTGCTTTATCTGCAGGAACTAAAACAAATTTATTATGAAATTCCTGAATTCCCGAATTTAAATTACGAAAGGAAAACCTAGGTCTCGGAGGAAGTAACGAGGGGTTAGCATTATAAAAGTTAATACGTGTATCTATAATTTTCAGAATTGACTTTTTCCAAGTAGAAAGTGAGTTTGGGTCCGCATGTTCTCTACGACACCATTTGATACTAAAATCTTCAATGGAGTGGGCGATCTGGGCACGACAGGCATTAAAATCAATAGTTGAAGGTAATCTATATTTAGGACCTTTTCAAAAACAGATGAGCTAAAAAACGTGATGTTGTCATATAATGTTTAAAAAATGCTTTTAATTTCAATAAAAAATCTTCTACCAAATTTTACAAAAAAAAACAAACGTAAAGTATGTTTTGGAGATATAATATCAATATATAATTAATAATTGATCTAAACTATGGCCTATACAGTGTTGTACTACATAGTTTGATTGAATTTAAACTGAAACAAAAAGCAGTCTGAGAGACAGCCATATCCCCCGCTGCAGTGTTATTTTCCTATGTTTTTATCCGGCCGATAAAAGGCTCTAGGTATTGTTTAACCACTCATAGGATATGTTTCTGCTTTTTAATTTAGTCTTTTGGTTGTTACTTGTGATACGCAGGCTTCATAACCGCTGCTCCCAAATAAATTCCATTATATTTATTCGCTCTTCGGGGCATTTAATTGTATTAGATACTGGGACCATACGCCGTACGACACTGAGAAGAAATATACTCCATGTCCACCGCCATATGCATACCATCTTCGGTATTGTTAAAGGTTAAAATTTGTACTATTAATTTTATGAATATTGAGTTCTGCTCAACCCGGGGCTAGAAGGCGTAAGCGGTAGCTAGCATATTTCACTACCGTTCATGAACAGTCTCAATCAAACCGAGACTGCAATATTTCGTATAGGTCGTGTTCGGCCGTTTCCAAAGGTCCACTCTCATACTCTTTTACAAAGGGCAATAAATCTAAATAAATGAAGACTGAGTTATGGTTATTGCACTCTGCACTTCTTCTCATTGCTCTCTATCATTGTGTAAAATTTCATCGCAGTCCAATTAGTACTTTTCCAGTTATGGAGCGAACACAAATTATACGTATACAGTTACAAAGGGCAATAACTGTAATTTAATTGAAGGCAGAGTTATGATTCTTGCACTCTGCACGTACTCCCATTATCCTCATTATCATTGTGTAAAATTTTATTGCAGTCCTATTAGTAGTTTCCGAGGTATAGAGCGGACACAAATTATAAGTATAAAATTACAAAGGGCAATAACTATATTTCAAATAAAGACAGGTTATGGTTCTTGTGCTCTATACTTTCTCTCATTGCCCTCTATCATTGCAGTCCCACAAGTAGTTTTCGAGTTATGGAGCGGACACGAATTATAAGTATACAATAACAAAGTGCAATAACACTAATTTAATTGAGGTCAGAGTTATGGTTCTGCACTCTGCACGTCGACTCATTGCTCTCTATGATTGTGTGAAATTTTATTGCAGTCCTATTAGTAGTTTTCGAGTTATAGAACGGACACGAATTATAAGTATAAAATTACAAAGTTTGAATTTAAATGAAGGCAGAGTCATGGTTCTTACGCTCTGCACATCCTCTCATTGCCCTCTATCATTGTGTGAAATGTTTGAGTTATGGAGCGGACACGAATGGGACGGACTGAGGTACGTATGGACGGACAGATGAACGGACGGAACCATTGAAAGAGGCATTACTATATCCCCTTCCGCCTGCGGCGGCGTGGGATAATAAGTTGTACATTGTTAATTATGTATTTTACAAGGTAATTGATGTCAAAAGTCGGCCTGTGTAATATTGTGCTACAGAGATATTAATATAAATTGGAGTACATTTGGCATTGTTAAATGTTGTATGTTACACCGTCTAAATATACTGAAAAACATTGGTCGATGCAATGTTATTGCTACAACGGTTTATATAAATTTCAATTAATCAGACACTGTGAGTCAGCATTATATTTTACCGATTAAAACACCATGTTCAGTATTTCACATCTCTCTAAAAAGAGTAAACGTTTTAATGTCACAAACCTTGATTTATAAAAGCGCCATCAGTTTTGTCTGTTGCAAATGCATCCTCAAAGTACGCGAAGTTGACAGAATTGTTGTTTTTCATGCTTTCGAGACTTGTTTGTTCCATTATCTGATCAAGCTGCTCCTCCGTCAGATCTCTACCAAGGAATTCAGCAATCTGTTTGATCGTAAGCCGTCGCTTCTGAAGATTGTAATGTAATAATGGTTTGAGAAATAAATAATTAAATAATGAATATACACATTAAAACGCGGCTTCTGTTTAACAGTATTGTTTGAGATGAACAAATACGTGGATGCTCGGAGAATAAAATATCCATTAATAATTAATATATTTCTAGCGGGTTTACATATACCTGGTAGGTATGTAGGTATTGAAGGTCATTGAGGTCGATAGAATGTCAATTATATCGAATATATATGGGATTTTATCACTCAAATACCTCAAACATTTACCAACTCTATCAACATAAAACGGTGCTTCAATGCCACTGGTTTTGATCAGATAATATAAATACTAATGTTATGTTATTAATACAGACAGAACAATGACCCTGTAATATACGATGTCGTATGACGTCATTTAGTGCAAAATATATTTAAAATATTGATAACTGAATTACTAAATGATAGGGAGTTTCTAATTTACACGATAGTGTAAGAGTGCGTTGCTTCCGTTTTTATTGTTTTAATATGTATTGTCATTAAGGAACTAATAATTAAATGTGTTTAATTTATGCGAACCTTAACATTATTAGGCTAACACCATTTAATAGTACTGGTCATAGCTGAATAGATTTTACAGGGAAAGTAGATTGGCACCTGACATCCAGGTGAAATCTGATTGGTCATTAGGTAGGTTGTAGTTAGTCTTGGAAAGAAAGTTGAAGTGTCAAGAAGTCTCTTGAAATTATATTTTGCATCCCATCTTGGATCAGTTATTTTAATCACTTCATAGTTGCTTAATCATTTCTTGGTCATTTTGTAATAGTATGTTTCTCTATCATTGATTCCATCTTAAATTGATCAAGGGATTGATCAGTTACAAATTACCAAATCATAGGGATTAAGATGTGATTTTAACTATGTTTAACTTTGTAATTGTCATGCATCTGTTTGCATCTATAAGACTGTGGATATAATAGCTAAATTAAGTCTCTCCGTGCGTCCGTTGTCGGATATTTGTATTTTATAAGTAATACATATATGAACACGCGCGCATTGTTTATTGATGTTTGCTAGACATTTGAATCGATAGTCTGTGTCCAGTTTGTTATGATGTAGTTTAAGGACACATGAACTAATTCAGACCTTTTATGTACAAATGTATGTAGAGCTGGTGGCGAGCTAGTGAATAGAATGGAAGGGGGGGGGGGGGAGGAGGGGCCTGGGGGAGGGAGAAGTGGAAGTCATGAATATAGTCTTTGTATCATATACATGTAGGTATTAATAATAACTATGTGACTATATGTGACTATATTGTGACTATATTATTCAATAGTTCATACTGCAGGTATGCATTAAGGAAGTTGTATATTTTGCAATATGTTAATATATCCATTAAAAGTAATATTGTAGTATATGAGTAATGCATGATGTTAAAAGCATTAAGTATGATGTGTTCTAAATACATTAAGTAATTGTATGTATGATAAACTTCATATGTATCTCAGTTATTGTGTAATTACTAAATTTGTGATATGGGATGTATATGTGTAATATTTTAGATGAGTTATGTTGAGTATTGTATACTTTTATTCAGTACCATCAATAAATGATGATTACGGAAGCTGTCGTTTGTTTGCATGACAATCCCTTGTTATGGCGTGTGGTAACACTAGAGCTAGCCGGGTCACGATATAACATTTACAGAATAGTGTAAGAGTTCGTTGCTTCCGATGAACCCATTAACTGTATTTGTGTGTCTACTTTTACAAAATGTCGATTCCTGGCGGCATCAAAATGATATATAGGGTCCTATAGAAACCACAGCGTCCGAACGCAATGGCATCGTAGGTCCGCACTGTACTGCAAACTAGGACTTGAAACTACAATGAAAGAGACAGAAAACAACAGAAAGGGTGGTGAAGACAAGGTTACCGTTTTGGAACGGTCAGTAGGCAATAAGACCTACTGGTTAGCTTGAATCGATTTTATATGCGCACAATCCTCGCTATTATCCTGTCTTCAGCGCCCAAATAGACAAGACAGTGTAAACAAAACTAAATCCGATCAAAAGGAAATCTCTAACAATAAAGTCCACATCCAGAGAAACCAACTAAAGATATACATACAAAATAATAAACATCTCAGGATGTATCCAGAATCGTACTGAACAACCATAGTAGTTGCAGCTAAAGAGAAGACCAATCTAGGGTACGACCAGAAAACCCGAGGGACGAAAGCTCATGCACCCACCTCCCTTAGTTGGGGCATCAAGACACAAAGTGGCAACACGAAGTGTTCGTCACGAAAACGATAAGCCTCGCAATACTTTATGTTATACGTAAGAGCTGAAATGGCACCAAGAAGAATCATGAAAAGCGGTCATACCTTTATTAGTTTTTCAAACTGAATAAAAAGAACATTTTCGTCATTTCTATGCTCCCAGAACTGTTTCACGTGCAACCACCACGGACATGATAGCACTGTAAATAAATAAAACAAACATCAGCTCATCGCATCACTTCGATTAATATGCAGTGGTCACGGTTGTCTTTAACTTTATTTTTATTCTTTTTTTTGCTGTTATATCGCCACTTCTTTCAATAGACAAACTGCTACAAATGCATATATCTGCAACTACCCGTTTATTCGGCTGCCTAAGTTCAAAGGTAATCGATTGCTTAATGATCCTGGTAAACTGACTTTTTCATTCGGCTTATAGGGCGCCGTTATATAAATCATTCATTTTATTAATAACATTATTTCATTTCTTAATATCCAAACTACGATTTATTGATATGAACTATGAAATAATTCGATTTGTTTATGTCAAGTTACAACAACTCTTGATAAATAATAAAAATCCATTTCTTGACATAAAAAAGTAAATATATTTAAGAAAAGATTTCTTGATATCCAGAAGTGTATCTCTTGATATCAATAATCGGCTGTTTATATCAAATTATTTATTTCTTATACATTTGAAATTTGTATATCAAGAAATACATTTTGAGGTATCAAAAATTGCTATATATAATAGTACGGCCTCTGCTATAATCAGGATATTAGTGACAGTTCTACTATGGACGCACTCAAAAACGACTGGACTGGTGTACTCATTTTATTGTGTACTTAATGTTTACGTACATAGATATGATTTTGGTAGAGCAGTCTGACATTGTATCGGAAGTTATCTAGTCTAGATCATCTGCGACGTTTGCTTCTTTTAAAATACAAACGTCTGTATTTCAGATAAGCTTCGAAGATGACCAAGACTAAAGTTATTGAATGAAAAAGTGTTTGAATTATTACACAAACATTGTATAGTACGCAAACGTATACGTGCCTCTTCTTGTTGGAGCGGAGGCACGTATACGCTTCCGTAGTATTGCAATATCATTGTCTTGAGTATTCATTTTTTCTTAGATGAAAATGCATGAATGTAAGGAATATTTTCAATGCTAAATTGTATTTACGTATTATTTATTTTGTTGTCCACTTTTGTGTGGTCTTCCACTACCATCCGGGTAATTCGATGGACACATATTGATGACTGTTTCAGTGCTATTTGTGTTAGTATTTTGTATCTATTCTCGAAACCCAGAGCAAAAGCGACTAATAACAAAATCCGTATTAACACGTTTGATATATGTATTCTGACGTTAAGGTAATTTCTGTCTTGCAAACAAACAGGAAGATTGTATACATACCATCTTTTCCGGTTAGGAATTTTTCAATGTACTCGCGCAAAGAATCTGCAGGTGGACTCTTGACGTAGTTCAGTAGTTTAAACAGCGAAACTACAGAGGCTTTAGGATTTCTAGTGATGTAAACTATCTGAAAGACACAAACAAAATGATGGTATAGACGACTGTAACTGATGTAACTTTGATTTGCTTTTGTTTTTAGAAGTTTAAGATACAAATTCTAAAGACAATGCATATACATTGGATGAATGTTCATGTCTTCTGAAAATGTATGCTATTCTGCAACTAGAATTGCAGTTAACGGGGCATGACTTTAACAAAAACAAAAACAAAAACATCAAAGATCTTTTTCATTTGTGAAGGCTTTAACTTTTATTTTTGCATTTTTACCAGATATAAGATGGTATAGTCCAGCTCCGGGTATTTGCCCCTGATTTTACAGCAGGTTTCTTTTGTAACTTTCAAATAGTTAACCCATTATATGATTGATTTAGGAGTTCTTTAAAGAGACGCTGATAACCTTACCAAGAGTGTACCGACTTTATGCAAATAACAATTTGTTTTATAATTCTATATGTTCGAATATCTATCGCAGCACATAGTGTAATGCGTTTACGATTGATTTGTAAGCTGGGTTTAGGGAACAAACTTTAATGCTTTTACGATTGATGTGTAAGCTGGGTTTAGGGAACTTATCATAATGCTTTTACGACTGATGTGTAAGCTGGGTTTAGGGAACTTAGCGTAATGCTTTTATGATTGATGTGTAAGCTGGGTTTAGGGAACTTATCATAATGCTTTTACGACTGATGTGTAAGCTGGGTTTAGGGAACTTAGCGTAATGCTTTTATGATTGATGTGTAAGCTGGGTTTAAGGATCTTATCATAATGCTTTTACCATTGATGTGTAAGCTGGGTTTAGGGAACTTAGCGTAATGCTTTTAGCATTGATGTCTAAGCTGGGTTTAGGGAACTTATCATAATGCTACTGATTTAACATTTGTATAACATACAAAACCATTATTGGACGGGCCCCGTCATCAGACAAAAGGAAAAATAATACAATAGTGTCATTTGATTGTATTCTAACAGTGATTTGTAGTTATCTAAACAAAATATCTACTTCCAGCCACCACTCCCCATGCCATGATAACAATGCGTGAGAAATTAATCCGCACATTGCAACAACCGTAGTTGAATATGCATCAACTCACTGATATTTGGTTGTTAGAAATTCAGTTCAATAGTACTACATGTCGTCGGCTGGATTTGATGTTCAATATAGTTCATATACATGTAGATATCCAACTGATACACGGTTTAATACATTACGTAAAATAACTATGACATAGAACTATAGGGTCGTAAACCACTTACCCGTCCTTTTCCATTTTTGAGCTCATCTGGCAGAAGGAAATGGTGAATGTGAGACTTTATAAACCTTGGCTGATCTACTGGCAAGCTATCAAGATGTTTCAGTCCTCTGAAATATACAGAAATATACAGAAAACAATACCTTATAAGTCGTGGCTGGTTACTGCACATAACTAATAAGCATTTGCTGTTCTACTTTTTAAGGACACACGGCAATTCTTAAATCCATATAGTGATCAAGCATTATAATTAGCACCTCGGTGTATACAACCAGTGTCTTGAAGAAATAAAAAAAAGATCGGACAGGAAAAGTAGCATTAAAGGAGGACAGTCAACAACAAAACACAGAAACAAACTCGCAAACAGACAAACAAAAAGGCAACAGTAATAATAAAAGCAAACGACAACACAAACACAAAAGGGTTGACAATAGGGCTACCGCCTTGGAACGGCCAGTGACAAAGTAGGCCACTGGGGGTTTAAACCTGTTCTAGGTGCACCAAAACTCACACTTACCCTATTTCATCCCATTAAAACAGGACAGTGTAAATAAAGAAATCCCCGCCATGATCTAATCTCTAACCAACAAGGCAGCATCAATAGGCAATATAAGTAAAACACAAACATGCTCGTGTAAATATAATACAACAAAACAATAGCCTAGAAAGCCACAATGAAGGTACTCAATGACTTGGCAGAAGCCAGAGAAACAAGAGAATAAACCATTAAGGGCAGGACAAGAAAGATCCTAGACAAACATCAAACGACACTGTCCCAATGGGCTTTAGGTATGCGGAATCATAGGGTCCACTGCCTGTCCGCTCATCGTACAATTAAAGCATAGTGGCGAACTGTAAAAGGGTCCATCACCAAGCATGCAGTACGTTGCAAAATGATAGGGTCATAACCTCTTTTGATAAACTTTTTAACAAGTTTAACAAAGATAGTATGAAAGTGATCATGACCAAAACTCTTACGAAGTTTATAAATCACGTCACCATAGAAGTCAGGTTGTGATAGTTCTTGTCGCAGAAGAATCCTTAAATTACTTTTATATTTGGAAAGAAGACCAGGGTTACGATAATAAAATGTTGCAAAGGTTTTACGAAGTTTATGGTAACGGTAACCCTGATTGATTAGCTTTTTAGTTATACAAAAATTACGAATATTAAAGTCCTCAACTCGAGTACAAGCGCTTGAAAAACGAATAAGTTGAGACACATACACCCCATAAGAAGTTGGTCGGGGAACATCCCCATCCAAGTGGGAGTAATCAACAATGTCAAAATTAAAATCATCTCCCTTGTCATAGATTTTGCTAATTATTTCAACATTTTCAATCGAGAAATCTAAATCAAGAAAAGAAGCGTTATTATCATATATAATAGCTTTATTTATCTAAGTTCTTTAGGATAAATATTATCAACCATAGTTGGAAATAAAGGGTTGTCAATGTTCAGTGTATCATCCAGATACCGAGAGGTGTCATTAAAAGCTTAAATAACATCTGCCTGGATATCTGGTGAAAGACTCAACATGAAATCTCTTTCATAGCAAAATAAAAACAAATCTGCGACAAGTGGTGCACGTAGTTATCAAGCATTACAATTAGTACCTCTGTGTATAAAACCAGTATCTTGATAATCATGTAGTTATCAAGCATTACAATTAGCACCTCGGTGTATAAAACCAGTATCTTGAAGTGAATATAGTTATCAAGCATTACAAGTAGCACCTCGGTGTATAAAACCAGTATCTTGAAGTGCATGTAGTTATCAAGCATTACAATGAGTACCTCGGTGTATAAAAACGGTGTCTTGAAGTGCATGTAGTAATGAGCACCTCGGTGTATAAATTAAAACCAGTGTCTTGAGGTTCATGTAGTTATCAAGCATTACAGTGTCCTTTTCGGTGAATAAAATCAGAATATTGAAGTTCATGTAGTTACCAAGCATTCAGATGAGTACCCCGGTGTATAAAAAAGAGTATGATAATGGACCTTTGGAAACGGCCGAGCACGACACATACGAAATATTGCAGTCTCGGTTTGATTGAGACTGTCCATGAGCGGTAGTGAAATATGCTAACTACCGCTCACGCCCTATACCCCGGGTTGAGCAGAACTCAATATTCATAAAATCAATAGTACAAAATGTTAACCATCCCGAAGATGGCATGCATATGCGGTGGACATGGAGTTAACTGCTTCCCCATGTCGTACGGCATATGGTCCCAGTATCTAATAAAATTAAATGCCCCGAAGAGCGAAATAAACATAATGGAATTTAGTTGGGAGCAGCGGTTATGAAGCCTGCGTATAAAAAGCAGACAACATATCCTATGAGTGGTTAAACAATACCCAGAACCTTTTATCGGCCGGAGTAGTGGAACCACCGAATCAAACATTAAGTAAGAAAAAAGAGCAATTCAAAATGTACCACCGATAACTAAATATAAGTATCGGGCTCAGCGATCTCCAAAGATCAAATGAATAACAGTACTGATTGCAAGACGGGGATATAAAACCAGTATCTTGAATTTCATGTAGTTATCAGGCGTTATAAGGAGCATCTCGGTGTATAAAACCAGTATCTTGAAGTGAATATTGTTATCAAGCATTACAATTAGTACCTCGGTGTATAAAACCAGTGTCTTGAAGTGAATATAGTTATCAAGCATTACAATTAGTACCTCGGTGTATAAAACCAGTATCTTGAATTTGATGTAGTTATCAGCGTTATAAGGAGTACCTCGGAGTATAAAACCAATATCTTGAAGTGAATATTGTTATCAATCATTACAATTAGTACCTCGGAGTATAAAACCAGTATCTTGAAGTCAATATAGTTATCAAGCATTACGATTAGTACCTCGGTGTATAAAACCAGTATCTTGAATTTGATGTAGTTATCAGCGTTATAAGGAGTACCTCGGAGTATAAAACCAATATCTTGAAGTGAATATTGTTATCAATCATTACAATTAGTACCTCGGTGTATAAAACCAGTATCTTGAAGTGAATATAGTTATCAAGCATTACAATTAGCACCTCGGTGTATAAAACCAGTATCTTGAAGTGAATATAGTTATCAAGCATTACAATTAGCACCTCGGTGTATAAAACCAGTATCTTGAAGTGAATATAGTTATCAAGCATTACAATTAGTACCTCGGTGTATAAAACCAGTATCTTGAAGTGAATATAGTTATCAAGCATTACAATTAGTACCTCGGTGTATAAAACCAGTATCTTGAAGTGAATATAGTTATTAAGCATTACGATTAGTACCTCGAAGTATAAAACCAGTATCTTGAAGTTCATGTAGTTATCAGGCATTACAATTAGTACCTCGGTGTATCAAACCAATATCTTGAAGTGAATATAGTTATCAAGCATTACGATTAGTACCTCGGAGTATAAAACCAGTATCTTGAAGTGAATATAGTTATCAAGCATTACAATTAGTACCTCGGAGTATAAAACCAGTATCTTGAAGTGAATATAGTTATCAAGCATTACAATTAGTACCTCGGTGTATAAAACCAGTATCTTGAAGTGAATATAGTTATCAAGCATTACAATTAGTACCTCGGTGTATAAAACCAGTATCTTGAAGTGAATATAGTTATTAAGCATTACGATTAGTACCTCGAAGTATAAAACCAGTATCTTGAAGTTCATGTAGTTATCAGGCATTACAATTAGTACCTCGGAGTATAAAACCAGTATCTTGAAGTCAATATAGTTATCAAGCATTACGATTAGTACCTCGGTGTATAAAACCAGTATCTTGAAGTGAATATAGTTATCAATCATTACAATGAGCACATCAGCGCACAAAACCAGAGTGCAGGAAGGGCCGTAACTAATGTTGTAAGAACTTATGGCCCGACCCATTTGCATACTTTGTTAAAAAATGCAATAAAATATGTTTAAACCAACCATTAGTACCTCGAAGTATAAAACCAGTATCTTGAAGTTCATGTAGTTATCAAGCATTACAATTAGTACCTCGGTGTATAAAACCAGTATCTTGAAGTGAATATAGTTATTAAGCATTACGATTAGTACCTCGAAGTATAAAACCAGTATCTTGAAGTGAATATAGTTATCAATCATTACAATGAGCACATCAGCGCACAAAACCAGAGTGCACCAAACCAGTATCAGTTTTACCATTGTTGGATAGCCACGGATGATTCGCTTCGATACTCTCGCTTTCAAGATGAATAAAGTGATAACGTAATCATTTAAGCGTGGGTTACAACGATGAACTTTGACTTTAAATCTTTTTAAATTATAATAAAATAAAATGTATTTCAAATTATTCTACAATAGGTTTAATTATATTTAAAATATATTGTTGACGCAATACAAATTAGAAAACAATTAGACATATATAAAAACAATTTGCTTAAGCTTTATAAATAATTATTAATGATTACCTATACACACGATACGTAGAAAAACTAACGGGACGCTGCGAGTTTAAAAAACATACTAAGATTGCGGTCTGTCCCTATTAAGAAGGGCTATACTGTGTAGGAATACAAACAGTATTCACCTATAATAGTACTGATGTGTATGAATTCAATTTTCTGAATTGCTGTTTAACATCCCTACGCGTTGTTTATGTTATTTCGAGACTCACCAGAGAGAGGAAATGAATACGGCGTGCCATTGCGGGAAGGGGTTGATAGCCTCATTATTAGCAAATGGTATAACCGATCTACACACGGTCCCAAAGCATACGATTAAGTACTTCAAACTCATTTAGTGGAGTGTTGTGGTCTAGTGTTAGAGCATTGGACCCATGATCAAAAGGTCGTTGGTTCGATCCCCTTCATGACTATATGTGTATTGTGTTTCTGAGCAAAACACTTTCTCTGCATTTGTTTAGTACTGATTCTACACATGAAGACATCGACAGCGATTGAAATAAGTTCAGAGAGCTTTCGTTACAATCGATGTAAAATAAATCAGTTTAAACTTAGCTTATTTAAATATGGACATAAACAAAAATACATAAAATTGAACAATTTCAAAAGGACTCACTTGAAATATGGGAATGCATCATCACATAAGTCGGCGCATGGAAATCTGTCGTCCAGATCTACTGTCGTAGCCTTGTCAAAGTCCAGAGTCATTATCAGGTACGTAATCTGCTGAGTTACTGTTGTACCTTAAACACAAATATTTGTACAACACCACCAATTATTGTAATTACCACATAAGGCTCCTGGTAGTGGGTCATGAGTCACCTACAATGATACATTAGTGTACATGAGAACCAAATCACGTTGTATGTGCACAGAGTCTTCATGGTGATTTTGATATTTCAGACAGACTCGGTTTTATTAAGTTTATAAAAGGTAATCTCCCACCTCTAGCAACGGCTTAACCAGTAGGTCTTATTGCCTACTGACCGTTCCAAGTCGGTAACCCTGTCTTCACCACCCTTTCTGTTGTTTTTTGTCTCTTTCATTGTAGTTTCAAGTCCTTGTTTGCAGTACAGTGCGGACCTACGATGCCATTGCGTTCGGACGCTGTGGTTTCTATAGGACCCTATATATCATTAAGCGGTATTCTACTTTAAAGTCCCAACGATTGGGCTTGATGATCGCAGATGGCCAGTAAGTAATAACACTACTGATTGTAGACAGCAATAAACAAACTATAGTGTGAATGTCACTAAATACTGAATAAGAATCCCTTAGAAACAACAACCACAAACAAGGATTACAAATAGCAGACGCGTTCTATTCAATCTGTTCATGAGAAGCAATATAAGTGCACCCCTAGCTTAAGGCTTAAGCGGTATTCTACTTTAACTGGGATTGATGATCTACAATGACCAGAAAGCAATAATAATACAGTCTCCACAGAACACTAAACAAACGCTAGTGTGACCTTTTACAGTCGCCACACAGAACTAAATAAACGCTAGTGTGAATGTCAAAAAAGTGACATCTGGGTTTTTGCAACTACTTATGTTAATGATACTTTGAATGTCATAAGCTACCAGCAATGAGAAACCTGATGTCCAGCTTCACCGTTGTCGAGGCGTTGTTGAACTCTAGATTGTCGTTGTTAGTAGTATGTATATAAGTATGTACTAACAAAATATTTAATGAATAATAAGATTCTATGAAAGGATTACTGGCGTTGGCGGCAGATCTAAATTTAATAGCCTCAACAAAAGGGAGGGTTTCCCGACGGTGATTGTGAGCAGGGTGAGAATATGGTGACGGCGATTGTGAGGAGTGGGGGGAAAAAAAGGTGACGACGGTTGTGAGGAGTGGGAGACAAATATGATGACGACGATTGTGAGGAGTGGGAGACAAATATTGTGACAGCGATTGTGAGGAGTGGAACACAAATATTGTGACAGCGATTGTGAGGACGTGGAGGAGAATATGAAGCATATGGTGAAAGCGATGCGAAGAGGGTGGTGTTGCGGTAGGGGGAGGGGCGGCGGAGGCGGGGGGAGGTGGCGGGCTGGGGATATAAATTAAGGTGAAAATAATGATGAAATGGTAGTATGTCTGTTATACATACCATATTGTCCCATAATACTATAAATTCACACACCTGACCTGGGGAAACTGCAAACCCAGACATCATCATCTCTGCATTTGAAGCTACCGTATTCCTCAATCTCCGCGCTATCAAACATATACACTCCCTTATAGTCCTTCAGCTGAAGTTTTGACAACCTCTTCTCTGCATTAGTATCCTGTGCCATTTTCGCTTAGGTGTTGTATATGTTTAGGCAAATGCTCGATAACCTCCCACAACACTATATTTGAACAGAAGATAATACTAGAATATATATATGGTTTTAATACATGATCATGTATTTGAATAACAGGTCATGTTGATTATATCCTCGCATGTGATAGAGTATAATACAGTTGAGTCTGGCATGTTCATACATGGTGTGTTTGATTAGAAAACACAAAACTTCCCAGGTTTAAACTATTTATTCGTCCAGGTTCGCAATATACAAATAAAACCATTATTTTGATCCTGAAACATATAAGAACAACAATGGTAAAACTAAGTGAAAATCTATCCAACATTTCACGTACATGTATACTATACAAACACTTAAAACAGTCTTACCAGAATCGCTTCCATAATATGCGTTTACTCAATAAATATTCTCAAAAGTAGGAAGAGCTTATATAACATGGCAAAGCCTATCTAGAAACTATATCTACAATTAACACTGAGTAAAGCTAACCGATAAAATATAACAAAACTACACGTAAAAAATAATTTGTTTAATGGAACAGGCCACCCTGGAGGGAAATGAAGTCTGAAAAACAATAGAAAGTCTTCACTACAATGCAAACTCTCCAAATCGGTCGGGTGGTCGTCTCTGCCTAACTGGTCTCCTTGGACTGATTCTTGGTATGGGAACTGGGTCGCTAGGTGACCGCCTGCTATCCGCGACTGTGGTTGCCCGTGGCTTATCGCCCTGATTTCGGAAATTGTCATTCCGATGATGACCCTGGTTCTCCCATACGAACTGTTTCACTGCAGTCTCTGAAACGTCAGTGGTTGAGGTACCAATATCTAGGGTTCGGTCAGAACCTGAAGAAATCCTGCTAGCCGTGGAATCCACAGTTCTGTCACCGGAAGAGTTTCGACTTGCGTCCAACGCTCCCTATTGCTGGTTACCTCTGACATAATGGTACCTCCTCCATTTAACGGGCTTGTAGTCCGGTTTCTATCGGGATGGGTTCTGACCACAGATTGACGTACCATCTTCGAGTTGCCTAATACTTGGTGTAATCGAAGTAGTTGATCTGGAGTAAGATTGGCTTCGTCAATCTTAAGTCCGTAATAGTCATCTGATGGTTGTTTGTCGCTGCCGATAGTTCAGAAGCTAAGTTGTCCATAATCTTAACTTCTTTGATCTGGCACAAATTAGATCTTGGTTTTATGAATATTGACTCTTTGCATTCATGTTACATAAATGAACTGGCACCTTCCACTGCATGAAATAAGGCGTTTAATCACAATTTAAAGGTCAATTAAACTATACTAAATTCCAAGTATATTAAGGTATCAGCAAGTTTAATTGCCCCTTACATTTAAGATTTAATTCTTCTTTAAATGACATTCAATTTTGCACAAAATACTTAAATTTTGTTATAGTTCGATTTAAATTTCACTTTTACATGAAATTTAATGAAATTTTGTTGAGGTTAAATGTGATATAGGAAAGACTGGTGCCCGCTTAAATTTCACTTAAACTCCACTTTTACATAAAATGTAATGGAATTTTATTGCGGATAAATGTGGTGTTGGAAACACTGGTGCCTCCTTAAATCTCACTTAAACTCCACTTTGACATGAAATTTAATGAAATTTTATTCCGGTTAAATGTGGTGAAGGAAACACTGTTGTCTGCTTCAATTTTACTTAAACTTCACTTTTACATGAAATTTAATGACATTTTGTTGCGGTTAAATGTGATGTAGGAAACACCGTTCTACGCTAAAATTTCACTTAAACTCCACTTTTACATGAAATCTAATGAAATTTTATTGCATATAAATGTAGCGTAGGAAACACTGGTGTCTGCTTAAATTTCACTTAAACTCCACTTTTACATGAAATTTAATAACATTTTATTGAGGTTAAATGTGATATAGGAAAGACTGGTGTCCGCTTAAATTTCACTTAAACTCCACTTTTACATGACATCTAATGATAATTTAATGCGGATAATTGTGATGTAGAAAACACTTGTGTAGGCTTAAATTTCACTTAAAATGACTGGACTGTGCGCCTAAATTTCACTTAAACTCCAATTTTATATTAAATTTATATATATAATACTGTAGCTCAGGTCACGCACAAAGTCAGATTCATCTAAGCATAGACCCTACACTGTTTTATTTTCAATTATACATTTATATACTACTGCACATATTCATGTTTGTTCCATTTAATTCATGTATAACACGATATATAGATAGTAAGTAGATTCCAAGGGCAATCTTTTGAGGATCCCCTTTCTGGTTTAGTCCGTAGCGCACAAACTACTTGCTCAGTCAGACCAGTGTGCGCATGCTGAACCCATGAAACGTGTATGGAAATATGGTATAACTATTTTATATAAGACTGAGACAAGATGTTTATGTAATTAGCTTAGGTCACAGCACGAAGGGAGCAAACCTTACCTCAGGGTCACCATTTGAACAAACTTGATAGAGGATCATCAGATAATGCTACATGCTAAGTATTAGCACTCTATACTTTGTGTTTTCATAGTAGAATTCTCAAGTGTTTAGGATGTAAGTCTATGGAAAACATGTGAACTCTCACTATACAAATCCTGGATCCCACCCCGTCCTTAGTCTCCCGCCCACTGTGTGTGGCCATTGACCAGTTCATTTGAAAAAGCTTGATAGTTTATTACCTGGCTATCACTTCTCAACAACATCTGTCGAAAACAGTGTTTTCAGTCTCTGAGAAGATTTTCTTTTGTTATCTACTATATTTAATAACAGAGGCCATCTTGGCACTCATGTTGACCCAGTTTTAACAAACTTGAATGACACTAATCTAAGGATTGTTCATGGTCAAAATTAGCCGAGCCGTTGCTGAAAAGTATTTTATGAAAGAATAGTGTTTTACGTCATGTCGACATATAAATAGGTCATATTGTACGCAAAAACTGATGAAAGATGAAGAAATGAAGTAGGAATTACAAATGAATATAAATACATAAAGATAAAACTATTTACAAATAAGGGATGATATGGCAGTAATATAAACTATATATGTAAATCAACAAATGCCCGCCAACGGGCACACAAACAAGCAAACACACACGAGAACACATTATAATGACTCACACAGCCCGACTTTCCCAAGGAAAGCAACTATTATGGAATGCAGGCAGTCGAATGGTAATCGCAATAGCTCATATTTGAACGCTGCTTAATTTAAAAAAAAGCCCCTTGTGCTTGTCTGATAATTATTATGCTTAACAAAGACGATAAATAAGTAAAAAGACTTTCAATAGTATATTGTTACGTTTTTTATATTTGTTTTTACTTACCTTTCGAAACTTTGATACGACACAAACAAACATAGTATTAAGATTAATAATAGTTTTATATTAACAATTGGGTACCCCTATTAGGGCCTCATTTCAGCATGAGACATTGGTCCCATGGCGTGTTTCCTGTTTTTTATTTAAAGGTAATACCTTAAGGTTCAAACATCTGATCTCATATAACAACTCTGGATCTTCGGTTGCGGCTCGTTACCTAAAAACAATGATATCTTGGGCAAAGGGACTGGGTACAACGGCGCTGCATAAAAGCCAGATGTTTGTAGGCTGGAAGAGATAGGCGCCTCTCTCCTAGGCGTACTGGAGGATTCCTGGGTGTCTTGGGTGTCGCACCCATCATCTCCGCCACGCTCTTCCTAGTTGACGTTCTCTGCAGTGGCTTAGGCGTAACTCTATACTTCGCCGCTAAATACTTGAGCATCTCTTCCTCAGATGGCATCTTAAGGTCTCCACCCTTAACCGGTGTAATTTGATCACCCTCTGTTCCCGATGAGGTAGCCATGATCAACAATTCACTATAACTATAACTATAACACTATAACACTCAATACAAAAATGTCCAACTACACTAAATCAATAGGACCTCTATGCCGAAAGATCACAGTGAACACTATCACGGTAATAACTAAATCACTACAATAATATAAAAATCATATTCACAAATCACAAGTTTAATATGTATAAGTGACAACTTCAATTTATATCACTATGAACTCTAAAGTGAATTTCCAAACCTGTAATTAAAAAAACAAACGCAACTGCGCAGCAGCCAGAAATCTACAAACTAATTAAATTCAAATTAATTAATTAATTAATTCTAAGTAATTGCTGCTGCTGAAATCAAAATGCTAACTGGCAAATTAGTTAAATTAACTACTGCTGATCCCAAATGCTTAAAGCAAATTAATTAACTTTAACTAAGTCAGTATTCAACAATTGCTAAAATGTTGAATTTCTAAGACAATATCCTGAAATGTAAACAATAATATTACACACTTCCAAAGGGATGAACTCTGCTAGCTACAGTGGGAAAACCCAATTCTATTTATAGCTCACTTCAAGTGCAGATCTACTGGGCCATACCTGAAAACACTCCCAGTATAATCAATAAACCCTGTAAATCAATCATTAAATGTCTTAAATCACTAGCGAATCCTATAATATCAAGAATATAAACTCTGAAATGAGACCTAGCCAAACAAATGTGTTTTTCTGCCCAAAACCTCTCAGCAGATCTAGACAAATATAAATCACAATGTGTATCTGTCAATCCTGTAAAGAAAGATAAAAAATATCGGACAGGGAAAGCAGCATACCATGGACGACAGTCAACCACAAAACACAAAACAAACATGCAAACAAACAAACGAGAAGGCAAAAGTAATAAAAAATGCAAACGACATCACAAACACAAAAGGGTTGACAATAGGGCTACCGCCTTGGAATGCAAATGCTATGCAAATAGATACACACATATCGAACTCCCAAATTTCAACTTTAAGCACAAACTAAACTATATAGCACGTAAAACGAATCTAAGCGCTGGCAAGCAGTTAGTAACACATATTTACACAAATATATATAACAGGGTCTCGGGTGCTAGATTTAACACACAAAACTTCCCATGTTTAAACTATTTATTCATTCGTCCAGGTTCGCAATATACGAATCAAACCATATTTTGAGCCTGAAACATATAAGAACAACAACGGTGAAACTAAGTGAAAATCTATCAGATAAGCTAAACGGCTCAATTCAGCAAATGCAACATTTCACATACATGTATACTATAAAAACACTTAAAACAGTCTTACCAGAATCGCTTCCATAATATGCGTTTATCAATAAATACGCTCAAAGATAAGAGCTTATATAATATGGCAAAGCCTATCTAGAAACTATCAATCTATAGCTAAGTTTGGTCTCGCGACCTTACCCTAAGAAAGCTAGATGTAGAATGCCTTGTAGGTAGAGATAGGAAGGCGGGAGTTAGTAATTTTAGCGCCAATAAGGGGTTATCGGGTGTTAACCCCGTGCATGCAGTGAGAACTTCTCATCCCTCGATAAACACTCTAAACCATTCACTCACACCATATCGAAACAATAAACACAGAGACAACACAGTACGCAACATAGTACACCACGAAACAGTTAGTACGAGCGCTTGCCAGCTTAGCATATAAATATAGTCAAAACAATTGATCTTATCATCAAAACACTTTATAAACACTCGGTTACACATTCCCCCACTGTCTTGAAATACCTCCTGGTATTTCCAGTGTATTCCATGGTAATTCCTATGGACTGATACAAAGAATATAATGATATTGTTGCTTCTCAAAGGGAGACAACTCGTAAAACCTTGTCTCATCGATCCTTGTTAAGGGGAGCAACTCATATTGCCTTATTACCTATTAACACAGAGCAGTTAATGCCCTGAAAGTATTAAGAAAATTAAAACATAGTTGGTTGCCTGGACAGAATATAATCATATTCCGGACAGTCATGATCTAAAATATTAAAATACATCTATATACAAATGACAATAAGGATATTAAGAACACCTACAAAATAAATGTGAATTTATTCTGCTTTGCTCTGAAAAACTACAAGGTTTTGTATTAACGAGCAAAATAAACAACTTTCTTCTATTCTGATGAATTATTAAATCCATTCGGTTACCTGAAAGGAAAATATGTATTTCATTAATCGGTATCTTTATCGCTTCTACAATTTACAATGAGTAAAGCTAACCGATAAGAAATAACAAAACATATTATATTCTGTCTACACGTAACAAATAATTGTTTTAATGGAACGGGCCACCCTGGAGGGAAATGAAATCTGAAAAATAATAGAAATTCTTAGATTCACTACAATGCCCACTCTCCAAATCGGTCGGGTGGTCGTCTCTGCCTAACTGGTCTCCTTGGGCTGATTCTTGATATGGGAACTTGGTCGATAGGTGACCGCCTGCTATCCGCGACTGTGGTTGCCCGCGGCTGATCACTCTGATTTCGGAAATTGTCATTCCGATGATGACCCTGGTTCTCCCATAAGAACTGTTTCAGTGCAGTCTCTGTAACGCCAGTGGTTGGAGTACCAACATCTAGGGTTCGGTCAGCAACTGAAGAAATCCTGCTAGCCCCGGAATCCACAGTTCTGTCACTTGAAGTGTTTAGACTTGCGTCCAACGGCTCCCTATTGCTGGTTACCTCTGACCTAATGGTACCACCTCCATTTAACGGGTTTTTAGTCCGGTTTCTATCAGGAGGGGTTCTGACCACAGGTTGTCGACGTGCCATCCTCCAAGAATGTCTTCTTTGGGGCACGATATACGGTTGGCTGTCACTACTGTCTTCTGACGTGCTCGATTCCGATCCCGAAACAGTCTCAACCCTAGGGCGTGCAGCTGGATTTGTCTCCTTCTTGCGATGAAGAGTAGCTGTCGTTTCTATGGGTTCTGTTGGTGGAATCGACACGAAGGGCAGAAGAAGGTTCCTGTGCAGAGTTCTGACAGGACCTTTGCCAGTCTCTAACTGGACTCTGAAGACAGGCACATCTATATCTGGAATGTCCAGAATTACATATGGGTCTTTCTCCCATTTATCTGCAAGCTTCTGTCTGCCTTGGAGATGTACTTTCCTTACTAGCACTATATCCCCAATCTCAAGCTTGTTCTCTGTAATCCGTTTGTCGTAGTTTCGCTTGTTTATGTCGGCTCTCTTCTTTGCTACATCTCCTGCGACTTTGTATGCATATTTCATCTTGTTCCTAAGTTTGGAGATGTAGGTTGCCGGGGACTTGGCTTCTTCACTTCCTGGTCCTGTTCCAAGATAGGTGTCTATGGACAGGCGTGGGTGCCACCCAAACATCAGGAAGTGTGGTGAGTAACCCGTAGCCTCATTCCTAGTGGAATTGTATGCTTGAACCAGAGAAGGGATATATGTCTTCCAGTCACTCTTCTGGTCCTCTCGTAGTGTTCCCAGCAATTTAAGAAGAGTCCGGTTGAACCTTTCGGCACTTCCATTACCCATCGGATGGTATGGCGTAGTTCGACTTTTCCTTACATCCGCTAACTTGCATAGCTCTTTAATGACCTTTGACTCAAAGTTTCGGCCTTGGTCGCTATGCAGTTGCTCTGGGAAGGAATAATGAACTATGACATTCTCATACAACGCCTTGGCTGTTGTGTTTGCCGTCTGGTTTCTGCAAGGGATTGCCTTGGCATATCTGGTGAAATGGTCAGTGATGACCAGCACGTCCTCGTAACCCCCCTTGGACGTCTCCAAGGATAGAAAGTCCATGCAGACCAGCTGCATAGGCCTCGAAGTTAAAATGGGTACAAGCTCCGCGACCGGTTTCACTGGTGTCTTCCTACAGATGCACCTCTTGCAGTTTTCAATCCTTCTGGTGATGTCGTTTTCTAATCCAGGCCAATAAAACCTTTGCCGAGCCAGCCACAAAGTCTTGTCTTTTCCAGGGTGCCCCATATCGTCATGAATCCCTTTGAAGGCTATTGTCCTGTAGGCTTCTGGAATGACGACTTGTTCTACATCCTGACCATCCTGAGATGCGGTTCTATACAGAACTCCGTCCTCTATGTAGAGCCTCTTCCATTCTCTAAGGAGCTTCTGTACTGGTAAACTCTCCTTCTCCTCCCCTCGAGAATTGCATCTCAGGAGTTCCATCACCCTGGCTATAATTGTGTCCTTGGCTTGTTCTTGTCTCAGATCCACCTGGCGAAAGTTGTCGGTTAGCGCTATGTCCTCAGTGGCCAACTGAGAACTGGCCCCACCCGCCAAGCTCTCCACCAATGGAACTTTGACGGTTACTGATAAGCAGATGGCCTTGACCATGTCTGTGAAGAGCTGTGGTCGACGACTGAGCCCATCTACATCAGTATTCTTTTTGCCTGGTTTATAACTAATGGAAAAGTTATATGCTGACAAGGCTGCAATCCAGCGGTGACCTGTGGCATCCAGCTTCGCTGTCGACATGACATAGGTCAGCGGATTGTTATCGGTTAACACCTCGAATTCGGCACATCCAAAGAGGTAGTCGTGGAATTTATCTGTCACTGCCCACTTCAGCGCGAGAAACTCCAACTTGTGCGCTGGGTAATTGCGCTCGCTGGCACGAAGTCCTCGGCTAGCATAGGCAATGACCCGTTCAGCTCCACCTTGATTCTGCAGCAAAATGGCTCCGAGTCCAACACCGCTAGCATCAGTGTGGACAATAAAGGGCTGCGAGAAATCGGCATATGCCAAAACTGGTGGTTTTGTCAACTGCTGCTTCAAAGTGTCGAAGGCTGTCTGTTGGGCTTCGCCCCATGTCCATTCGACAGGTTTCTTCGCCTTCTTTTTTCCTTTCTTGGCCTTTTTGTTGGTTGCTTGACCCTCCAACAGCTTGTTTAGCGGCTGGGCTATTCTGGCGTAGTCCTTTATGAAACGACGATAATACCCCGAAGTTCCTAGGAAAGTTCTAAGTTCGGTGATATTCATCGGGACAAGCCAATCTGAAATAGCAGAAGTCTTCGCAGGATCAGTCCCAATCCCTTCTTCAGAAATTATGTGTCCAAGGTATGAAACTGATGTTTTAAAGAGTTCACATTTCGACGGTTTCAATTTCAATCCATAATAATGCAAACGCTGAAATACAGACTCTAACCGTTGAAGATGTTCTTCGAAGGTCTTGGAAAAGATTAAAATATCGTCAATAAATACAAGACATTCACGAAGATGTAGCTCGCCCATGCACTTTTCCATTAGACGCTGAAAAGTAGCGCCACTGTTACATAGTCCGAATGGCATACGGTTGCATTCGTAAAATCCAAAGTTGCCGACTGAAAATGCAGTTTTGGCCTTGTCCTCCTCTTCGAGTTCAACCTGCCAATATGATGACCTAAGGTCCAATTTCGAAAAGTAACGAGATCCGATTAGTACATCCACAGTATCGTCGAAACGTGGTAACATGTAGCTATCTTTCCTAGTTCTGGCGTTCAGCATCCTAAAGTCTAGGCAAAAGCGTAAAGAGCCATCTTTCTTACGGACAAGAACCACGTTAGAAGAATAGGGACTGTCGGAATCTCGTATAGCACCACATTCAAGCATCTCCTTCAAATGTTGCCGCACCTCTTCATACATTGCAGGCGGTATTTTCCTGTAAGGTTGCTTGAATGGTGTGTTATCAGTTAGTACAATCTTATGTTTTACAAGATTAGTATGACCAATATCGGTAACTCCCGTAGAAAATATACTCTTCCAGTTGCCTAATACTTGGCATAATCGAAGTAGTTGATCTGGAGTAAGATTGGCTTCGTCAATCTTAAGTCCGTAATGGTCATCTGATGGTTGTTTGTCCACCGTCGCTGCCGGTAGTTCAGAAGCTAAGTTGTCCAAAATCTTAACTTCATTGATCTGGCACAACTTAGATCTTGGTTTTATGAATATTGACTTTGCAGTCATGTTACATAAATGAACTGGCACCTTCGCACAATTTCCAGTTTGTGGCAACTTCACAACATGTGGTCTTATTAGATAGCCACTATTGGAGTCTATATTCTCCGTCACAACACTGCCTATTTCGTGACTCACACCCCTTGCTATGCCATTAAGTGTCATGGACTCGTACGGTCCAATCTCGACTACTTGCTTGTTGGTTGACCGTACCATACAAGGCTGGCATGCAATAGAGTCAAATACTATCTGCCATGTTGCAGGTGTCTCGGTTGCAGGTGCTTCTCTTTCAGCAGCTGACTTACACCGTCCTATAACATTTGTGCCAATAATGACAGGACAAACTAAATTAGATGCGGTATCTGGAACAACTAACACTGGTACATTGAGTTCAAAATTAGATAAAAACGGGATTAAAATACAAGTCTCAATGTATCCAAGTATATTCCAAGAAGATCCATCTGCAAGTAAAACATCAATTCCTAGATTATCTAGGCTGAGAAGAGGCGGCCTATCTGGTAAAGAAAGATAAAATGTATTAGATACAGTGGTAATCATGCTGCCACTATCTAAAAGACAAAAAGTACTAATACCATGAAATAAAATATCTGCCTTGTTCTCAGGGCCTACTATCCTCTCTAACAAATCTGGGTTGGGTTGGTCTTTGATATCACCCACTTCCGGCTGACCAGCTACAGAAGCGGAGTTCAGTTTGGGCGATTCTGTTGACCTTGGCCTCGACCAAATGATCCTCTACCACGCCTCTGGGACTTGTCATCATAACCTCCCTGGCCAGGCGGGTAAGTCTGGTTACCGGGACCTTGTCCTTGATTGTTCCTATTATCGCCTCTACCTGGGCCTCCTCTAAAGCCTCTACCATACCCTCTGGGTGCACCTCGGGGTTGAAAATGTTGCTGTGGTTGAATGGTAACCACATCTAACTTCTGGAGCAACATGTCAAACTTTGAATTCAACTCGCACCGAAGGTCCGCTAACTTGGTGTCCATCTTGGATTCCATCTTGGACTCTATGTTGTTCAGTTGTTGCTGCCAGTTCTGTTGATCAGCAAACACTGGGTTGTGTTGCGGCTTCTTGGAAGGCAGGGCTGGATCTGGCTCTTCTAGCTTCAGCTCCTTGTCAACCTCTCGGATTATCTTCAGCAGTGAGTTGTAATCCTGGATAGTGTCGACCTTGTGTCTAGTCTGCGTCTTCAAGGTGGCTGAGTGTAGTCCGGACCATAGTCGCTCACACATCAACTCATTTTTGGAGTTCCTGGGTAGGTATCCTCCTTCGAAGGCAGTTTCTAGCACAGATTCCAGCAGACATCCAAAAGCTGTAATGCTTTCACCAGGGCGCTGCTTTGAGTTAAAGAACTCTTGCATGGTGGTGCCCTTCTTGCCAACCTCGCTGAAGCTCGCATTCAATTTCTCAACATAGGCGTCACCTTAACTTCCTCTCCAAGTTGAGAAATGATCTTACGGGCTGTACCACGTAAAGATCTTCTTATCGCCTGTAAAACTTGGCTTTCCCCTATCTCTGGGTCCTTGATCAAACATCTGATCTCATACAACCACTCTGGATAGCTGACCTCATTCTTTGGTTGCGGCTCGTCACCTGAAAACAATGGTATCTTGGGCACAGGGACTGGGTACAACGGCGCTGCATGAGTGCTAGCTGTTTGTAGGCTGGAAGAGATAGATGCCTCTCTCATTAGAGATCTGACTGGGGGTATTGAGGATTCCTGGGTGTCTTAGGTGTCGCACCCATCATCTCCGCCACGCTCTTCTTAGTTGACGTTCTCTGCAGTGGCTTAGGCGTAAAACTATACTTCGCCGCTAAACACTTGAGCATCTCTTCCTCAGATGGCATCTTAATGTCTCCACCCTTAACCGGTGTAATTGGATCACCCTCTGTTCCCGATGAGGTAGCCATGATCAACAATTCACTATATCTATAACACTATATAGTGTACAAAATACAATACAAAAATGTCCCACTATACCAAGTCAATAGGATCTCTATGCCAAAAGATCACAGTGAACACTTTCACCGTAATAACTAAATCACTATAATAATATAAAAATCATATTCACAAATCACCAGTTTAATATGTATAAGTGACCACTTCACTTTATCACTAATCACTATACTCTAAAGTGAATTTCCAACCTGTAACAAAAAAATAAATCCAACTGCACAGCAACCTGAAATAAATCTACAAACTAATTAAATTCAAATTAAATTAATTAATTTTAAGTAATCGCTGCTGAAATCAAAATGCTCAAATGCAAATTAGTTAAATTAACTACTGCTGAAACCAAGATGCTTAAAGCAAATTAATTTACTTTAACTAAGTCTAAGTCAACAATTTCTAAAATGTTGAATTTCTAAGACTATATCCTGAAATGTAAAACAATAATATTACACACTGTCAAAGGGATGCAACTCTGATAGCTACAGTAGGAAAAACCAATTATATTTATAGCTCACTTCAAGTGCAGATCTACTGGGCCATTCCTGTAAACACTCCCAGTATAATCAATAAACCCTGAAAATCAATAAATGCCTTAAATCACTAGCTAATCCTGTAATATCAAGAATATGAACTCTGAAATGAGACCTATCCAAACAAATTATGTTTGTCTGTCCAAAAACTCTCATCAGATCTAGACAAATATAAATCACAATGTTTATCTGTCAATCCTGTAAATATTCAAATGCTATGCAAATAGATACACATATATCGCACTCTCAAATGTCAACTTTAAGCACAAACTAAACTATATAGCACGTAAAACTAATCTAAGCGCTGGCAAGCAGTTAGTAACACATATTTACACATATAAAGCAACATACAATATCTGCAATACACAAAATACAACACACAATACAACATATAAGCTTGATACAAGATTCACATACCTTTTTCGGAAACCAATCTCTCTGTGATGATGCTAAAGTGCTTGTGATAGGTTGTGAAAGGTACTTATAATCTAGAAGGGTGCAAAGGTGACGGGGTTTATTAAACAGGCCTAGATATGACAGAAGAAGTAAACACCCTAAATTCCACTATGAACAATTTTTTTATGTTCAAGCGGAATACCTCTAATTGTATCTAACAATATATGTATGATATCGACTATACACCTTTTATATGGTTTATCACCAATTTAACTAAATAACACCCATTTCTTATGACTAAATGTTATCACAGTACTGTGTAATCACTCACTGACTTAGTGTCGACACCTTACTTTCACTTTACTAGTATTTACTTAAGTCACACAACACAAAACTAACACCTTAATATTTATCCCTTGAATTTACCTTTGAGGACTTAAATTGTTTTAGTCTAATCGTACCAAAAACACTAAATATACATATTCACTCCATTTCTGGACTAACACCAAAAAAATCACGTGTGTAAACAAACCATCACATTCGCGAAAATATGTGAACAATTCATGTCAACAGGAGAATGTAACGCCTCTAACACAACTTTTCACTAGTAATATATAAGATTGCCTACACGATATTATTACGATCGTACGCCATCAAAATGTTTACTTACATATATGAATTTTGAACAGAAAATGGTCAAAATATCTGAAACGTGTAATCGTCGCAGACGCAGTGGCTAACGTAAACAACAGCACTCTGGTGGACACTGTACGACGCAAAACCTGTGTCACACGCCTATAAATTAGATCGCCTGTTAATTCTAATAATTGGACTAACACATGCGAATCTATACAACTTGCTTTTACTAGCCAAAAATAAATTTAATTCTATCAAATGTCTCTGAAAATATCTGTCCGTGTGTCTAAGACATAATTTTACAGTACACTCGTCTTCCGATTATGACATAAACAAAAATTTACGTCTGACAGTACTAATACATATACAAATATACACAATAAATAACTTACGATTTTCGTCCTCCAAAATTATCCAATATTATAATAAAATATCTAAACTAACACTAATCGTATCATGCTACACTTTGTTCACAATCCAAAACACATGTCTCACTTTGTCAACACACAAGTAGTTCGTATCTGGGTTGATTCCTCCGCGCGCGTAAATACTCCCGCGAAAATGTCAAATCTTCTCCCTTTGGTGCCTTCACGTGAGTGCGCACAAAAAAATAACACTGTATACGTATACGTTGGTATGGTACCATATTGGTTGGTGGGCCCTACGTTGAAGTTGCCTGACGTCTCGGCATCGCAGAACGATGTCCCCCGGGTTCCTCTCTGTTATATGGATCCGGAAATGAAAACGATCGCATCCACTACTTCCACGGCCTCACGTTTGGTAACGCTGGAGCGGATCCTGGCTCATGATTTCCTGGTCTCGTCGTGGTCGCCATTTATAACCGGGTCTCGGGTGCTAGATTTAACACACAAAACTTCCCATGTTTAAACTATTTATTCATTCGTCCAGGTTCGCAATATACGAATCAAACCATATTTTGAGCCTGAAACATATAAGAACAACAACGGTGAAACTAAGTGAAAATCTATCAGATAAGCTAAACGGCTCAATTCAGTAAATGCAACATTTCACATACATGTATACTATAAAAACACTTAAAACAGTCTTACCAGAATCGCTTCCATAATATGCGTTTATCAATAAATACGCTCAAAGATAAGAGCTTATATAATATGGCAAAGCCTATCTAGAAACTATCAATCTATAGCTAAGTTTGGTCTCGCGACCTTACCCTAAGAAAGCTAGATGTAGAATGCCTTGTAGGTAGAGATAGGAAGGCGGGAGTTAGTAATTTTAGCGCCAATAAGGGGTTATCGGGTGTTAACCCCGTGCATGCAGTGAGAACTTCTCATCCCTCGATAAACACTCTAAACCATTCACTCACACCATATCGAAACAATAAACACAGAGACAACACAGTACGCAACATAGTACACCACGAAACAGTTAGTACGAGCGCTTGCCAGCTTAGCATATAAATATAGTCAAAACTATTGATCTTATTATCAAAACACTTTATAAACACTCGGTTACATATATAAAGAACACACAATATCTGCAATACACAAAATACAACATACAATACAACATATAACCTCGATACAAGATTCACATACCTTTTTCGGAACCCAATCTCTCTGTGACAATGCTAAAGTGCGTGTGTTGTGAAAGGTACTTATAATCTAGAAAGGGTGCAAAGGTGACGAGGTTTATTAAACTGGCCTAGATATAAGACAGAAGAAGTAAACAACCTAAATTTCGCTAGGAACAATTTGTATATGTTCAAGCGGAATATCTCTAATTGAATCTACAGTGCATTTCAGGATGCCTGTGCGTCAAATATGAATGGAGATTTATTTTTATTGCTTATTTAATGTTTTCATACCTGATATGGTTGAATGAACATAGACGTTCCTGGATCTGTTTGCAATCCTGCCATAGCCATCCGGTATGCTTCACAAAGCCTAAAATTCATTTTGACCCCATTGTTTCCATTGTAAAAATTAAAACAACATGTCGGCGTTTTTTTTAAAACTGTCGTCTGCGCATGTCTGTTTCTAGGGTTCAGATGTACCAAGTAAAACGTAATTATGCAGGGTTGTGTTGTTGTTCAATGTTCAGCACCTCCGGCAATCAATCATACTTATCCTTTATTTTGAAATTAAAACCATTATTTCTAGCAAATAAAGGGTAGGTAAATAGTATACTGCGGTTTATAATTTGTAATTTACACCTTGGGCAACTGATTTTTTAAGTCACCCTACCCTAGAAAAATGGAATCTTTCGTCGTCGCCATTTTGATTTTCGGCTGTCAATAAAATTACATGTAAACATGGGAGTTCAAAATTAATGTTTGGCTTTGCGAAGCTTCCAGGATGGCTACGCGAAGATTAAAAACAGATTCAGGAGCGTCCGTTTTCATTCTTTTCAATCATATCAGGTATAAACACATATAGAAAATAATAAAAAAATATCGATTCATATTCGACGCAAAGGTACACTTAAATGCACAGTAACAATATATGTATGATATCGACTATACACGGTTTACATTTACATGGTTTATCACCAGTGTAACTAAATAATACCCATCATTTCTTATGACTAAGTACTCACTGAATTATTGTCATCACATTACTTTCACTTTACTAGTCTTTACACACCACACACAACTAGCACCTTCATATTTATACCTTGACTCAGTGTACAACGCCAAAATTTACCTTTGGGGACTTAATTTGTTTAGTATAATCGTACCAAAAACACTAAATATACACATTTACTCCATGGCCAAGTCATTTCTGGACTAACAAAAAATCGCGTGTGTAAACAATTACATTCGCGAAAATATGTGGAAAATGTATGTCAACATGAAAATGTAACGCACCTAACACAGCTTTTCACCAGTAATATACTTGATTGCCTACACGATATTATTACGATCGTACGCCATCAAATTGTATACTTACATCTATGAATGTTGAACAGAAAATGGTCAAAATATCTGAAACGTGTAATCTATATTCGTCGCAGACGCAGTGGCGAAAGTGTTGTGACCAGCGAAGAGGTGGGGGTATCCAAATGTGATCACGCGCACGTGCAGATCTGATCACGCGCACCTGCAGACGTCTGGTGCTCGGTCCTATGAGTAAAGACTATTAAGGGGCAGGGGACCACGGCCAGCGCGCGAAATGACCCGGTCAGAGCTTGCATATGTCACGCGCCTAATTAGATCGCGTGTTAATTCTAATAATTGGACGAACACATGCGAACCTATACAACTTGCTTTTACTAGCCAAACATTTAATTCTACCGTTTTACTCTAGGTGAATACGAAAATATCTGACCGTGTGTCTACGACATTTAGAGAACACGCGTCTTCCGATTATGACATAAGCAACAATTTACGTCTGACAATACTTATAAATATACAAATATACACAATAAATAACTTACGATTTTGATCCTCCAAAATTATCCAATATTATAATAAAATATCTGAACTAACACTAATCATATCACGCTACATATTGTCACTATCCCAAAACACATGCTTCGTCAATTGAATAATGTTTTTATAAGTGACTTGGGAGTGATACATTAATTATAAAACAAGTATATACATGTATCCTCCAAGGCCCTAGATTCCTGACTGCACTTGGTTCGCGTCCAATTTGTTTTTGCTCCGGATCTCGTGAGTTTAAGATAAGATAAGCGACTTTATTTAAACAGGGTAACATATTTAGTTTAAAACTAATCTTCCAAATGGCCCTCATACCAGCGCAGTGCGTGAGACAGACCGTGGGAAAATATTTACTACGCTCGTAATTACAACTATTTGCAAACAACGCGTTAAAGATGCGGTTTAAACAGGTAAATATTCTTTATTTATTTAAATAAATTAAATTTATATAAAATTTACTAATTCCAAACAATGACCCATAAAAAGACCTCTCTAAACCCTTGTTATACAATGAGGGACTTCGATCACTAACTATAGTTTAACTATGGTCGTTGATCTGCGAATGTCTAGTTAAGGAGTAATGCGAACTTACTCTAGTTAAACCATAGTTTCTATAAATGGATACACACGGCATAGTGTAAAACCTGGAATGTGTTTACTTTATCATATAGATATACATATGTCAATCAAAAATTAACAACTAAAACTAGAATAAATACTGGCACATGAACAAATATGTGATATATAGAGTCTAGTCTCAGGTAATTGGTTACCAATTGAATACAGGCACATGAGCAAATATGTAATATATTGAGTCTAGTCTCAGGGAATTGGTTACCAATTGAATACAGGCACATGAGCAAATATGTAATATATTGAGTCTAGTCTCAGCGAGTTGGTTACCAATTGACTTTCATACAACAGAGATTTGCTGAGCCGATCGTGGTTTATAATTAAGGCCATATCGAGTTTTTTCTATCTTTAGCGGGTCATCCTACATAACTATCTATCTATCTATCTATATATACTGCATCACCCTCTTTCGAAGATTATGTGCAGGTGCGCGTCTGTGCAGTGTGAGTAAGATAAAAGGGGTAAAAGACGTCTTAAAAAACAGGTGAAGGTGAAATAAAGATAATAGGGTTAACTGTTAAAAGTCTGAGCAAGACAAAGTGATTTTTAAAAGATAAAAACAGCGTTTCTTGTTTAAGGCATGAGTGGGAGACGGTGCAAACTGCCAATTTGAATGAATCCAAACTTGGAAGCTTTGCTATGTCTGCTGGCAGTCTGTTCCACTGTACAATGGCGAGCGGGAAAAATGAATACTTATAGTAGTCAGCAGAGGTGTGAATCTGTCTATAAGCCAGGGGATGGGACTGTCGTGATATTCTCGTGGGTTGCGTGACATATGGTGGCATTTCTATGGCAACAAGTCCATGTATGATTTTGTAGAGGAGACATAGTCGGGAGTCACTACGTCGGTCTTCTAATGATCGCCAACCTAGGTCACTGAGCATGTATGAAACACTGGCGTAATACGAGTAATTATTTAGCGTCCAGCGAGCTGCTCTGCGCTGTACCATCTCTAACTTGTTTATATTTGTCTTAGTATATGGACTCCATACAGGGGAGGAATATTCAAGTAAGGGGCGCACAAGGGTCTTGTATGCTACTTCCCGTATATCTTTGTTTTGTGATCTTATGTTTCGCTTTACAAAACCTAAAGTCCTATTTGCAGTAGATGTTGTTCTTTGGATATGGTCATTCCAGGTGAGGTTGCTGCTGATGTCAATTCCAAGGTACCTGGAACTACTTACCGTTTCCAGGATCTGGCCGTGGAGGATATACTGGGATGGTATTGGAGTTCTTGAACGTGTTATATGTATAGTATAACACATCTAATGAAAATAAACATTTCTCCTCTGGTTGAAGGGGTCATCCTGCATAACAAATAAAAATTACACTGTAAATAAACATTTCTCCTCTATACTGAGAAAAACAACATTGCTTTCTCGAAACCTACCTACCAGGCATGAAAAAACAAACGAAGAGTCGAGAAAAAAAAGGCCTATTTGGCTCTCATTTATTTCATTTCTATTTCTTGACTTCCGCTTTCCGCATTCCGCATTCCGAATTCCGCATTCCTAATTCCGCATTCTGCATTCTGCTTTCCGATTCCGAATTCCGCATTTCGAATTCCGCATTCAGAAGTAGGTAGTAAGATAATAATAATAATAATAATAATAATTGTAATAATAATTTATGCGTGCATGTGCATGTATGTGTGTTGCGAAAACAGTGTTACTGTTAAAGATGCAATTACTTCTCACATTTTATATTTAATAATCATGTAATATAAAAGTGTATGAATATTGCCAGTGACCACGATTGTTGTATTTTTAAATAAACCACATAACCTTAAGTTACATTCCCTATAACCTGGGTATCCGTGTATCCTTTGTATAAATACACCATAAACGTATTATACCCTATAAATATACACAAACTCCTTCTTGAGTATTTGTTAATTGAATTGGGTTTTTACGGCGCACCAACACATGAAATGTTATATGGCGCCTAACAGGGATGAACATGCCAGGCTCATCCTCCATTTACATCAAAATAAAATATGGAGAATGTGCCTCGAACCGTCTAACCTGCAGAACTGCAGAGCTGCTGCAAATTCTATAGTAAAACTCCATTTACGATGAAGCCACGTTTCCACGTTTGCATACGCGGTGTCATGATGAAAACCTTGAATGAGCGTGATAAAAATTGACAAACTGAACATGAAGAGGGTTCCAACCCCTCTGCCTCTAGCGGGATTTGCAGAGGTTGTATTCTACCCCGGCAACCACACGTGGAGAGTATCTGTTAATACTTTGTATTTACACACTATAAACTTCAATATAAAATATAAGATTTCAAAAATACTCTTATTTAGTAGTTGTGCAAACATGGAAAAAAACGTTATTATGGAATGCGGAATTCGGAATTCGGAATGCGGAATGCGGGAATTCAGAAGTCAAGAAATATTGTATTGTTATGTGTGTGGGTGGTGTATATCACTAGCGGATCCAGGGTGGAGTATAAACTCAGAGTGGATCACTAGTGGATCCAGAGGGAAGCCCGTGCGAAGGGCCGGACTGAGATTTTATAAATTACATAAAATATTAAGGTTTGTAAAGTTTGGACCGCCTCTAGACCTCCCCCTGGACACATCATCCTGAAAAAATCGAAAAGAAACGTGTGTTTTTTTTGTTATTGTGAAAACTTTTGCTCGCCCTCGAGGTTAAATGCTGGATCCGCGTATGAACTTTCGGATATACGATTACAGTTTATTCGTACCACTTAGATTTTAGTAGAGGGTTATGCCATCGCCTCATAGACAATGAAAAAGACAACACACATAAAAGGACGTTTGTTTGATTCAATAGTAAGTGTATTTTTGACAATCTTATATTTTATATTGAAGTTTATGGTGTGCCAAGGATTAACAGATACTCAAGTTGGAGTTTGTGTATATTTATGGGATATAATAGTACATTGTATATACGTTTACAAAGGATTAACAGGGATATTCAGATTTTATCACATAACTTACGGTGTGAGAGTGGAATAACACCATTCTATATTTTCGATATACCACTAATTATATAAGTATGCAAATGAGCCTAGTATGCGCTGTCAAAAACATATCGATAATGACCATGATCCAATTTCCACGGTATATGTCGGTTTCGCGTGTTAAAGCGACAGGCAAAATGCAATGAAAGTCGATATGTGAGTTATGTGATAAATAGAATCTAACATTCGTTCTCATTCATTGTTGAATTTATTAAACTCGTTAGCAAAAATGATTTCGCCAACTCGTTTAATAAATTCAATAATGAATGAGTACTCATGTAATTTAATGTAAGGTTATGGATTGTATATTATAAAAAATACAACATTCGTGGTCACTGGCAATATTCATACATCATGTAGTAAGAAATTTGATTATTCCAATTAGGAATTAATGTTGCTGATCAAGTTGTTCATTTCCCTAGTCATTTTATAACTTGTTTTAAGTTGTCGTCGACGTGGAAATGCGTTTCCGATAGTTTCCATATGAATGTCAAAAATGTTGTGTGCTTTTTTGGCCCAGGCATTCAAAAGCTCACTAGCCCAATGGCGCTAAACATAGAAAAAGAACTTTGTTAGGCACCAACAAGCTGAGACAGACTCTATATTTTGTTTTGTAGTATGGTGTACGTAGTGACCTTGTCCGCGCGTGCTGTCCGTACTCTAACTTCCATTAATTTATCGGACGTTAAAGTATGGTAAAGCTCCGCCCCTTTGTTTGTACTGAATTAAAATATTTAAAGCTATGCATTCATCAAAGTCAATACTACTGTAAACGGACGAGGAAAAATAAGTACACTCAACGGGGTTTGAACTCGGAACGATTGCATGTGAAGCGGGCGCTCTACCGATATCACCATAAAAGTTTGCTCAGCGGCGAGACAGTAGTAACGTGCTTACAAACCTATCTATTTACATACACCCCAATTGAGTCCTACTACACTATAGTGATACTGTGCATTGTCAGTTACTTTGCGTACATGTGTCTGCCATGTACATAATTATGTCAATGTTTGTGTGTGTGTGTGTGCGCGCGCGCGTGCACGCGCGTGTGCGTGTGTGATTATCTACGTGTGCCTGTGTGTGTGTGTGTGTGCGCGTGCGTGCGTGCGTGGTTAGAGGTTATAATACCAATAGGTCAGAACATGTCAGATATATTACATTGTGTTTCCATGCTTTCCTGATGGACTTATACGGTAAAATAGGCATATTTAAAAAATTTTCATTCCAAATTTCTTCCAGATTCTCTCCATATTTTATCCTATACTCAGTACATGTGTCTACTAAACTATGGAATGGGAACTTTAGACTAGAATGGAATGGAATGCGATTGAATCAAAAGCTCATTCCATTCCATTCCATCCCAGGTTTTAGACTATGCCGATACATGGTAAATCATCACTGGTAAAATGTCTTAGGGGGCGTGAGTAGTGTTGCTTCTTTCATTACTTCTCATGAACAGACTCAATAAAACCGAGTCTGCTGCTTTATTCTCTGAATTGTGTTTGTTGCTCTCAAAGGATCACCTTTATCAGTATTTATTTGGGTAACGAAACATGGGCCGACGAGGATACATTATTCATGCAGGATAACATTAATGTTTAAAGTACGTATTATTATTAAAAGGTTACAGTATCAAGATGCCACTAGAATTTGTTCATGATGTTTAAGCTTTCAAAGATGTATATGAACTTTATTAATAGCAGAACGTGTTTAATATTGTCAGTCACTGTAAAATGTTAATAGTCTGCATTATTTGTGTATACATGTATTAAAGTATATGTTAAACCAAACAGGCTTTCTTATGTAGTAGATTTGACATATATCATTTACAGAATATTAGGCTTACCATAAAGGGAGGTAATATCTAACATTATTTCACTTGCATTTGACATGCTACAGGTTATTATGTTTTCATGCATGGTTTCTTTATTTCTTTAAATGGTATAGGTCATTTACTGATTTACTTGCTATGATATTTGTTTTAAGTATAATACTTAGTGCCGTTTGCTTTATATTACTACCAGCTATATTTCCCTTATTTTGTCTGTTCATAATCGCCAAAGAATACTGTGTAATTATTGGAGAGCACTGTAATAACAACACATCAAAATATTTTTTAAACTTTAATAGATTTGGCAAATATTGGGCGTGGCATGGATTGAAAAACAAGCCCCAAGCATGGGGTTTAACAATTGGGCTGCCGGTAAGCACAAAAGACCATTATGGCAAGCCCTTACAGTAGAAAGCATTAGGCAATAAAGCAGATTGAATATTACACTATTAAGGACATAAATACATGTGCACCAAATTAAATGTTCATTATGAAAGCAACTTTTCTGATAAGCATTTAAGCAAGTGTTGAAAGCACGGTTGATATTCAAGCATAATTACAAGTGCACCGAATTCAATCAATTCAAATGTTTTTTATCAATTCGTACGGACAGCAAATTTGTATATAATTTATGTTTAGATTACAATTCAGTCTCTGGGTATACAGGAGCTGAATAAATTTAAACTGAAACTTATATGTCCTTCCTTTCACACCTTCGCTGCCCGCCATATGGATGGGCGCCCGGACACTCCTAGTCATAGAGTAGAGTGTCCAGGCGCCCATCCACCGCCAAAAATAGGGGAAACATTTTTTGGCAGCAGCGAAGAGTGTGTATCAAAAACAAAATATCCGAATGCCACGCCCAAAACAGAAACGGTGCCAAAAAAAATATCTATTTTCTCATCACTGCCTACTTTAAATGAAACATTAAAATCCAGCCGCTAACTGGTTAAGAAACAAGTTGTTCCCCACATTTGATAAATGAACACCATCCTGTTCAAGACAGGTATCATCAGCCGGAACGTTTGGGTATGCTAACTGGTTTAAGAAACAAAGTGTTCCCCACAGTTAATTATGAACACCATCCTGTTCAAGACAGGTATCATCAGACTGAATGTCTGGGTGTAGCAAATAAAGGCCCCCAATATCTATTATCGCCTTAGCAGCGTAACTGTTTAGCCGCTTTCTGGCCCTTGTCCTTGCTAAAGGATTGATAGAATAACGCCATGAAAGCCGAGGAAATATTTAAGAACAAACAACGACCACATCTAAAAACCGTTAATGGGTATTTCCCTCAATCATTTCTCCACGACCACATGAGTTGATGCATCAGACATTGGCAAAATAAATAAATGTCAGTAAATTATCAAGTATGTAACGGTTGGAGGATGATTTAACTGTAATGTGTGTCTCGAAAAACAAACTGACTGTTAAACGTGCCTAAATAAGCATCAGGAATATCGATCTTAAGCGGTTAAATAATATGAAGAGTAACATATACATGATACTCAGTTGCAGACTTAGAACTCTGAATGATTTCTGATAAAGCATGTATCTTTCCTACTGTTTCGCGTGCCATGGTTATTTTCATTTCAGACAGCAAACAACTGATATACATTTGTTTGTGTACAGTATACACATTTTCTTAAGTGTATTAACTTTTGTCTCCTGGATAATCAAGTTTATTTCTATTGTAAACATGACTTTAACTGCATTTTTACCTTTGACCTACGATCGATTTTAGACTTGTGTAAACAATCATCATCATCAAGCGCCGAAGTAATTGATGAACAGTAAGTCAATCAATAGGTACATGAACTACAACTATCTAAAGGCTAAACCATCTAACACTCCGACAACAATACACGAAGAACATGTATCCTTTTCAAGTGAACTAGCCCGCATTAAAAAGGTTAGCCACACAACTGTGTAACATCCTTTGATATTTGATCTACAGTAACATGGACATACATGTATGATCCGGATTTTTTAGGGGGCGCGCACCAGGGTGGTGCGCCCCCACCCCCGGTATCCGCTAGTGGAATGTACCAAACCGCATTATTCTTGAAACACACTCAAATACCACTCAATGTTCTATCAACTACTGACCCAGTTAACTTGAAAATAAATGCAGTATAGGCTGTAGCCAGTACGCAAAATGTTGCTGGTAGATAATAGTTGCATTATTACACTTTAAACCTGCGACAGGCTCTGCAGTGAAGTAAAGGGACATTCCACTTTGGAATTGAGGGTCGCAGGTGGAGTAGTTTCGCCCAAAACCTCGCTTAAAACGAACGCTTTAAAAAACAAACAAAGCAAAAAACGAAGTTATCAACGTTTAGACTCTATTTAAATTCGTCAACGTCGACGTCACACATAAACCCGCAATATGAGAGTAATATTAATCAACGTTTACCTATTCCCTGGCATGACGTCATTCATAAACCACGCAGCATATTTAGGGCAAAACTAATCGCGTGGGAAACACCACATTTCGGGAATATTAATTAAATAATATACGAGAACGTTGTTATTTATTTACAGTTATATCAATTAGCAAAGGAATCGCACATTATAGAAACAAAGAAAGAGACGAAATAAAGCTTACGTTAATTGAAAGAAAAAATGTTCTGACTAGAATCAAAATGGCCGACCGAGTAAGGTGAAATAGGAGACTATATTTACATCGACCAACAACGTATATAATGTATGACTAAAATAAAACGAATACAACCTAATCGAAGATAAAATCATGAGCAACAGGAATATGACAAAAAGAATTGTTAGATCATGCGAGTATGATTTCAATGAATTTAAATTGTTAACATAAGCAAAGCCACAGTACCTCGATGTGAATCCAACATGACGGTGTAGATCTACGAACACTGCCCCGTGAAATTTACTCCCTAAGTTCAAAACGCTAATTTTGTGTCGTCCAATAACCGTTGACTATAACAGATATTATAGTCAGTAGTATGTGGCCATAAGGACATAAGGGACCAGGCAATATTTATTTGGGGGTTGGGACCGGTGCAAATTGGCATCTGACAGGTACATTTTTTGTCGCGACAAACCATGGGACAATACTTTTTTTCTGCTAGCTTGCCATGGGACGTACACTTTTTTTAAAGTCAAGGTCTTCCCCCCAAAAAAAACTTTAAACAATTCAAACATTGAAGCAGTGGTCTTAGACCATATAAGGCCCTCTTACCAAAAATATAGGCTTCTGGCAACTGTTTGCTGCAAAGCTGCGGCAGACAAGTTTGCGGCGAAGTTGCGGTACACTTTTACTATGCAAGTGAAGATGCGGCAGAGTTGCAGTAAACAAATATGCAAATGAGGTTCTGGTGATGTTCACCGCAACTTTGCCTCATTTGCATAGTAAAAGTGTGCGGCAACTTCTTAACACACTTCATTTGCATACCACTTTTAGCTGTAATCTTCTGGCGATGTTTTGGCGAAGTTTGCTCCTACTTTGCCGCAGACCTCATTTACATAGTAAAAGACTTTGCAGCAAACTTCATTTGCATACACTTTTTCTCTACTATGTTCTAGTGATGTTTTTTAAAATAAATTATGAAATAGAACAATGGTACGCCATTAGTAAAAAAGAAATATATTTAGCTCGGAAACATTTTGTTTTTTCACTATTTAACATGGACTGCACTATATTTAAATAAATTGACAAGAGTTAAATAAAATGACACGATTTAAATAAATCGACAGTATTTAAATAAATGCTCTCGATTTAAAATATATCCTTACGATTTAGATTATATCCTCACGATTTAAATATATCCATACGACTTAACTAAATGGGTTTGATTTAAATAATTGTTTGTGGATTCTAAATAAATGGACCTTCATTTTACTAAATGTGCAACAATTTAATTAAATTCGCTATATTTGAATAAATCGACACAATTTAAATAAACTGACACTATTTAAATAAGTCCTCTCAAAATTAAAATCTGTCATTTTTGCATTAATCTCATTAGCATGGAGATGTCGAGCACTGTAATTTCTACATTACTCCAATTTTCATGGAGATATCGAGGTCTGCTGAGCACTGTCAGTTCTACATTACTCTCATTTTCATGGAGATGTCGAACGCTGTCATTTCTGCATTACTCTAATTTGCATGGAGTTGTCGAGCGTTATCATTTCTGCAGTACTCTCATGTTCATGGAGATGTCGAGCGCTGTTATTTCTGCATTACTCTCATTTTCATGAAGATGTCGAGCACTGTCAGTTCTGAATTACTCAAATTTTCATGGAGACATCGGCGCATTCACTTCTGCATTACTCTCATTTTTTATGGAGATGTCGAGCACTGCCCTTTCTGCATTACTCTCATTTTCATGGAGATATCATGCGCTGTTGAGTAATGCCAATACTCTAATTTTCATGCAGTTGTCGAGTGTTGCCATTTCTGCATTACTCACATTTTCATAGAGATGTCGAGTGCAGCCATTTCTGCAATACTCCCATTATTATGAAGAAGTCGAACGCTGTCATTTTTGCATTACTCACATTTTCATGGAAATGTCGAGCGCTGTCATTTCTGTATTACTCTCATTTTCATCGAGATGTTGAGCACTGTCATTTCTGCATTACTCCCATTTTCATGGAGATGTCGTGTGCTGTCTTACCTACATTGGACATGTCACTAACTGTTGCAGTCTTACAGGCACAAATGATGCCTGGATATCTTAGAATCAGCACCAGACCCTAGACAAACCAATAAACGTATATATACACAAATCTACCTATTGAGGTCATACTGACCATATTATTTTGCACTTGGGATACAATTTTAATTGTTCTGGTTTTCAATGTTGCAGTTATCAAGGTGTTTGATATTTAAAAATGTTCTTGCAATGAACACAATTAAATAAATATTTAAAAATAAGGTTCCACGAAAAAAATACACTTAGCAAAATTACTTGTTCAAGTGGTACGTCCTTTGACATAAAATGCAAATTTCACTTTAGTAGTAAGTAACTGGAAATATAAAATTGTGTATAAAGTCTAAGTTTTGCGATGATGATTCAGATACAGCAGATCAGAATGGATAAGTTTGTCGTGATGTTGTATGTATAAACAAACGGCAAATCTAAATTTAAAAATTTGTGGTGATGATACGGCGTGCAATAAAATAAATATTCGGATTGGTATAATCTGTCGCAATGTTGTGGTGAACAAAAAAACATGCAAGTAAGTTTGTGGTGATGTTATTGTTATAGTGAACGTTCCAAATAAATCCATTTATTTCAATACCCACTAGCAATATATCTTTGTTAAATGAGCTTGACAATCTTTAGTTATGCTTGTCCTTGTCTGCTTTTTATGTGAGCCCCTTTCGCTCTTCTAAATTACTACCATGACCACTAAATACCCCATTCATTACTACCATTACCACTAAATACCCCATTCATTACTACCATGCCCACTAAATACCACATGTATTACTACCATTCCCACTAAAGACCCCATTCATTACTACCATGACCACTAAATACCACATGTATTACTACGATTACCACTAAATACCCCATTCATTACTACCATGACCACTAAATACCCCATTCATTACTACCATTACCACTAAATACCCAATTCATTACTACCATCCCCACTAAATACCACATGTATTACTACCATTACCACTAAATACCCCATTTATTACTACCATGCCCACTAAATACCACATTCATTACTACCATGCCCACTAAATACCACATTCATTACTACCATGCCAACTAAATACCCCATTCATTACTACCATTCCCCACTAAATACCCCATTCATTACTACCATTACCACAAAATACCCCATTCATTACTACCATGCCCACTAAATACCACATTCATTACTACCATGCCCACTAAATACCACATGTATTACTACCATTACCACTAAATACCACATGTATTACTACCATTACCACTAAATACCCCATTCATTACTACCATTACCACTAAATACCCCATTCATTACTACAATGCCCACTAAATACCACATGTATTACTACCATTACCACTAAATACCCCATTCATAACTACCATGCCCACTAAATACCCCATTCATTACTACCATTACCACTAAATATCCCATTCATTACTACCATGACCACTAAATACCCCATGTATTACTACCATTACCACTAAATACCCAATTCATTACTACCATTACCACTAAATACCTCATTCATTACTGCCATGCCCACTAAATACCACATGTATTACTACCATTACCACTAAATACCCCATTCATTACTACCATTACCACTATATACCACATTCATTACTACCATGACCACTAAATACCCCATTCATTACTACCATTACCACTAAATACATAATTCATTACTACCATGCCCACTAAATACCACATGTATTACTACCATTACCACTAAATACCACATGTATTACTACCATTACCACTAAATACCCCATTCATTACTACCATTACCACTAAATACCCCATTCATTACTACCATGACCACTAAATTCCCCATTCATTACTACCATGCCCACTAAATACCCCATTTATTACTACCATGACAACTAAATACCCAATTCATTACTACCATTACCACTAAATACCCCATTCATTACTACCATGCCCACTAAATACCACATGTATTACTACCATGAGCTATGCATACTACATTTATTATTACCATGACCACTGATATCATATTTAATATTTATTAATAATGAATGTCAAACACCAATGTTAAATACTGTTATTTTCCCGTTTTTGTATTCTCATATCGCTTGTAATGTCTCCATGAAGTGAGTCACTGAATTATAGTATTTTTTGTAATGTCACCACAGTACAATGTGTACTGTTTGATGATTGTGAAAGCAAAGCAATGTTCTATGCTGAACAGTGTATGTATATACATATGCAAAACGAAATCAGTGAACATTTACGAAAATGGCGAACACAGTGTTCACAACCTTCTGAAGATGATTTGAAAATTGTATGCATGATGTCACAGCTGATGATTTCGAAAGAACACAAAAGAATCATCCGCAGAAATTTATTTTCTAGCTGAGAATAGTGATTTAGAACTGACAGATTAGAAACAATGTTTTCTCCTGTTTTATTTCAAAGGAATATTTAGCAGGACCAAATTTCCTTTTTAAACATATTTTTCAGAAAACAAATAACCTTAGAAGGTTTACAAATATTTACCGTCACCCTCAGAGGATTGCAATATTTACATACTACCATGACCAATGTATAACACATTTAAGCCATTATTTTTTATTATGTTTTTACGAACCATCAGAACAAAGAATTGTTGTAGGAGGAAGGTAAACAAATAAAAAAAAAAAATTGGTTAAGCATAGTTTATTTATTTTAATTTAAAGGATTGGAATTTAATGTTCTATTAAAATCTGGGAGGAGGTAACAACAATAAACTATCAAATTCCCTATGGAAAAAAATACATAAAAAGTAATGGCCTTACAACCATGACTTATGTATACCACATTATAACCATGACTTTACATGAATATCACATTCATCAGTACCATGACCACTTTATAACAAAAATGAGATATAGGGTCCTATAGAAACCACAGCGTCCGAGCGCAAAGGCATCGTAGGTCCGCACTGTACTGCAAACAAGGACTTGAAAATACAATGAAAGAGACAACAAACAATAAAAGGGTGGTGAAGACAGGGTTAGCGACTTGGAACGGTCAGTAGGCAATAAGGCCCATTGGTTAGCTTGAATCTATTTTATATGCGCATAACCCTCGCTATTATCCTGTCTTCAGCGCCCAAATAGACAAGACAGTGTAAACAAAACTACATCCCATCAAAAGTAATTCTCTAACAATAAAGTCCACATCCTGAGAAACTAACTACAGAAACACATACAAAATAATAAAGCATCTCAGGATGTATTCAGAATCGTACTGAACAACCATAGTAGTTGCAGCTAAAGAGAAAACCAATCTAGGGTACGACCAGAAAACCCGAAGTTATACATAGAGGATCTTAAACGAGTTCCCATATTATCTACGCTTTATGAAACTCGTTTTCATAACCACTTTGTAACACATTATACAACACATTTACTACCACCATTGCCAGTGTATACCACATCTTCACATTTATAACTACCATGACTAATGTATACCATATTTATTACTACCATGATCTATGTACATCACATTTATTACAACCATGAATACTATCACTCACCGTCTTCTAAACTCATTTCAACTGGAGATTTCGATAAACTTCTGAGCAGAAGCTGTGGATGTAGCCAGATTGTGGTTAAACAATTTTATGTTGAATCCAGTGACTAATGGAGTAGATCTACATTTATCATAGACTGAATAGGGAGCCAGATTATCTTTGTCCTCTAATTGGACTCACAACAAGATTATTTTGTTTCGAAGAATAGGAGGGAAGGCTGGATTATTTTTTTTCAACAATTATAAGGACTTTATTTTTCCCCCTCAAGTCAGAGCCAGGATATTTGTTTTCAACAATTCCAGGGGTAGAATATTATTTCCAGAAATCGAAACGGTCGGTATCTTAGAGTTTATTAAAACTTAATTGAGAACATTTTCGACTTTGTTGTGTTCCTGAAGTGCAACAATCCACACCCCGTGTACGAACCTGGGGAGATAGTAGCCGCTCCCTAAGGGATATAGTACCGCTGTGTCGGGTTACCTCTAAGTGACCTGACGTGGCGCTGTTCAATCTTGGCATAACTTGTCATAGACTGGTAATGCCAGTTAGTTCGTCCCACAGACATACCCATACACACATCAACATCGCTGTGCCCGGTTGCCTATAAGTGACCGGACAAGGCATTGTTTATTTTGAGCATAACTGGTCATAAGCTGGTAATGCTATGATAATTGGTAATTGTACGTCATAATTCGTACGTCACACACCCACACACTCACCAACACCATCAAAAAGGCTGCACAAATATACATAATACAATCTAAATTACATTGATTCAGTACTGTATTGTGTATGCAGTTCATTACATACGCATTGAACAAAAACAAATTATTTTGATTGAACAAAAACAAGTTATTTTGATCACTATTTGAATGTCAACTGTGCAGCAAACTATGTTTTTATTCTGTGTAAATGGCGATAATGCATATAAGGTAAGTAACTATGCAGGCCATTTCGGAAACAAACACGTTCGCTTAAGGACTATTGGTCAGCCATCTTTGAAAAAAAAATCCAAAATGGATGGGGTATGATTAATTGAAATTTTCATCCAAATGCATAATATAGGCATGAACATTGTCAATGATATAATAAATTACATTAATTTAACACTATTGATGTGAACATAATATAGAAATAGTGCCCTTTATATTCGAAAAGTTTGACGCAAGTTTACTCGAAGAGGTTTTGTTTTTTATGTTAAATAAATGTGTCCATAGAATTGTCCATTTCTCTTAAAATGGCACACGAGACATTAAATATGCCATGTTATCACATCATCCACATTTCAAAGTCAATCATTGTAAAAACAAGAAGCTATTTTGTCAATGGCATGTACTTTCAAAATAATCTCAATGCTATAGTATGGTGGCACTGACGGGTTTTAATTGTCAAACTATTATAAATGACAACTATATTTTTGGATGTATTAAACACAACTGAGTGACTGTTGTGAATAGAAACATGGCAACACAAGAGTAATTTATTAAAACAGCACAAACTAAATAATAACATATGAATAGGTTCAAATTACCTGTTTTTCCGAATGTTTCACCATACAGCATGTTTCAATTTACAATTCACCTGCATGCTTTTCATGTGTATCATGTGCGTGTGTTGGAGGCACATGGCGTATAAAGAAAATCTTCATTTTTAACAATGGTGTGCTTAGAATTTTGGATGATGTGATAATATGGCTTACTTTATTTAGAAATGATGTCTCGTGTGCCATTTTTAGATAAATGGACAATTCTATGGACAAATTTATTTAACATAAAAAACAACACATCTTAGAGTAAACTTGCGTCAAACTTTTCGAATATAAAGGGCACTATTTCTGCCCAATAAATATTGTTTCTGATAATATGTTGCATTAATGTCATCTATTATATCATTGACAATGTTCATGCCTATAATATGCATTTGGATGAAAATTTCAATTAATCATATCCCATCTATTTTGGATTTTTTTTCAAAGATGGCTGACCAATAGTCCTTAATGTAAAACAAGCTACTTCAAAAATGGCAGCTATTTTTACTGTATCAGTACAAATGGAAATATTACATTATATACATTTACAGAAGGCCATATCAACCTTTTGTAAATATGCATGTCTAAAATAATATACAAATAGATTTTCTTCAGCAAATATATGAAAGCGAACGATTTTCCAAAGAAAATCAGATTCTCTGATATTTCAAATTGTTCTGGAAATCAAATTAATTGGAATAATTTCAAAAAAGAATTGTGATATAAATTTCTGATGGAAAACACAAATTAAATACGAGTATCTAAATATTTTCGGAAACAAACCGAAAATCGCAATTTTGTCTAATAAAAATCAGAAATCGGATACTTGTCCAATAAGAGGAAAGAACCATTAGTAAAAAAATGAATTTGTTCCGCTTTTCTTTATTCAAAAATAAATTTTAATAGTCTTTTAATTTTAAATATTATTTCTGTCCGAATATTTTCCGAAGAATTGCCGATGTTCGAATAGTTTCCGAAAGTAATACCAATGTCCGAGTATTTTCCTAAGGAAATGCCGATATCCGCACATTTTCCGAATAAATGCCGATGTCCAAATATTTTCCGAAAGTAATACCAATGTCCAAACTAGGCTCGCGTTAACCATTCGCCAAATCGCCATACTTAGACGAAAAAAACCCGAACTGGCGAACATCGGCGGTCTGGGAAATCCAAATTTCCGACCGATTTTGTCTAAAAAATCTCGGAAAATCCCTAATTCTAATATACGACGTCTTTGACTGTTTATAAGTCAATATCCGCTGGGTGTTATTAGCTAATTAGCGACAATCAGTTTGGACCGATAACTAATATTCCCAGTGCTTACTGAAAACCGCTGTCAAATTGTTGCGCGTGCGATAGACGCCCCCCACTGTTCCGCCTCTCGCTGTCAATCAACTAGTGTGTGTCCCCACGCTCAATATTATCCGTATATTTAATTGCGTTATCAAGCCGGGTAAAACATCAAATAAGTGACGCCCTCTTACGGCCAAAATGGCTGATCAAAACAGAACGTGCATGAAGTGTGACACTGTTTGTTTAAGCATTGAGTTTGTTGGCGGAGGGACTATAAACCTTAGAACTACACACACACACATACACTGTTTGTTTAAGAATTAATCAGCCAGAGATGTTAAGTTTAAAGGCCGACGATATTTTTGAACCTTACTATCACTGGTAAATGTGGAGTGCCCATTAATTAGTTTTACACACCGTAGCGTAAACTGGAACAATGGCAATTGTGAACGTGTTTGATCGGCGTCTGTAAATTATGACAATTTTATGTTTGATTGTTCAATCAACATGAATAAAAAAGGTGCGATTACTCAAAATATTGGTACAATTTTAGAATGAAGTGGCTTTTATTATTCATTCTATGCATGATAGTCGTGGTGTATGTAGCATTTCCGAATTGTGTCTTACAATGCACCTTCTTTGGAAATGCCGATGTCCGAATGTTTTCCAGAGAAAATGCATTTGTCCGATTGTTTTTCGAGCTATTGCCGATGTCCGAATATTTTCCGAAGAAATGTTCAGGTCCAAAGAAATACGTATTGGGACAATTTTATCCAAATAAATCGGAAAGCCGAAGACTTTTCGAGGAAAATGAATTTGTCCGTGAAAATTCTTCGTTATCTTTTTCCGAATCCGAATTATCCAAAGATCGGCTTTTTTCCCGGATATCCACGGTAATCGACTTTTTCCAGAATTCCGCGCAAATTATAGAGACGGGATATTTAACATTATGTTATTGTTGTTTAGTGCGTGCGCATGCTTGGAAGTCAGCGTCAGTCGACCTTGTCAGTTCTGTTTTGTTTTGGAAGCCATCTTAAAAGCTGAAGTGTTTTTGTATGGTCTTGTTTGAGAAGGTATAGGCCTTTATTACGCTATTAAACTGTAGTAGCTTCCCTATAACCTACCACCCTGAAGTCAAAGACTAAAGTTACCAAAATATCAGCAATTTCTTGTTTATATATTCAATAAGCTATCGTAAGTTATCGCGAGATTTCCACTGCTAGCAATGCACCGTTCAGGGTTCTCCCATCGGTAAACGTCGTTAGCCGTTGGTTCATCGATAGGTAGAACGTTTGTAACCAATCTTCCCGCGACTCTACACCTAAGATAGTATCGGTGACCTCGTTGGTACCAAATGTGGCCATTGGTAACCAAAATGTGGCCATTGATAACCCAAAATAAAAGTATTTCAGACGCAGATTATGTACATGCTAAAGAAATATGGAAAACATTTAAAATTAAAAAATATTGGGTAATATCACGATCTGTCTTTCAAAAATGATGTTTTGTTACTAGTAGACGTCTTTGAAAAAATTAAAAAAAATGTGCTTTGAATATTACAAATTAGATACTCGCCATTATTTTAGCAGTCCCTGATTGGCTTGGGATGCATGTCTTAAAATGATTAGATTCCAGTTTGATTTGGTTACTGATATTGACCAATATTTGCTTATAGAAAAAAGATTAAAATGTGGTATAAAATAGTAAGGGAGTGGACCTTTGGAAACAGCCGAACACGACACATAGGGGAAAAAAAATGGCTAATCCTAACCCTTACCCTAACCCATCAGGTATCTTGCAAACAGATATTCAATGGCTAACAATAAATATATGATAAACTAGGACAGTAAGATAGAAAGTAAATATATAATTATCTCGATTCTGACAACTTGTATGGATGGGCAATGTGCCAGTCATTACCTACTGGTAATTTTAAATGGGTTGATAAAATTGAAAAAGAAAATTCAAATTACATTGTTGAGTGTGTTCTAGAGTATTCCAAAGAATTACATGACTTGCATAATGATTATCCTCTCGTTCCAGAAAGTTTAAGTATAGAAGACGAATGGTAATCAGATTATTGCAAAGATTTAAAGAAAATGTTTAACCTGGGATATAGTAAAGTAAACAAATACAAGAATATGTTACACATTTCAACAATTTAGAACTGTATGAAAAGTTGGGATTGAAGGTTAAAACATACGTAGGATACTACAGTTCGACGAATCAACATGGTTAAACGTATACATAGACTTTTACACCGCCAAGAGGACAGCAGGAAAAAATGCTTTCTAGAAAGATTTCTTTAAGCTAATGAACAATTCTGTGTTTGGTAAAACCATGGAAAACTTGAGAAGAAGAATTAATGTTAAGCTAACACATGATGAGGAAGTTCTTTTAAAACATGCAGCGAGACCATCATTTATTTCGTTCAAAATATTTAATGATAATTTGTTTGCTATAAACAGAATAAAATAAAGATTAGTTTTAAATCGTCCTTGTTATGTGTGGTATGTGCATTTTAGACTTATCGAAATAATTAATGTATGTTTTTCAATACAAATGCATTAAAAATAAATATAATGAAAAAGCTATTGTTCACTGACACCGATTCGTTGTGTTATGAAATTAAAACAAAAGATGCATTATGCAGATATTTACAAGAATATAGAACTGATTGATATCAGTAATTATGATCTAAAAAGCAAATTTTATTTTGACGATAATAAAAGTTTATTGGCAAAATGAAAGATGAAACTTTTGTCATGCCAAATGTCGAGTTTATTGGATTGGAAGTAAATTGTAATCGTATGTTTTAGACAACGAGATCAATGCAAAGAAATGCAAAGGCGTTAACAAATGCGTTGTTAAAAAACAAATAACACACAATGATTACAAAAGCATTTTATTCACAGCAACAGAAGCTCACCATCAAATGAAAGTTATCAGATCTAACAAACATGAACTAAACAGTTATGTACCTTACCAATGCCACCGAGTTTAGCATCTTGAAGGTCGATACTGGATTGTACCAAACATCACATATGGTTTCTTTGCAATTAAAGGAACGAGTCCGAACTAGCCGACAGCATTCAATATTCTGAGCAAGGATTGTGTCCAGACTCAAGGACAGCATACTATATCCTGTGAGTAGTGTGGCCAGTGGGGTTCCAGGCCACTTTATGCCTCGCAGTGGGGGAACAAGCAATTATCAGGTTGTCTCCAGCTGTCCTTAATTCAAAAATGCAAATGCCAAATGGCGATGGTATACTTGCTACCAGACGCCCCTACAACTATATAAACTACTTGGTTGCACCACTCGGGAAAAACTTCGATGGAACCCCCACTATCTATTCAACTTACAAATTCGGTTTATCAATTCTGCAAAAATAATATTTTGTGTATACTATCTATTCTATAGGCAAAATTATTTTAATCCACCGTCTCGTTTTTATAAATAACTAAAAACATTTGATATCATCAAGCAAAGTCAGACAGATCCGGGCAGTAGTCTTGTACATATCATATTCTATTGGTGATAAATTACTCTTGCTGCAAGTAAAATATCTTTGTAGTAATCACGCGTTATCCTTTTTTAACAACACGCTTTTTAATACCCTTACATTTCTTTGTACCAGTCTCATTATTTTATATGTACGAATATAGTTTACTTAGTAGCCCAACAAATTCAACAATGGGTTTCATCATACCAATAATCTTTTATTATCATCAAAATGAAATTGATCATAATCACTATTATCATAAAGTATTTTATCCTTAAAAATCTGCATACACAATTTTTAATTTTAAAGAATCGGTGTCAGTAACAATAGCTTTTTTGTTGTTTTATTTGTGTTTAATGTAATTATTGCGAAAATCATACATCAAATATTTTGAAAAGTTTAAAATACACATACCAACGTAACAATGACGATTTAAAATAGTTTTTTTTTTATTCTGTTTATGGCAAATAAATTTTCATTAAACATTTTACTAGACTTAAATGAAGGTCTAACTGCATATTTTAAAAGGACCTTCTCGTCATGAGTCAATTTGACATTAACTATCTTTCTCAAATTGTCCAGAGTCTTGTCAAAAATTTAATTTTTCCTTAATTTAAAAAAATCATTTTCAAAAGCATTCTTACCAACTGTTCTTTTAGCAGTGTTAAAGTCTATGTATACTTTCATACTTTGGTGGTGGACCCTTTTACAGTTCGCCACTATGATTTCCTCTTTAATTGTACGATGACCGGACAGGCTGTGGACCCTATGATGACGCCTACCTAAAGCCCATTGGGACGGTGACGTTTGATGTTTTTCCATGATCGTTCTTGTCGTGCCCTTAATAGTTTATTCTCTCACTGCTCTGGCTTCTGCCAAGTCATTGAGTACCTTCATTGTGGCTTTCTAGGCTATTGTTTTGTTTGTATTATATTTACCGGAGCATATTTGTTTATTATATTGCCTATTGATGCTGCCTTGTTGGTTAGATATTAGATGATGGCGGGGATTTCTCTATTTACACTTTCCTGTTTTAATGGGATGACCGTAGGGAAAGTGTGAGGTTTGGTGCACCCTATAACCGGTTTAAACCACCAGTGGCATACTTTGCCACTGACCGTTCCAAGGCGGTATCCCTATTGTCAACCCTTTTGTGTTTATGATGTCGTTTGCATTTATTATTGCTTTTGCCTTTTTGTTTGTCTGTTTGCGTGTTCGTTTCTGTATTTTGTGGTTGACTGTCCTCCTTGAATGCTACTTTCCCTGTCCGATCTTTTTATATTTCTTTTTAGTGCACAATAGTGTTGTTTGTGCCGTGTGGTGACCGTAAAAAGTATCCCCGTACATCCAATCAATATTGTTATCTTTACCACCTACAGGGATTGTATGACATTCATTGATCCATTTTTTCCTTAAACACGTGTGTTTCATATACCGCGTTGAAGGTTTTGTGCTAATCGACATTTTGGCTCATTTTATTAGGGTTTCCTTAACTTTCCTCATTATCTTGTATTAGATACTGATGTCGAGTTTTGGACCTCTTTTAACAGTCCGTAAGTTTACTAATATTATTTCTTATGGATCTTTGTTACGATTCTATTTCGTATCTCTAATACATACTAATTGGCACTTATTTCGCTTTTCGCAGAATGGTATTACTCTCCAAATTAACAATATTATTATGAGTCTATTAGTCCAAACTTTAAAAATAAATCTTTCACCTCTTCGGTTACACTCTGCGTCATCAATACAAATTCCACAAAATTACTCTTCATTTCTTAGAACTAAACCATATGTTCGCCTTACACCTTTCAATCTTCATTCGGCAACCTCGTTTCATGTTCCTTCTAATAATATTACTAGGATTTTTAATAATGGCTCAAAAGTTTCCGTAACTCCTCTACGCTCACCTGTTTTGAGGAAATACCAAATAAAGTCTCCTTTCATAAATCATTCAGTTCATTCAAGGTGCAGGGTGTTTCCCTCTATTAATAAGTGCAATAATAAGAGGTGCAGTTGTTGCAATTATTTATCTTGCAAGTCCACCATTAAATCAGCTGTTAATGGTAGATTGTTTAATGTATATCTAGCTTCAAATGTTGATTGACGTACATCTAACGTCATTTATGTTCTGACTTGAAATGCACCAAGTTGCGGTATACAATATGTTGGACAAACAGGTCGATCCTTAAAAGTTCGATTTCGTGAACACAAATATAATGCAAGTAGTCCTAATCAATTAATAAATTTCTTGTCCCAACACTTTCGTCAGTCAGGTCATAATTTTACTTAAAGCTTTAAAATAAAAGCTAGACATATTGCAGAACTTAAGTGGATGAAAAACTTACAGACACCTTATCCACTCGGCCTTAATGACAATATTTATCAAGAAGGAAATATTTCTAAAGATCCTAATATTGAAATGTTTTCTATATTTTCTATTCGAAAGCGTAAATCTAGGTATCATGGTCTTAGGTGTAATGGTAACATCAAACGTAAATCGCGTGTAATTATTTCTGTCGCTGAGTTACATACTATTTTTAAACAGTCTTGAAAGCACTTTATGCTTTCACGGCTTACCTCTTTGTCCATTTATTCACTAAAGTTGATCGACGAGGAAGCCGACATAATTTTCATTCGTACAGATCCCTTGTATAACACTGCTTCCATAGTTCAAAGTTACACACAACATGTTCTCCGACCCCATATTGACAAGGAGTCTGATCACGTCAGGCATTTTCTAAAACTACTATATATTAATAAAGGTATTGATTTCATTGACATGCCTAGTATTTCTTGACATACTCATGTAGTTGATTCTATCCCAAAATATTTCAAAATTTCTGAAAGTCCTGTAATTTGTTATAAGTATAAAAAGCCTATTAGAAATATTATTTTCAACTACAACAAAATAGTTTCTGACCTTGATATAGTACATAATACTCCTAAGGAATCTGAATGCAACACATCAACATTTTGCTATGCTCCAGCAGGTCATGTCATCACAGGACATTTTGATATTATTGATCAACGTATTCGGCATTTGTTTTCGAAAGGTTCTAAATATAGATTACCTTCAACTATTGATTTTAATGCCTGTCGTGTCCAGATCGCCCACTACATTGAAGATTTTAGTATCATATGGTGTCGTAGAGAACATGCGGACCCAAACTCACTTTCTTTGTTTATTATTTTGTATGTGTATCTTTAGTTAGTTTCTCTGGATGTGGACTTTATTGTTAGAGATTTCCTTTTAATGGGATGTAGTTTTGTTTACACTGTCTTGTCTATTTGGGCGCTGAAGACAGGATAATAGCGAGGATTGTGCGCATATAAAATCGATTCAAGCTAACCAGTAGGCCTTATTGCATACTGACCGTTCCAAGTCGGTAACCCTGTCTTCACCACTCTTTCTGTTGTTTTTTGTCTCTTTCATTGTAGTTTCAAGTCCATGTTTGCAGTACAGTGCGGACCTACGATGCCATTGCGTTCGGACGCTGTGGTTTCTATAGGATCCTTCTATATCATTCTACTTGGAAAAAGTCAATTCTGAAAATTATAGATACACGTATTAACTTTTATAATGCTTACCCCTCTTTACTTCCTCCGAGACCTAGGTTTTCCTTTCGTAATTTAAAATCGGGAATTCGGAAATTTCATAATAAATTTGTTTCAGTTCCTGCAGATAAAGCAGCTAATAATGTAATTATTGTTTGACGCCTACATTACGTCAATGTTTTATCTCTGGAACTCGGCAGCACCAATTTGTATACTCCAGTTAATTCAACTGAGGATGATGTTGTTTCCGCACATATCACTCGGTGCACTACTTTCAAGGCTGGTGTAAACGATAAGCAAAATAAACTGCCTACTATATACTGGATTCCTAAATTACATAAAAAAAATATAAGGCTCGCTTTATTTATTTTGCAGCACAACAGACATCTCTAAACTCTTAACTTCTTGTCTTACTGCCGTTAAAGATCACGTTAAACTATATTGTGATCAACTTATGAAAACTAAAGGATTAATTTATTTTGGTCTATAAAACATTCAGGAGACGTTCTTGATAAAATGTTCAATAAAGGTCCAGTTTCATCAATAAGCACTTATAACTTCTCTACACTATATACAACCTTACCACATCACCTTATTAAAGACAAGCTAATTTCTCTTATTCAAAAAACATTCGCTAGAACAAATACTACATTTTTGGCATGTAATAATATAAAAGCGTTTTTTACTAACGGCAGTTTAGACTATTATACCCTGTGTTAATTTATTATTAATTTTTGGATTATATTTACACGAGCATATTTGTGTTTTACTTATATTGCCTACTGATGCTGCCTTGTTGGTTAGAGATTATATTATGGCGGGGATTTCTTTATTAACACTGTCCTGTTTTAATGGGTTGACAGTAGGGTAAGTGTGAGATTTGGTGCGCCCTAGAACCGGTCTAAACCCCCAGTGGCCTTTGTTGCCACTGACCGTTCAAAGGCGGTAGCCCTATTGTCAACCCTTTTGAGTTTGTGATGTCGTTTGCATTTTTTATTACTTTTGCCTTCTCGTTTGTCTGTTTGCGTGTTAGTTTTTGTGTTTTGTGGTTGACTGTCATCCTTGAATGCTGCTTTCCCTGTCCGATATTTTTGTCTTTCTTATGGGGCTTATGGGGTGTATGTGTCTCAACTTATTCGTTTTTCTAGAGCTTGAGGACTTTAATATTCGTACTCTTTGTATAAATAAAAAGTTACTCAATCAGGGTTACCGTTACCATAAACTTCGTAAAATCTTTGCAAAATTTTATTATCGTAACCCTGATCTTCTTTCCAAATTTAAAAGTTATTTAAGAACTCTTCTGCGACAAGGACTATCACCAAATGACTTCTATAGTGATGTGATTCATAAACTTCGTAAGTTTCTCGGTCATGATCACTTTCATACTATCTTTGTTAAACTTGTTAAAAAGTTTATCAAAATAGGTTATGACCCTATCATTTTACAACGTACTTCATGCTTGGTGGTGGACCCTTTTACAGTTCGCCACTATGCTTTTCTCTTTAATTGTACGATGGCCGGACAGGCTGTGTACACTATGATGACGCCTACCTAAAGCCCATTGGGACGGTGGCGTTTGATGTTTGTCGATGATCTTTCTTGTCGTGCCCTTAATGGTTTATTCTCTCACTGCTCTGGCTTCTGCCAAGTCATTGAGTACCTTCATTGTGGCTTTCTAGGCTATTTTAGTTTTGTATTATATTTACCCGAGCATATTTGTGTTTTACTTATATTGCCTATTGGTGCTGCCTTGTTGGTTAGAGATTAGATCATGGCGGGGATTTCTTTATTTACACTGTCCTCTTTTAATGGGATGACAGTAGGGTAAGTGTGAGGTTTGTTGCACCCTAGAACCGGTTAAAAGCCCCAGTGGCCTACTTTGCCACTGACCGTTCCAAGGCGGTATCCCCATTGTCAACCCTTTCGTGTTTGTGATGTTGTTTGCATTAATCATTGCTTTTGCCTTCTTGTTGGTCTGTTTGCGTGTTTGTTTCTGTGTTTTGTGGTTGACTGTCCGCCTTGAATGCTACTTTCGCTGTCCGATCTTTTTATATTTTTTCGAGAGTCCGTCAAAAAGTCTCATGATACATCAGATGGTCCTGATGATATCTATTATCAATTGTTAAAACAGTTACCTGAATCCTGTCTCTCTACCCTTCTTGATATAATTAATAAGTTTTGGTTGACGTGAAACCTCCCCGATTCTTGGCGGGAAGCAATCGTTATTCCAGTCCCCAAACCTGGAAAGGATCATACGGACCCAATAAATTATCGCCGAATCGCTTTAATGAGTTGTATATGTAAAACAATGGAACGAATGATTAATGAGAGACTCGTTTGGTACCTGGAGTCCAACAAACTGATAACAAAGTATCAAAGTGGATTCCGGCACCAACGAAGCACAACAGACATTCGAGTTGAATCGTTTATTAGGGAAGCTTTCATAAAAAAAGAACATCTAGTCGCTGTATTTTTTGACTTGAAGAAAGCTTATGATACTGCATGAAAGTACGGTATTATGAATGATCTTCATGATCTTGGTCTTAGAGGCCGATTACCCATTTTTGTAGAGAAATTCTTAGATGATAGACAGTTTCGTGTCCGAGCGGGTTCAACCCTCTCTGATATTCATGGACAGGAGGTGGGTGTTCCACAGGGCAGCATACTCTCTGTCACGCTTTTTAATATTTAAAGATTAACAGTATAGTAAATTGCATCAATCCAGGTGTGGATTGTTCTCTATATGTTGACGACTTTGTTATATGTTATCGTGCAAAAAACATGAATACTATCGAGAGACAATTACAACAATGTCTCAATAAACTTCAGACCTGGTCTGATGAAAATGGTTTTAATTTTTCTAAATCTAAAGCCAGTTCTATGCACTTTTGTCAACTACGCAAACATCACGAAGACCATCATCTAACACTGGGCGGTTCACCTTTGTATTATATTTACACGAGCATATTTGTGTTTTACTTATATTGCCTATTGATGCTGCCTTGTTGGTTAGAGATCATGGCTGGGATTTGTTTATTTACACTGTCCTGTTTTAATTGGATGACAGTAGGGTAAGTGTGAGGTTTGGTTCACCCTAGAACCGGTTTAAACCCCCAGTGGCCTACTTTGCCACTGACCGTTCCAAGGCGGTAGCCCTATTGTCAACCCTTTTGTGTTTGTGATGTCGTTTGCATTTATTATTGCTTTTGCCTTCTTGTTTGTCTGTTTGCGTGATTGTTTCTGTGTTTTGTGGTTGATTGTCCTCCTTGAATGCTACTTTTCCTGTCCGATCTTTTTATATTTCTTTTTTGTGTACAACTCTAAGTTTATATAATGCACAACATATTGTTTTTCATTCTTTAGTGTTGTGACAAGTTTGTTAACTTTACTAATTCCTAAATCAAACTTTTTCTTTAAAGTTTTACAATAATCTGATAACCATTCATCTTTTATGCGTAATCTCCCAGTAACAAGAGGGTAGTAATTTTTTGAGACGTGCAGTTCTTCAGGATACTCGAGATCACATTCGACAATATAGTTTAATTTTCCTTTTTTCAATTTTCTTAATCCACTTAAAGTTGCCAGTAGGTAGTGGTGGCACATAGCCCATCCATACAAGTTATTAGCATCAATATATATTATGTACTTACTTTCTTTTTCAATGTCATAGTTTTTCATATTATTATTGTTAGCCTGTAAATATATGTTTGCAATATAACTTATGCCACCTGTTAATCCTTTTTCTATAAACAAATTTTGATCAATATCAAAAATCAAAACAAGTCGAACGCCAGTCATTTTAAGGCATGCATCCCAAGACAATCCAGGACTACTGAGGTAATGGCAAGGATCTAATTTGTATTAATCAAAATACGTCTTTCTAAAGTTATCAAAATTATCTGCCAGTAACAACACATCAGTTTAAGATATAGGTCATGATATTCTGCTAAAGTTTTAATATTAAATGCTTCCCGTGAACAGTCTCAATCAAATCGAGACATTAATATTTTGTATGTATCGTGTTCCGCCGTTTCCTAAGTTCCACTCTCATACTCTTTTTCTATATTTGTTTAGCGTACTCATAATCTACATCTGAAATATGTTCATCATTTAACTTAGAATAAAAACTATCTTTATCAGGTAATTTAGTTTCTGTAAAACGTTTAAAACTCTTCATATAATCATAAGAATAAACACCTTTTCTTTTTATAAATCTTTACTTCTTATCCGAGTACTCCTGCCAAGTATATTTAAATGACGGAATGTTTTTCACTAAACTGTCAAGTGATTGGGACTTAAATTGAAAACTATGAATAATCTATCAATAAACACCAAATTCGGTCATATAAAACAGTGTGATAATGGACCTTTGGAAACGGCCGAACACGACACATACAGCATATTGCAGTCTCGGTTTGATTGAGACTGTTCGTGAACGGTAATGAAATATGTTAGCTACCTCTCACGCCCTCTAGCCCCGGGTTGAGCAGAACTCAATATTCATAAAATCAATAATACATAATTTTAACCATCCCGAAGATGGCATGCATATGGAGGTGGACAGATTTTCCTCAACCTTGTCCATCGGCGTATGGTCCCAGTATCTAACAATGTACTATGCCCCGAAGTGCGAAATAAACAAAATGGAATATAGTTGGGAGCCGCGGTTATGAAGCCTGCATATCACAAGTAACAGCCAAAAGACTAAATTAAAAAGCAGACAACATATGCTATGAGAAGCCATAAACTGTTCCATATTATTTGGTATAACATGTATGTCTTTTGTAAACTTTCAACTATGATGTATTATAACATGTGAATCATATCTCTTAAAGGGACACATGGCAATCTTGAGTTTTATTCAAACATTAAAATTTGCTCCTCAATTTACTTATCCTACGTCATTTTGACTTTAAAACTGCTTGCATATAATTAAATAAAAAATTGAGATATCAATTTTCTTCACTATTTCACCATATTTTTTAAATATATTATTGATGCACTACTGTAAAAAGTCAGTAATTTGTCAAAATAATTTGCTTTGAACTATTCTAACAATTACTATTAATGATTGAATAAATGCAAGAGAAGAGAAAAACTAACGGGACGCCGTGAGTTTTTAAAAATTCAAAATTGCCGTGTGTCCCTTTAAGTTATGAATTACAAGATGTATTTTTCTAGTCAATCTGAAATTAAAATTACACGTTTCATGGGCACGTCCTCTAAACGTTCCAGTTATATGACAATGATCTCTAACCATTTTGTCTCCATTCACATAATTCTTATTGCAAATATTGCATTTTCATATGCCTTAAAAAAATTCTTATGATTATAGCATTGTTAAATCTTTTTTTAATACTCTGCGACATAGTTTTCCTGCAATATTGTTCTTCTATCATTTGTTTCATACACGAGCATCTTTGTGTTTTACTTATATTGCCTATTAATGCTGCCTTGTTGGTTAGAGAATAGTTCACGGTGGGGATTTTTTTATTTACACTGTCGCGTTTTATTGGGTTGACAGTAGGGTAAGTGTGAGGTTTGGTGCACCCTAGACTGGTTTAAACCCCCATCGGCCTTTTTTGCCACTGACCGTTCCAAGGCGATAGTCATATTGTCAACCCTTTTGTGTTTGTGATGTCTTATTTGGACTTGTATTCATCTTTAAATTTGTTCTTTGTTTATGTGTGAGTTTGTGGTTGACTGTCGTCCTTGAATGTTGCTTTTCCGGTTCGATTTTTATATCTATATGTCTATAAACTTATAAACAGCGTTTGGTCCTCTGTATATTACAACTGGTTTAGAATATTGATCATCGTAACAACAAACAACTGTGTACCCATAACCACAATCAGAATGCTTTTAATATGCTTCTGTATAATCTTCTTTAGGATTACCATGAGCTCAAGAAATATCTTCAGTTATTGTTTCAAAGTCAGTTTATAACAATGAGAACCATTAATTGTCTATAGTAGTTTGTAAACCTAACGTTCTCGTTTTATTCTGGCATTTATATTACTTGTTTACCGTTACGTGAAAGACAATCAGGCTCATGATTTTAATACCCTTTCTGTTGAAAAACACTGCAAGTATTTTTACAAAACCATTTTCTTTCCTTGTGTAATTAAACATTAACCTGTTAAAATCCTTTATCCATACGTAATGATTTTTTTCCTTTTTAGTAATTAAAAGCATATTACAAGTCCCTTCTGCTTTATTTGATTTATATATAAACAAGGGCTATTCTTGCTCATTTTCATACCCGAATATATTAAAACGTATATTATTTTGATTTTCTATTTTTGAATTTGATTTATAGTAATAGGAAATGCAATTCCTATGTATTTTTTTATACTTTGATTTTCTTTCACGATGTGTTTGAGCAGGAAATTTATAAACTAAGTGGCACCATCTAAAGCACTCGTTATGATTCTCATTTTTTATATTATTAAACCTTTTTTGGCATTAGCCAGCTGTTTCGGTAATGCTAAATAAGAGCTATCTCGTAAGGGCTTATACTTTACTCGATTTACATAATGCGCATTAACTGATTTAATTGACCAACCACTTCCCTCCGAAAGCCAACTGCCAATTCTAGCGACAATTTCATCAGTAACTTTATTTAGTGCATCTTTAATTTCATTTATGTCTGTAATTAATATGGTTTTGGAAGCAAAATAAGCTGTTTTTATAAAGTTATGGCACATTCGTGCTTATCATGCGCTATTTTTGAAAAGGTAATTTTTGAATTAACACTCATTTTAAAAACGTTTCTTTGTGCTTATTCCGTTTCAAGAAATTTTAAAACTATCTTTTCTTTTTTGTTTTCCGAAGTTGAGTACGTGGGTCTGTTTCATCCACAACATCAATATTAATAAAAACACTTAATATAAATATTTCCACCTCTTCGGTTACACTCTGCTTCATCAATACAAATTCCACAAAATAACTCGTCATTTCTTAGAACTAAACCATATGTATGCCTTATACCTTTAAATCTACATTCGGCAACCTCTTTTCATGTTTCTTCGAATAATATTACCAGGATTTTTAATAACGGCTCAACAGTTTCAGTTACTCCTCTAGGATCACCTGTTTTAAGGAGATACCATATAAAAGAATATGAAAGTGGACCTTTGGAAACGGCCGAACACGATAAATACGAAATATTACGTATTGTGTTGTTTGCAATTCGGAATTTCGATTGATTGAGACTGTTCATGAACGGTAAAGTCTCCTTTCAGAGGCAGATGTTTGCCTCTATTAATAAGTAATAAGTGCAATGCTAAGAGTTGCAGTTGTTGCAATTATTTATCTTGCATGTACACCGTTAAATCAGCCGTTAATGTTAGAATGTTTAATGCATGTCTAACTTCAAATGTTGGTTGACGTACATCTCACGTCATTTATGTTTTGACTTGAAATGCACCACGTTGCGGTATACAATATGTCGGATAACTTATGACAATGATGCTTAAAATAAAAGCTAGACATATAACAGAACTTAATTGGATGCAAAGCTTGCAGGCACCCTAAACACTCGGCGTTAATGACAATATTTATCAACAAGAAAATATTTAAAAAGATTCTAATGCTGACCTTTTTTCTATAAGCGTAACTCTATGTCTCATGGTCGTAGGCGTATGGTAACATCAAACGTAAATCGCGTGTAAATATTTCAGTCGCTGATTTACATACTATTTTTACACAGACTGGAAAGCACTCTTTGCTTTCACGACTTACCTCTTTGTCCATTTATTCACTTAAGTTGATCGTCGAGGAAGCCGACACAAGTTTCATTCGTACAGATCCCTTTTATAACACTGCTTCCATAGTTCAGAGCTACACACAACATGTTCTCCGACCCCATATTGACAAGGAGTCTGATCACGTTAGGCATTTTCTAAAACTACTATATATTAATAAAGCTATTGATGTCATTGACATGCCTAGTATTTTTCAAGATACTCATGTAATTGATTCTATACCAAAATATTTCAAAAATTCCGAAAGTCCTGTAGTTTGGTATAAGTATAAAAAGCCTATTAGAAATATTTTTTCAACTACAACGACATAGTTTCTGACCATGATATAGTACATAATACTCCTAAAGAATGTGAATGCAACACATCAACATTTTGCTATACTCCAGCAGGTCATGTCATCACTGGTAATTTTGATATTGTTGATAATTGTATTCGGCATTTTTTCCGAAAGGTCCTAAGTATAGATAACCTTCAACTATTGATTTTAATGCCTGTCGTGCCCAGATCGCCCACTCCATTGAAGATTTTAGTATAAAATGGTCTCGCTTTCTACTTGCAAAAAGTCAATTATTAAAATTATAGATACACGTAATAACTTTTATAATGCTAATCCCTCTTTACTTCCTTCGAAACCTAGGTTTTCCTTTCGTTATTTAAAATGGGGAATTCAGGAATTTCATAATACATTTGTTTTAGTTCCTGCAGATAATGCAGCTAATAATGTAATTATTGTTTGACGCCTACATTACGTAAAGGTTTTATCTCTGGAACTCGGCAATTCGTATAATTCAGGTAATTCTACTGAAGATGATGTTGTTTCCGCACATATCACTCAGTGCACTACATTCAATTTAAGGCTGGAGTAAACGATAAGCAAAATAAACTGCCTACTATGTACTGGATTCCTAAATTACATAAAAATCCGTATAAGGCTCGCTTTATTTCGAATTCTAGTACGTCCACCACAACAAACGTTTCCAAACTTTTGACTTCTTGTCTTACTGCCGCTAAAGATCACGTTAAACTATATTGTGATAAAACATATGAAAACTCTGGGATTAATTTATTTTGGTCTATAAAATATTCAGGAGACATTCTTGTTAAATTTTCAATAAAGGTCAAGTTTCATCAATAAGCACTTATGACTTCTCTACACTATATACAACTTACCACATTACCTTATTAAAGACAAGCTAATTTCTCTTATTCCAAAAAAATTCGCTAGACAAAATACTACATTTTGTCATGTAATAATATTAAAGCGTTTTTTACTAACGGCAGTTTAGACAATTATACTATGTGGACTTGCTATGAAGTTTGTGAAGCACTCATCTTTCTATTAGATAATATTTTCGTCAGGTATGGAACCACCGTTTATAGGCAAATTGTTGGTATCCCTATGGGTACGAACTGTGCACTACTTGTCGCAGATTTGTTTTTATTTTGCTATGAAAGAGATTTCATGTTGAGTCTTTCACCAGATACTAAGGCAGATGTTATTGAAGCTTTTAATGACACCTCTCGGTATTTGGATGACATATTGAACATTGACAACCTTTTCATTCCAACTATGGTTAATAATATTTCGTTTCTAGATTTAGATCTCTTGACTGAAAATGGTGAAATAATTAGCAAAATCTATGATAAGAGAGATGATTTTAATTTTGACATTGTTAATTACCCCTATTTGGATGGGGCTGTTCCCCGAGCAACTTCTTATGGGGTGTATGTGTCTCAACTTATTCGTTTTTCAAGAGCTTGTACTCGAGTTGAGGACTTTAATATTCGTAATGTTTGTATAACTAAAAAGCTACTCAATCAGGGTTACCGTTACCATAAACTTCGTAAAACCTTTGCAAAATTTTATTATTGTAACCCTGAACTTCTTTCCAAATATAAAAGTTATTTAAGAACTCTTCTGCGACAAGGACTATCACAACCTGACTTATATGGTGATGTGATTTATAAACTTCGTAAGATTCTTGGTCATGATCACTTTCATACTATCTTTCTTAAACTTGTTAAAAAGGTTATCAAAAGAGGTTATGACCCTGTCATTTTGCAACGTATTGCATGCTTGGTGGTGGACCCTTTTACAGTTCGCCACTATGCTTTTCTCTTTAATTGTACGATGATCTGACAGGCTGTGGACCCTATGATGACGCCTACCTAAAGCCCATTGGGACGGTAGCGTTTGATATTTGTCTATGATATTTCTTGTCGTGCCCTTAATGATTTATTTTCTTGTCGCTCTGGCTTCTGCCAAGTCATTGAGTACCTTCATTCTGGCTTTCTAGGCTATTGTTTCTTTTGTATTATATTTACACGAGCATGTTTGTGTTCTGCTTATATTGCCTATTGATGCTGCCTTGTTGGTTAGAGATTAGATCATGGCGGGGATTTCTTTATTTACACTGTCCTCTTTTAATGGGATGGCAGTAGGGTAAGTGTGAGGTTTCGTGCACCCTAGAACTGGTTTAAACCCCCTAGTGGCCTACTGTGCCACTGCCCGTTCCAAGTCGGTAGCCCTATTGTCAACCCCTTTGTGTGTGTGATGTCGTTTGCTTTCATTATTACTTTTGCCTTCTTGTTTGTCTCTTTACGTGCTTGTTTCTGTGTTTTGTGGTTGACTGTCCTCCTTGAATGCTACTTTACCTGTCCGAATTTTTATATTTCTTTGGTTAAATATTACTGTATATAACGTTTTAGTTTATGATAAGCAATGGCATACTGTGTTTTATCAGGGAGTACGTATACCAAGCCCAGTAATCGACGTCATCAGTAGGTGCACGAGATGATCATCCGTAACGAAGATTTGTCTCGACTCGGTAGGTAAACACGCATTTCAGCTCTAATTCTGGGTTTTTAGCTCGATCTAATTAATTCAGCTGATCTTATTGCCAAATATAAAATAATTTAAGGACTCTTCTGCGACAAGGACTATCACAACCTGTCTTCTATGGTGATGTGATTTATAAACTTCGTAAGATTCTTGGTCATGATCACTTTCATACTATCTTTGTTAAACTTGTTAAAAAGTTTATCAAAAGAGGTTAGGACCCTATCATTTTGCAACGTACTGCATGCATGTTGGTGGACCCTTTTAAAGTTCGCTATTTACTTGCCTCTTTAATTGTACGATGACCGGACTTGCTGTGGACCCTATGATGACGCCTACCTAAAGCCCATTGGCACTGTGGCGTTTGCTGTTTGTCTATGATCTTTTTTGTCGTTCCCTTAATGGTTTATTCTCTTGTTGCTCTGGCTTCTGTCAAGTCATTGAGTGCCTTCATTGTGGCTTTCTAGGTTATTGTTTTTTTGTATTATATTTACACGAGCATATTTGTGTTTTACTTATATTGCCTATTGATGCTGCCTTGTTGGTTAGAGATTAAATCATGGCGTGGATTTCTTTATTTACACTGTCCTGTTTTAATGGGGTGACAGTAGGGTATGTGTGAGGTTTGTTGCACCCTAGAACCGGTTTAAACCCCCAGTGGCCTACTTTGCCACTAACCCTTCGAATGCGGTAGCCCTATTGTCAACCCTTTTGTTTTTGTGCTGTCGTTCGCATTTATTATTATTTTTGCCTTCTTGTTTGTCTGTTTGCGTGTTTGTTTCTGTTTTTTGTGGTTGACTGTCCTCCTTGAATGCTACTTTCCCTGTCTGATCTTTTTATATTTCTCTATAGGCTCGTTTTTGAAAATTAACGTTTTTTTACAAACATGATGCTTCTATATGGTATAATTTACGAGTCTACTTGTAAACCATTTCTGCGATCAACTCTTAGGCCTTAGCCTCCTCTCAATCCTTTTCCTTTTCTGCCTACTTACAAACCTTTTCCCGGTAAGCCACTAATAAGAGATCCAATTAAAGGAAGTTGTAACGATGCAAGAAGTCAAAGAAATCCTCAGTCTTGTTGTTGTTACTTTGTTAGTGTAATAGAACAACAACCTTTAGACTTTGTATCTTTTTTCTTTGCCATGGTGTTAATTTATTTGATTCAAGTAGTCTTGTTTTTTATCACTAGGGATGGTTACCATTACATTTCCAAATAATTTACCGATTGTAATACTTGCCAAACGGCTAAGTGCTCTTGTGGTTAGTAGTGCTAATACTTTCGGAGCAAATCTAGCAACTGTTGGTAATATTGTTTTAGTAAAAAAAACAGCTAATGCTCCCAAAAAGCCTCCATTCTTATACTGAAATCGCATTTGTGATTTTGATATATGTATGTCTAAGCCATGTCCGTTGGATTTAGCTTTAATAATATTCTTAATCTGAGTAGCTGTCAACACATATAACATAAGTCATATACATTATAAGTTAAATTAAACTATAACTAATTCATCTCCAACAGTATCAATAACGACATCTTCTTCATAGAGAACCAGAGCATACACATTATATCTAGCAGTAGGAAGGGTATTTAATTCATATCTCAAATTTAGTTGTTTTGGATCAAACACTGACTTCATTTCCCTTGTAACTTAAATATATCATTCCAAAAAGAGTAAAATTAATTGCATTTAGTAAAGTTCCTGTGATTTTATCATTTTGTTTGTAAGAATAATTAATAACATCTCTGAATATTCTTATAATATTGTAACTGTGTGCCTAATTCAGGATGCCGAGTTTTTCCCACAGTCACAACATTATATTATGGGGTTCGTCTGATACTGATAATGTGAGGATTGTAAAGAGGAACAAAACATACAACTTCAGTAAATAAATGTATTATGCATCTCTTAATTATCAAAATAGATGTAAGCAGTATATTATACTATGTCATAACTATCAATTATCTAAACTCTGACAACTGGTATTACAAACCTCTAATTTCTGACAACTTGTCAGGAATTTATTTAAATAATCCTACTTATTTAACATATTACAAATTTAAATAATTAAATTTGTCTGTCTCTAAATTTATGTAATACAAATATTCATACTATCTCAGAATTTCTTCGACAGATCTCTTGTTTGAGTATATGACATTCAAAACGTTCTCTATGTAACGAACATTCTAAGGCCGACCTTATATAGTATGTTCTAACCAAGGAAAATGACGCTTACAACAATTAACCAATGAAAAGCGTCGTCTTGTTCTGTCGCGTGAAATAACAACTGGAGGCTGACATTTTGGCAGAAAAACTGTTTTTTCTGAACATAGAAAATACTTAAATTATGTTGAACATAGATAAAGTTAAATTAAAGAGCGATTGACATCAATGGAAAACTATAACAGGTAATGAATCGTGATAACAAATATGTTTTACAACGGACATAATAATTGTGATCGAGTTCGTGTATACATGCACAGCATGTCACGTCTGCTAGTCTCGGAAACTATCCCAAATCAATATTTATCGTAAAATATGCTATAACAACAGCATTTGCAGTTAAATTTAAGTTATGAAATTAACGACCGTTCGTCAGCAACTTTAAATATTCATCATTATTCAATGTGGACACAATCATTACATTATTATCATAACTGTATTCAGTTTCTGGATAATATACGCCGTTTTCAACTTCCAGTCTAGATGAGTGTAAATAGCAATAAGCATCAGCGTCATTCAGTTTAAAAGTATCTAAAAGATGAGGATTTTGTGTTTGAGAAGAACTTTTGTCTGATCTTTGCATATACGTACACAAAAACATGTTTTGGATTTTTAGCACCAGCCGTTATTCTAAATTCTAAATTCAGTTAGTTGAGAACTCCCGCGTTCTTGTATCATTTCACGAAGATAAGTCCACTTTGTTGATGCCATGTAATTTAACATAACATAAGCTAAACCATCTGAGTTAAATATCATGCTGGGTATCCACAAAACTAATTTATTAATAATTACTCTACCATCCTCACCAGCAGCTTTAAAATTAGCACAGCATCAGTCGCCAGTTTCAAGTTAATCTGAATTTGACTTGGATGCAGCATGTTTGTTTCTAAACTTTTAAAGAAGGAATATTTGTTTAATGGAATTATAGAGTTAACTATTTTATTAGTTATGATTAAAGCATGACGAGCTGCAAACTCTAAGTTATAACCATCTTCGACATCTCGAGATTCCGCCACAGCCGTGGCATCTAAATAAAAACATTCGTTTGTTCCGGTTGTTTTTGCATCATCGTCAGACATTTCAAGCAAACTTTTGACATTAACAAATCTATGAGTTTATTTCCATCATAAACTGTTTTGCATTTTGTTGTACTTGTATTTGATCAATTAATGAAGCTGCATCGTTAATTAAAGCAATTTCATCGGCGGCTACAAAATCAGCTCTATAAGCAAGCTTGTTTACTTGAAAACATATTTCAAAATATGCGTTATACCAATCAAAGTAAGAACTTCTATCATTAGAGTGTCAATTAGTAGCCACTGTAGCATTTCCTGGTCTTGTTATGGGGTTTATCTAATTGTATGTACGTGTTCATATCTAGTATTATATTTATCACTTCAAAACATATATATACAATTAGATTATTTTTTATTAATTAATCGTTTAATTTTTGTATGAATATTTTATATGTGATTCCTCTTCCCGATAGTGATCTGTTAATTTTTGCATTTACTTCATTGGTTTAGGTTTTATAACTGAAAGTAATATATCAGCGGCAATTTTTCCTACTTCATCCCCAAGTTTTTTAGAACCACTCTCTATGATTTGTTTACCAGCAGTTTCTAATGCTTTTATGCCTGCTGTTTTCACATACTCACTAAATGTTTTTGATCCAACTTTGAATCAATATCAAATATACCAGCTCCCGTTAATCTATCTACTTGAGTGTAGGTTCCTCTACTAGTATCATAAACATTTTTAATCGTGTCATATATAATTTATGTTGGATAAAACATCAGTTACATAATTTCTGTTGGATATAACATAAGTTACTCAACTTATATTACATTAATTTAGTTAAGACAAATGATGTGTGGACTCCATTAAGATTAATATTTTTGCCAGAGAAATCGGTTATTTAAATATTAATACCGTTAATAGTACCCAACGTTATCGGTTCGTCTTTAAAAGGATATGACCTCGTAAGGTCAGCTGTACTTATTTCATAAATAACATCCCCATATGATCCATCAACAATAGAATTACTTATCAAATCATAATGGATATATAAAGTATCAATAGAATTTGTTATGTTTGGTACTACTGTCCCAAATGTAGTCTCTAATAATTACATCTTTGTCAAACCCAATTAAGGTATGAAAGTTAAAATATCTTAAATCAAGTACAAAATTATTATGAATGGTAATTAAACATTTGAAATTTGATCAGTCAAATTCAATTCTTATTGGAAAAGTTGGTTCAGCAGTTAAATCACCGTTTACAGCTAATGTTTCTTTTATATAATTATCGATATCAGTATAACTATAGTTCCCATATTGGAAAATTTGTTATTAAAATCCTCGCTAATATTGTATCATAGAATTAATCTAATCAAACCCAAACACATATTGTTTGTTTTTGTCTAAAATAAGTGGTCTGTCGAATACAGTTGCAAAATTACTTGGTTTGTTAGAGCTATTTTTATTTTATTATCGTAACCCTGATCTTCTTTCCAAATATAAAAGTAATTTGAGAACTCTTCTGCGACAAGGACTATCACAACCTGACAATTATGGTGATGTGACTTCGTAAGATTCTTGATCATAATCACTTTCATACTATCTTTGTTAAACTTGTTAAAACGTTTATCAAAAGAGGTTATGACCCTATCATTTTGCAACGTACTGCATGCTTGGTCTTGGACCCTTTTACAGTTCGCCTTTATGCTTTCCTCTTTAATTGTACGATGATCGGACAGGCTGTGGACCCTATGATGACGCCTACCTAAAGCCCATTGGGACGGTGGCGTTTGATGTTTGTCTATGATCTTTCTTGTCGTGCCCTTAATGGTTTATTCTCTTACTGCTCTGGCTTCTGCCAAGTCACTGAGTACCTTCATTGTGGCTTTCTAGGCTAGTGTTTTTTTGTATTATATTTACACGAGCATATTTGTGTTTTACTTATATTGCCTATTGATGCTGCCTTGGTGGTTAGAGATTAGATCATGGCCGGGATTTCTTTATTTACACTGTCCTGTTTTAACTGGATGACAGTAGGGTAAGTGTGATGTTTGGTGCACCCTAGAACTGGGTTAAACCCACAGTGACCTACTTTGCCACTGACCGTTCCAAGTCGTTAGCCCTATTGTCAACCCTTTAGTGTCGTTTGCATTTATTATTACTTTTGCCGTCTTGTTTGTATGTTTGCGTGTTTGTTGCTGTGTTTTGTGTTTGACTGTCCTCCTTGAACGCTACTTTCCCTGTCCGATGATTTTATATTTCTTTATGAATAAATGCAGCTCTTTCCGACGAAAATACAATTTTTGTTCCATTTAATATAGGTTAGACTAAATGAAATACTCAAGTAGCTTTAGCTAATTAAGTTCCATTTAATATATATAGGTTAGATAAAGTTAACTACCTATATAAACATTTTAAAACTATATTTTCAAAATTGAACACTTGGGTAGTGCCACGTTTTATGTTTGATCCGAAATAAAGTATGTTGCTTTTGTGTGAGATCTAATTTAAATATTAATTTCAATATTCATTTGGCATTTTCTATTGTGGATATAAGAACTTTTCCTGACCGCCAACAATACCTAAATAATTTTTTCTACGTTTCCTTCTGTATAAGTAAAGTCTATTTCAAATGTATAGCGCCCAGATTTTCCAATGGTAACCGTCGTAGTAGTTTCAAAAGTAAAATATTGTTTAGTGTCTATTAATGGATTTGTTACAAAAGAAAACAGTTTAAGAAAGAGCTGATGAATGATGGTTCTATGAACTGGTTTTCCTGTCGGGTACGATGCATAACCAACGTTATCTTTCATAATGCTTATTTCGTCTATTGTTGCTTCAAACAATATCATCGGACTTGCATTTTTTCTACTTTTACATTGAAATCAGTAATTATCTCAAGAAGTGCTGAGTGGCGACTAACAGACTTTTGATTATGATTTTTGAGAAGAGTTATTTTGCTAACAAAAGCTCTGCTTCTTTCATCCTTGGCAGCTCTCATTTGTTTAGAAACAGTCTCTAGTTCATTTTTGGCAACCATTTTCTTCAAAGTAGTCTTCAGCGACTTTCCGTCAACCATTTTGTTTTTGATGTCTTCAAACTCTTTGTTGATATGGCCAACGTTAGCGTTATCTGCTCATTTAATAGCTTAATCTTAGTTATTTCGGTAACAAAAGCAGTTCTCATTTGTTTTTAAGCATCAGCAATAACCGCTTCAAGTTCATTGTTATCAACCATTTGTTTATTGATTTCTAGAATTCGCTCATTAATACTTTGAACTGCAACTTGTATTTTTTCGCCCTACATTTTATAGAGATCGCTATCTTCCTATCCATCTTCTTTCTTTTCTAACTCTTTTAAAGTATCACCCAAAAGTTTTATTTCATCTTTTAAACCGTTTTAATGTCAACCATTTTCTCACGGTTTGTCTGTAATTGCTTTTGTGTTTTACTTTTTTTTAATCATCAACACCTGTTGTTAAATTGTTCATAATTTCTGGAATTTTATTAATATTAAAATCATCTATAATCGTTCTTATTCTTCTTAAAGTAAATTGATTTGTTGCTACATCATCTACATTTGCTGGATTATCAACATTGATACCGGTTTTTACCCTTGTGAAGATAATTACAGACCCAGTTGCGTTCAAGTACCCCCAAATAAATGCAGAACGAATGGTGAACGAACGGAAAATGAACGCAGAATGAACGCAGAACGAACGCGGAATGAACGTTGCACGATCTATATTTTGCAAAATTCATTTCGTTCGTTTCGTTCGTTTCGTTCGTTTTCAGCTTTCAGCGTTTAATAAAACGAACGATGAATGCATTTTTTAAAATGCTAAACGCTGAAAACGAACGGAACGAACGAAACGAACGAAACGAACGCAAATGCATTTCGCTATGTTATCTTTCAATATTATCCTTTTGAGTACCTAATTGAAGTCTCGATTTAAACGAAGTGCCTTTTGCAATATTTTAATATAAAGAAATTGTGTAAATGGTGCTTTTTTAAGCACGATTACACACTTTCATATTTACTGATTTAAAATAGGAAATGTATTTATTGTGTAGCACAAACTTTATATTATTTCAATAGAAAACTGAAATAATGATTGTAAAATCAGACGGCAAATAGTGTCAAGTATGTTCAGACGACAAATAGTGTCAAGTATGTTCAATTTTTGATGAAAATGACAAAACGCCGGAAGAAAACAGAATAATCATCAATGTGCACCACCAAATAATGTCAACAAAAGGACACATTCTTCAATATAATGATCACAAACATTAGTCGCCGACTCGTGGTAAGAACTGCATGACTGGATATCATGCGTAGTTTAATCGTCAGAAATGTTGCGATTGGTAAACGCTGAACGAACGCAAATGCATTTTCTCCGTTTGTGCATTTAAACGCACATATTATGTTGCGTTCGTTCCGTGCATTTAAACGAACGCATAGTTTCGTTTATAAACGCTGAATGCATTCAAAAACGCAAATGATTTGCATTTTAAAAAATGCATTCATAAAAACGAAATGCAAACGGATTGCAGACGGAACGCAAACTGAACGCAAACGAAACGCAAACGGAATGCATTTTTGGGTTACTTGAACGCAACTGGGTCTGTAACCAGATGTTACTGTTTTACATAGACAGCACAATACCAAAAAAAGAGTATGATAATGGAACTTTGGAAACGGCCGAGCACGACACATACGAAATATTGCAGTCTCGGTTTGATTGAGACTGTTCATGAGCGGTAGTAAAAATGTGCTAGCTACCGTTCACGCCCTCTAGCTCCGGGTTGAGCAGAACTCAATATTCATAAAATCAATAGTACACAATTTAAACCATCCCGAAGATGGCATGCATACGGCGGTGGACATGGAGTTATTTTTCTCCCCATGTCGTACTGCGTATGGTCCCAGTATCTAATACAATTAAATGCCCCGAAGAGCGAAATAAACATAATGGAATTTAGTTGGGAGCAGCGGTTATGAAGCCTGCGTATCACAAGTAACAGCCAAAAGACTAAATTAAGAAGCAGACAACATATCCTATAAGTGGTTAAACAATACCCAGAGCCTTTTATAGGCCGGAGTAGTGGAACCACCGAATCAAAAATTAAGTAAGAAAACAAAAGAAATCGAAAATGTACCACCGATAACTAAATATAAGTATCGGGCTCAGCGATCTCCAAAGATCGAATGAATAACAGTACTGATTGCAAGCGCGGGGAAATGTTTTACTGCCGCCACACTGCACAAGCAACGCCACTGTGCTATAAAAAAAAGAGTATGATAATGGAACTTTGGAAACGGCCGAGCACGACACATACGAACTATTGCAGTCTCGGTTTGATTGTTCATGAGCGGTAGTGAAATCAACATTTGTAATATAAACACAGCCTGAACTAGTTTCCTCACTTCCAATATCATTAAAATGTCCCATTATAATACACTGAAACGCAAAAGAAACGCAACTCGGGAATTTCCGCTATATATTGTACATACTGCACACTTACTTCCACATAATATTCCAAATAAAATCCCAAGATGTTTTGTGCAAAATAAAGTTGCAGTTGTTTAGAGAACGGACACAACTGTGATGTTGTAAACGTTTTAATCACACTACACCTAGTTGTATCAAGTAATTCATAAATGTTGAAGTTCCACTTTGAAAAACTGAGCCAGTTCAGTACTGTATTTAACCTAAAGAGTTTGCAAAATTTTGCTCGAGCCGAATGCGTAATCTGTCAAAAATGAAACTTTAAAGGAATACTATTTGTTGTATTATGTGTTGTTTTAGTATTATTACCGAAAGTAAAGGTCTTATGTAGCCATGTACCATTCACTTAACAGCAGCATGTTGTACATACAATATATAGCATTTCTTTTGCGTTTCAGTATATATATTATATTTAACGTCGACTATGAATTTACGCTTTGCTAACTCCTAGGCTTGTTCTCTACAATCTATACAATCTTACCACATCACCTTATTAAAGACAAGCTAATTTCTCTTATTAAAAAAACATTCGCTAGACAAAATACTATATTTTTGGCATGTAATAATATTAAAGCGTTTTTTTACTAACGGCAGTTTAGACAATTATACTATGTGGACTTGCTATGAAGTTTGTGAAGCACTCATCTTCCTATTAGATAATATTTTCGTCAGGTATGGAACCACCGTTTATAGGCAAATTGTTGGTATCCCTATGGGTACGAACTGTGCACCACTTGTCGCAGATTTGTTTTTATTTTGCTATGAAAGAGATTTCATGTTGAGTCTTTCACCAGATATCCAGGCAGATGTTACTGCAGCCTTTAATGACACTTCCCGGTATCTGGATGACATATTGGACATTGGCAACCCTTTCTTTCCAACTATGGTTAGTAATATTTATCCTAAAGAACTTCAGCTTAACAAAGCTAATAAATCTGATAATAACGCTTCTTTTTTGATTTAGATCTCTCGATTGAAAATGGTGAAATAATTCGCAAAATCTATGACAAGAGAGATGTTTTTAATTTTGACCTTGTTAATTATCCCCACTTAGATGGGAATGTTCCCCGAGCAACTTCTTATGTGTCTCAACTTATTCGTTTTTCAAGAGCTTGTACTCGAATTGAGGACTTTAATATTCGTAATGTTTGTATAACTAAAAAGCTACTCAATCAGGGTTACCGTTACCATAAACTTCGTAAAACCTTTGCAAAATTGTATTATCGTAACCCTGATCTTCTTTCGAAATATAAAAGTTATTTAAGAACTCTTCTGCGACAAGGACTATCACAACCTGACTTATATGGCGATGTGATTTATAAACTTCGTAAGATTCTTGGTCATGATCACTTTCATACTATCTTTGTTAAACTTGTTAAAAAGGTTATCAAAAGAGGTTATGACCCTATCATTTTGCAACGTACTGCATGCTTGGTGGTGGACCCTTTTACAGTTCGCCAATATGTTTTTCTCTTTAATTGTACGATGATCGGACAGGCTGTGGACCCTATGATGACGCCTACCTAAAGCCCATTGGGACGGTGGCGTTTGATATTTGTCTATGATATTTCTTGTCGTGCCCTTAATGATTTATTCTCTTGTTGCTCTGGCTTCTGCCAAGTCATTGAGTACCTTCATTCTGGCTTTCTAAGCTATTGTTTCTTTTGTATTATATTTACACGAGCATGTTTGTGTTCTGCTTATATTGCCTATTGATGCTGCCTTGTTCTTTATTTACACTGTTCTCTTTTAATGGGATGACAGTAGGGTAAGTTTGAGGTTTGGTGCACCCTAGAATCGGTTTAAACCCCCAGTGGACTACTTTGCCACTGACCGTTCCATGGCGGTAGTGGTTAGATATTAGATCATGGCGGGGATTTCTTTATTTACACTGTCCTGTTTTAACGGGATGACAGTAGGGTAAGTGTGAGGTTTGGTGCACGCTAGAACCGGTTTAAACCCCCAGTGGACTACTTTGCCACTGACCGTTCCATGGCGGTAGCCCTATTGGCAACCCCTTTGTGTGTGTGATGTCGTTTGCTTTCATTATTACTTTTGCCTTCTTGTTTGTCTGTTTACGTGTTTGTTTCTGTGTTTTGTGGTTTACTGTCTTCCTTGAATGCTACTTTCCCTGTCCGATTTTTTATATTTCTTTTGTTAAATATTACTGTATATAACGTTTTATTTTCTGATAAGCAATGACATACTGTGTTTTATCAGGGAGAACGTATACCAAGCCCAGTAATCGACCTCATCAGTAGGTGCACGAGATGATCATCCGTAACGAAGATTTGTCTCGACTCGGTAGGTAAACACGCATTTCAGCTCTAATTCTGGGTTTTTAGCTCGATCTAATTAATTCAGCTCGATTACTGGGCTTGTATACCGTACTCCCTGGTCTTATGAGTGAAATAAAAGTGTTATTCCACACTGTGGAATATAGAGTTTTATTTCCACAGTAGCTGCCGAAACTACTTTTTTAATGTGCAACCAACAAAAATGCATACACAATAACACAGCTCACAAGATATATTCCTACGGTTATACTGTTAAATCAACTGTTACTTTCTTTCTGTGACGTTAATGGTATCAAAATAGTGTGACGTCATGTAACGTTTCGTTACGTAATCGTGACTAGGAAAGAAACAAGGCGCGTAGCCAGGTGTATAAAACGGTTTAATTACTGAAATTGCTTAAAATTTTTTTTTGTAAAATCATAAAATAAAAAGAAAATGTGTTATTTTGTCGTAAATAACATATTTTATTTCATCTCGATGTAAGAAAACTTTTATATTTTCACTCATGCTTCGCATTCGTGAAAATTAAAAGTTGTCTCAATTCTCGATGAAATACAATATGTTAATCACTCTAAAACAACAAATATCATCTATATATTAATATGCAGATTATTCATGAAGTAAAGTACAGTCTGCATCCTTGCATATACTTCATGCATGTGTTATACAGGCCCCAGACGTGGTCCCAGACGTTGTATAAGGTGTTGTTCTGCCCAACAACAAGCACAGGTACCAGTACAACATTCTTCCCTATCTTTCTTATTCAAGCAGTTGTCAAAGGAGCAAAACAGAAGTAATTAATAGTCTTGTTTGAAGAAAATCCAAATCGCGTTTTAATCCCTTAAATTGGTGTCTCTATTTTAAAACTAATATTATGAATCACAATCTGATGTTTGAATTATCTTATATAAAAGTCATTAACATGTGTGATTATGAAATTCTATTAAAGTTGACCGGATAGAACATTAAACTGTTTGTCCATTAATCGTGTATAACACATAGGCTCACTATATAAGCAGGTAAGAATCTGGGATGATAATTAAAGTCATATAAAGCCCTGTAAGAATCCAGCAGAATTTCGCACACAATTAATCATCTATTATACCACTTCACAGAGGTCAGTCAGTACTAAACTGTAACGTAACCCATGAATCAAATGATATGTTATTTAATTAGTAATTAAAGTGGTAATACAATTGTTCCTAAAATTTGTAACCAGCCTCGTAAGAGAGTGCATATAAAAGATTACAATATGGTTATACAATCCTCTTAATAGAGTGCCCATAAAATAGTATGATATTGGTTATAAAAAGCCTCTTAATAGAATGCCTATACAATATTATGATATTGGTTATAAAAAGCCTCTTAATAGTGTGCCTATACAATATTATGATATGTGTTATAAAAAGCCTCTTCATAGAGTACCTCATAGAGTACCTCCTAGAGATAAAATCAATAAATGATAATCAATTGATATGAAGTAATAATTGATATGAAGTAATAAATGACAAGATGATAATCTACACCAATCCAGACCCCAACAAAACAAACAAGCTGATCGGAAGTCAAAGTTTGGTGCAAAATCTAGTCATTTGTTGAAACACACCGTCCACCAGTGAAATGCAATCTGGAAGACACATACAAGCTGATCCTGATATACAATCAAGTATTAAATAATATATGGTTTTATGTAAGCCATTAATGCGCAAAAACGAGAAAAAACGTACAAGCTGATCTCGTTAAACAGGTTCTACGGACTTATCCTAGAATTTTAATATGCAACGACGTATGTAGTAGAGACGAAACATACAAGCTGATCATGTTCTCCACACGTAATTGCATAACTCCCCAATATATAAAAGTTAAGTTAGCCACGCAATGCAGATAAAACATACACGCTGATCTCCAGGACAAACAGAATAAAAAGAAGGTTAAATAATCTTGACACACTGCTAATATAGGTCAGATGAAACATACAAGTTGATGTCACTTATTACGTCTTATTGTTGTATGATTTGAACCACAGTAGGGCAAGACAAAACATACAAGCTGATCTTACCTACAATGGCTGTATACGATAACAGGTTTCATACCGAGATTGAAAGATGTGATTATAATGTTGTAATGTGTTTCAACTTATATTCATCACCCACGACCGAGGTAGGTTTAGACAAAACATTCGAAGCCCATCTAACCCACAAATTAAGTCTATACTCAGTAATGGGTATGTTTAGTGAGTGTGATAGGCATTAATTTATCGTGTGAATAAATGCTGTGTAATTAATCATTACAATCTAACACAATATGTTATGCAAAGGTTAGCAGAGAAGTAAATGTATTCACCCACCCGGATCAAAAACTCAGCAGTATCCTATTCCACCACTATTCCTCATTGTTGACGGGTTACTCATTGTAAAATACTGAATCTCAGGTTGGCCCCATGCAATGCCACCAAAACACCGTCATCAGACTCCTGGTACACTTTTTGATCAGCATCATCATGATTGCAATTATCATCAACATCATAATATCCACAATCACCACCACAATGATCATTTTCGTTATTGTCATCATTATTCCCACAACTGTCATCAACATTATCGTCAACATCTCAATCAAAACACTCATCAACTTCAACATTATCATCATCATCATCATCATCGTCATCATCGTCGTCACAATCACCGCCACAATCATCATCATCATCATCATCATCAGATTCATCATCATCATCAGATTCATTATCAACGAGAATATTTTCTGTCCTTTCACAACTAACATCCTTCCCATCATCAGAGTAATCAAATCAGACTTCATCATCACCGCTACATGCCTCAACATATTCACTAAAACAATCATCATCAATATTCACTAAAACAATCATCATCATTACTTTGATCATCCTCTTCATCCATCTGTTTACAACTAATATCCTTCCCATCATCATAAGCGGCATTAATGACTTATCATCGTTATCGGAGATGGACTGATATCTATGCGAATGCGTGAAAAAATGGTGGTCAAGCTTTATATCGAAGGCAGAATAAATATGAACTTCTCGGAATTATTCATATTTTAGAAAAGGATATGTATGGAATTTAATGTGTGAAGTGCAAATCATTCTGAAAGCCAACAAAGAAAGCGCCTAGGAAACGAAAACAGACTCTAGAGTCGCCAGAAAGTAGCCAGAAAACACCCAAACGTCAATCATCAATGGTTCAAAATGGCGGAAAGACCCCAACAACAAGTCAGGGTCAATCTGTACCAAACGGAAACTATGGACAATAGCAAACAGGGCTGGCAGGTCAGTACTGTAATATGCCTAATATGTACTCGCCACAGAACATACCACAGAACACGAACATGAGTATGCCCATGAACTAAAACAATAACAACCAGGGAATGATAATGAATGCCATCCCACTCAGTACACCTTGTACTCCCTTTACACCTTATACACCTGTACAATCCGTGTAGCAAATTGAGATGTATTGGAGTTGATTCAAAGACTCGTTTCAATGGATAAAACACTTTCACAACTAGATAATATTCAAACCACCGTAAACTCCATAACGATAAATATACAGAAAATGGATCAGAATATTAACAACATGGAGGTCAAAATCAGGGACATCGAGAGCAGTTGAGAGTTTGATAGTAGCCTTCTTGAAAATCTAAACAAAAAACAGGAACATATAGACATTCTAGTGAAAAAGATGCAAACATACGATCAGGAACAAACTACAAGGGAAGCAGGGCTCAAATCATCGATTATTGATCTTCAGTGCCGCAGTATGAGAGAAAACCTCATGTTATTTAAGATACCAGAGGAGAAGGACGAAACGTGCGAAGAAAAAATCCTAAACTTTATTGAAACCCAACTTAAAATCGAAAACGCTAAAACGGAAATAATATTACATAGAGCGCATAGAGTGGGAGGCTAAAATTCTGCAAAAAACAGACCGATCGTCGCCAAATTTGCCTATTATCCGGACAAAGAGAGAGTACGGAAATCTGCAAAGAACCTCAGCGGAACACCATATGGTATAAGTGAGCAATTCCCCAAAGAAGTCATGGAAACCAGAAAGAAACTTATCCCCATCATGAAACAGGCACGTGATCAAGGCAAAGAGGGGTACATTAGTGTTGAAAAGCTATACATCAATAAAGAAATATAAAAAGATCTGACAGGGAAAGTAGCATTCAAGGAGGACAGTCAACCACAAAACCAGACACAAACACGGAAACAGGCAAACAAGAAGGCAAAAGTAATAATAATACAAACGACATCACAAACACAAAAGGGTTGACAATAGGGCTACCGCCTTGGAACGGTCAGTGGCAAAGTAAGCCACTTGGGGTTTAAACCGGTTCTAGGGTACACCAAACCTCACACTTACAATACTGTCATCCCATTAAAACAGGACAGTGTAAATAAAGAAATCCCTGCCATGATCTAATCTCTTACCAACAAGGCAGCATCAATAGGCAATATAAGTAAAACACAAATATACTCGTGTAAAAATAATACCAAAAAAAAACAATAGCCTAGAAAATAAAACTCTGTACAGGGATAACAAATAGGACCCACGTGAGAGTGTTTTAAAGTGTGTGTCTTGGAATGTCGAAGGACTTACATCAGAAAACCTCACATCTCATGGGTTTTTAAATATTGTAAGTGATTATGATATCATCTGTTTATATGAATCCTGGACTAACAAGAAAACAAACATTGACCTTAGCGGTTATAGTGACCCTATCCATTCATACAGACAATTTCAACATAAAAGAGCGAGACGATCTAGTGGTGGTATAATTATCTACATAAGTGACCAATTTAAAAAAGGTGTTAAAGTTATAAAAAACGATATTGATTGTCTGATCTGGTTAAAATTTGACAAATATGTTTAATGATATTTATTTAGCAGTAACCTACATTGCGCCAGAAAATTCACCTATGCACAACAGATATGATATTGATATGTTTAGACAAATCGACAATGATATTAACGTGTATAAAGATCTGGGTAAAATATTATTACGGGGGACATGAACGCCAGACTCGGCCGAAAATGTGACCATATCGATAACGACCGTCGCCTTGGTAACGACGACATATTTGTTATAGACGTCCTATTACCCCGTACAACGCACGACCTCACCTCAAACAGGTTTGGCGAGTACCTCCTTGACCTTTGTAAAGCATCGAATATGCGTATAGTAAACGGACGGTTATATAAGGACAAGCATGAGGGCAAATTACCCTGCATACATGTAACACATAATGGTGAAAGTTTAGTAGATTATCTGTTGACGCCCGTATCGAATTTTAATGATATTGTTGAATTTTATGTTCACGATTTAAATGAGTATTCAAACCACGCACCTATCGCTTTCTCGTTCAAAATAAAGACACATACCGAGAAAAAATGTATTAATTCATCTATATTCTACAAATGGAATAATAACCGAAAAGGGTCATTTTTAAATGACGTAGCCTCTGACATTCACCTTCTCGAACACAGCTTAACGGCTTAAATCAACCACGACGCTGAAACAGATATTCTTCTGAATATATTTACTGCTTATTTAAACTCTAAAGGCAATACATGTTTTGAAAATATCGTTAAACCGAACGATACGCAGTTTAACACAAACAATAATGGTATAATGAAGAATGCAAACGCAAACACGAACTGTACAAAAACGCCATTCAGCAATACAATATAATTAAAAATAACGACACTCGGAGAAACGTATTCGAAAAGAAAAGACTATTAATATTATTGCAGAAAGTGTAAATATAATTTTAATGGAGACGTAGGTTAGAAAATGAAAGACATGAGACGCAAACGCCCGCGAGGGTTCTGGATAATATTTTAACAAAAACCTATGAATAAAAATGGCGAACAAATACACACAGAAGAATTTTATAATTAATTTAAGAATTTAGCAGCAAATACGTTATCTCATACAAATGAAGAAGGCGTCGAGTTCCTGCAAGATTTTTTAAAGAACGATTTAGCCGAACCTACATATAGTGAACTCGACCGACCGATTACTATTGAAGAAATAGTACGCGCATCAAGTTGTTAGGAAACAATAAAGCATGTTCATTTGACAACATCCTATATGAATATTTTAAAGAAAGCATAGACACGATTGCAAAATCACTCGAAATATCCTGGACAAAAAATTATTTCCAGGTAGTTGGTCAGCCGGCCTCATAATACCAAAATACAAGAAGGAGGATCCGTCTGACCCAAATAATTACAGAGGCATAATAATCACAAACTGTTTTGCCAAATGTTTTACAGTTAATATTAACGAGAGATTAAAGAAATGGACATTAGATAATGATATACTCACTGATGCTCAATTCGGATTAAACCCAATTATGGCACAGTTGACGCTATATTTTCACTGCACGCATTAATTGAACAACAACTCACGAATAAAAGCAAATTATTCTGCTGCTTCGTTGACTTTAAAAAAGTGTATGTCTTAATTGACCGTAACTGTCTGTGGTTCAAATTAAACAAATCCGGAATAGTTGGCAAACTTTTTACTCTAATCCGCTCAATGTATGATGAAGTCAAATTATGTATCAAACATTTAAATACTGTAACAGACTTTTTCAACAGTGACCTAGGGCTATTTCAAGGGGAGATAACATCAACGATATTATTTTCCCTGTTCCTAAATGACACTGAACATCATCTGCAACACAATTTAAATGTTGGTATCACAATAGAACACATTTCTACATATCTTTTATTATTTGCCGACGAAGCCGCAATATGCTCAGAAACAAAAGAAGGCCTACAAGAATTTCTAAACAATCTAGAAAATTATTGCTTAAAATTGAATCTACATGTAAATGTTAATATCGAAAAAAACAAAAATTGTAGTCTTTAGAAAGGGCGGAGCGCTTAGAAAAGAATACTCATGGACATATTCTGGAACGTTGATCGAGGTAGTAAACAGTTTCAATTATTTAGGCATTGTACTATCCAGCGGTGGTTCATTCATACCAGCAACAAATACACTTAAAGGTAAAGCTCTTCGTGCAATGCATTCCTTGTTTAATATTTTTGATTCATAAGTACTATTTTAAATTATGGCTGTGAGGTATGGGGACACATCTTCGGCAGATAATATAGAGCTGGTTCATAAAAAAAATGTAAATGGATACTAAATGTTAAAACGTCAACAAACACTTTATCGCTCCACGCAGAAGCCGGTCGATATCCATTATACATTTCAAGATATATACGAATCATCAAATACTGGCTAAAGATGTACGGTAATAAAGATAATAACTACATATTGAAAACCATTATCAACAAACAAACAAATGAGAAAGATGGCAATCCCATCCCCCCCCCCCCCCACCACCCCCATTATAAACTGATCTACAAAGGTAGTTACGAGGTATTCTACAAAACTCGGGGTTGTACCTAGAATCTGTAAAAATAAATACCTTCACTCCATTACTACCTAATCGCCTAAGAGACATATATGTCACACAATGGCGGGCTGATATGACACTCTGTTCATCATTATACATATATAGGGAACTTAAATCCAGTTTTTAAAGATCAAGTTATCTTAAAATTCTAGATAGTGATAGTCTTCTCATAAATTAGCCATAGAAACATGTCGACACAGAAATATTGAAAGAAACCAGAGGAAATGTTCACTATGTATTTTAAATGATATTGAAAAGAAATATAAAAAGATCGGACAGGGAAAGTAGCATTCAATGAGGACAGTCAACCAAAAAACATAGAAATAAACACGCAAACAGACAAACAAGAAGGCAAAAGCAATAATAAATGCAAACGACATCACAAACACAAAAAGGGTTGACAATAGGGCTACCGCCTTACAAAGGTCAGTGGCAAAGTAGGCCACTGGGGGTTTAAACCGGTTCTAGGGTGCACCAAACCTCACACTTTCCCTACTGTCATCCCATTAAAACAGGACAGTGTAAATAAAGAAATCCCCGCCATGATCTAATCTCTAACCAACAAGGCAGCATCAATAGGCAATATAAGTAAAACACAAATATGCTCGTGTAAATATAATACAAAAAAACAATAGCCTAGAAAGCCACTATGAAGGTACTCAATGACTTTGCAGAAGCCAGAGCAGTAAGAGAATAAACCATTAAGGGCACGACAAGAAAGACCATGGACAAACATCAAACGCCACCGTCCCAATGGGCTTTAGGTAGGCGTCATCATAGGGTCCACAGCCTGTCCGATCATCGTACAATTAAAGAGGAAAGCATAGTGGCGAACTGTAAAAGGGTCCTACACCAAGCATGCAGTACGTTGCAAAATGATAGGGTCATAACCTCTTTTGATAAACTTTTTAACAAGCTTAACAAAGATAGTATGAAAGTGATCATAACCTTGAATCTTACGAAGTTTATAAATCACATCACCATAGAAGTCAGGTTGTGATAGTCCTTGTCGCAGAAGAGTCCTTAAATTACTTTTATATTTGGAAAGAAGATCAGGGTTACGATAATAAAATTTTGCAAAGGCTTTACGAAGTTTATGGTAACGGTACCCTGATTGAGCAACTTTTTAGTTATACAAAGATTACGAATATTAAAGTCCAATTCACGAGCCCAATATATAGGTGGTTTTGAAGTAGAATACCGCTTAAGCCGGTGCTAGGGGGCGTAAGAGGTGTTGCTTCTTTCATTACTTCTCATGAACAGAGTCAATAAAACCGTGTCTGCTGCTTTATTCTCTTAATTGTGTTTGTTGCTCTCAAAGGATCACCTTTATTAGTATTTATTGGTATGTTAATACATCTTGGGATAACGGTGTGTCGCGTACCAAAATAAGGTCATTGTAACCTTGACCTGTGACCTCTGTTGAATATATTGAATATTTTCAATATTATAACACTTAGATATACCAAACTTGGTATGTGAATACATCTTGGGATAGCGGTGTGTCGAGTACCAAAATAAGGTTATTGTAACCTTGACCTTGATCTTTGACCTCCATCATAGGAAATGTCTTAATCATGCTTTTTCGGGCGGTGGGGGATTATGGATTACCCTGCAATTCTTGATCCTTTTGTTAAATTAGAAATACTAATCATTATTATTCCTTTTTTTCTGGTCTATCTACTTTGACTACTATGTATACACACTGTACATTGTGTTTGAATCAAGAAACATCGATTGTATTGGATAATAACAGTCACGTGACTAACTAACAACACAATCAGCACCAGGTGCTAATTAATTTACTATCAACATATGTTTTCAGGCTAAGAATTAATTCTGTTGCTGAACATCTTTATTATTTAGCTTAGAACTAGGTAGTGTATATAGCAAAATTCATGATTTATATGTTCAAAGTGTATCAGTACGTTACTGTTACACATTTATGATTAATGATTACTATCAAGTTGTTATCCTACAGATCTAAGAAAAATATTTGTGTTGACTTTCAGAAAGCTTTCAATTTTAAACCAATTATCTGCCATTTGAGAGGGTATTGATACATTGGAAATCTTAAAGCAAATGTTTTTCATGTGTTATAAAGGGATATAATTTTGAAATAAACAGCAAAGTACTTTTTAGTACCATTTGCAATTTTCCTAAGTCCTAAGTGCAAATCTATGGCAAATAAGTGACCGTTTGCAATTTTTCTGAGTTCTTTTGGCAAATATGCAGCCAACAAGTTACCGCTTGACGTTCTTCTAAGAACAGTTGAAAGTTCATTCGCTTTGTGTTTATCGGCTAGTTCTAGTTGCGAACGCTTAGCGAATAGTTGCTACGAACAGACCAGTGTGCAGGATGTTCGCAATATATTCGCCCAATGTTCACAAATGGACAGTCATTCTGTAAAGTTCGTCTTGTTGTGGTGAGCAATTTGAAAATCCGTCCAAGAATGTGAGACGGACGGACTGACGGAAGGACGGACGGTGCGACGGACGGACGGTGCGACTACCATATGCCGCCCTTCGGAGGCATAACATGTTTTACCTCCAATGGGATTTGAACCCACGGCCTTAGCTTCCCAGTGTACAAGAAGTAATTCAAAGATTTGTCTATGGTGGCCATCTTATTCCACTAAACGCTATACTAAACTCGTTCAGCTACAACAGCTTACAACAGTTTACAATAACCCAACTCATGTTCCGTGTTTTCATTCATTTTTTTACCAACGTATTATTAAAATTGCTTGTTTTTTATTGACATAAAGTATTTGAACGTTGTTTTTACGCTAATATTAGTCACTAATTATAAATGTTGCCGATGTGTCTATTCAAATGTAAGATCTGTGTCACCAAGTTCGCGTTTTATCATTTCATCTATTTTATTTGCAAGATCATCTGGTATGTCTTTTTTCCAACCAGATACTTCTCCTGAAAGAAATAAAACACAATTTAACAATCTTATCGTAGCTATATAATATACAGTATTGCACCCTTTAAACCTAAACATACTTTGTTGAGACGTTTAAACAAAAGCACCGCCTGCGGGTGCCTGACGCTCGTCTGTTCGTAGACCTTAACCAAAATTCTAAATTCAAAAAGGGGCATAACTGCTGCAAAATGCACAACAGAGTTATGAAGCTTGATTTGCTGTGTGATGTTATGATGTAGAACAACTATGCAAAGATTCAAATCTGTAGCTGTAAGAGTTACTGAAAAAAGTGGACCTTAACGCAAAACTTAAACAAAATTCTAAGTTCAAAAAGGGGCATAACGTTTACAAAATGTACAACAGAATTATGAAACTTAATTTGCTGTGTAATGTTATGATGTAGAACAACTATGCAAAGTTTCAAAGTTGTAGCTGTAAGAGTCACTGAATATAAGCGGACCTACACGCAAAACTTAACCAAAATTCTAAGTCCAAATAGGGGACATGACTTTTGCAAAATGCACAACATAGTTTTGAAACTTGATTTGTTGTGTGATGTTATGATGTAAGAAGAAAGAAATATAAAAAGATCGGACAGGGAAAGTAGCATTCACGGAGGACAGTCAACCGCAAAATACAGAAACAAACAACTATGCAAAGTTTCAAAGCTGTAGCTTGAGAGTTACTGAAAAAAGTGGACCTAAACGCAAAACTTATCAAAAACAGACTAAAAACGTGAAATTGTCATATAATGTTTAAAAAGGCCTTTTAATTTCAAAAAAAAAACTTCTGCCAAGTTTTACACAAAAACAAAATGTAAAGTATGATTTGGAGATATAATATCAATATATAATTAATAATGTATCTAAACTATGGCCTATACAGTGTTGTACTACAGAGTTTGATTTAATTTTAACTGAAACAAGAAGCAGTCTGAGAGACTAGATTAGAACACAATGTTCAGTTTTTCACAACTCTCTAAAAAGAGTAAATGTTTTAATGTCACACACCTTGATTTATAAAAGCGCCATCAGTTTTGTCTGTTACAAATGCATCCTCAAAGTACTTGAAGTTGACAGAATTGTTGTTTTTCATGCTTTCTAGACTTGTGAATTCCATGATCTGATCAAGCTGCTCCTCTGTTATGTCTCTACCAAGGAACTCAGCAATCTGTTTGATCGTAAGCCGTCGGTTCTGAAGTTTGTAATGTAATAATGGTTTGAGTGAAAAATTATTAAATAATGAATATACACATTGAAACGTGGCCTGTTTAACAGTATTGTTTGAGATGAACAAATACGAGGATGCTCAGAGAATAAAATATCCATTACAAAATATTATATTTCTAGCGGGTTGTTTACATATACCTGGTAGGTACGTCGGTACGAGGGTCATTCAAAACGATAAAGAAATATAAAAAGATCGGACAGGGAAGGTAGCATTCAAGGAGGACAGTCAACCACAAAACACAGAAACAAACATGCAAACTCACAAACAAGAAGGCAAAAGTAATAATAAATGCTAACGACATCACAAACGCAAAAGGGTTGACAATAGGGCTACCGCCTTGGAACGGTCAGTGGCAAAGTAGGCCACTGGGGGGTTTAAACCGGTTCCAAACCTCACACTTACCCTACTGTCATCCCATTAAAACAGGACAGAGTAAATAAAGAAATCCCCGCCATGATCTAATCTCTAACCAACAAGGCAGCATCAGTAGACAATATAAGTAAAACACAAATATGCTCGTGTAAATATAATACAAAAAACAATAGCCTAGAAAGCCATAATGAAGGTTCTCAATGACTTGACAGAAGCCAGGACAACAAGAGAATAAACCATTAAGGGCACGACAAGAAAGAGCATAGACAAACATCAAACGCTATCGTCCCAATGGGCTTTAGGTAGGCGTAATTATAGGGTCCACAGCCTGTCCGGTCATTGTACAATTAAAGAGGAAAGCATAGTGGCGAACTGAAAAAGGGTCCACCACCAAGCATGCAGTACGTTGCAAAATAATAGAGACATAACCTCTTTTGATAAACTGTTTAACAAGTTTAACAAAGATAGTATGAAAGTGATCATGATCAAGAACCTTACGAAGTTTATAAATCACTTCACCATAGAAGTCAGGTTGTGATAGTCCTTGTCGCAGAAAGTCTACAAAGTCAAACGCTGCATATATGCATAAGATATACGTAAGAGCTGAAATGGCACCAAGAAGAATCATGAAAAGCGGTCATACCTTTATTAATTTTTCAAACTGAATAAAAAGAACATTTTCGTCATTTCTGTGCTCCCAGAACTGTTTCACGTGCAACCACCATGGACATGAGAACACTGTTAATAAATAAAACAAACATCAGCTCATCGCATCACTTCGATTAATATGCAGTGGTCACGGTTGTCTTTAACTTTATTTTTGTTCTTTTTTTATGATGTTATATCGCCACTTCTTTCAATGGACAAACTGTACAAATACATATCTGCAACTACCCGTTTATTCGTCTGCCCAAGTTCAAAGGTAATCGATTGCTTTTCCAAACAGCTTATGAGGCGCCGTTATATAAATCATTCATTTTATTAATAACATTTCTTGATATCCAAAATACGATTTATTGATATGAACTATAAAATAATTCGATTTGTTTATTTCAAGTTACAACAACTCTTGATAAAAATAAAAATCAATTTCTTGACATAAAAAAGTAAATAAATTTAAAAAAAAAAAGCGTAATTATTTTAAAGTGATTTTTATAGCAAGATTAAACTAATGCTTTGTTATCAAAAATACTATTTTTATTGAAATAAAAAAAAATCAACTTACTGATATAAAAAAATAGATTTATTTCTTGATATCCAGAAGTGTATTTCTTGATATCAATAATCGGCTGTTTATATCAAATTATTTATTATTTATTTTTTATACATTTGAAATTTGTAAGTTATCTAGTCTAGATCATCTGCGACGTTTGCTTTTTTTAAAATACAAACGTCTGTATTGAAGATAAGCGTCGAAGATGACCAAGACTAAAGTTATTGAATGAAAAAGTGTTTGAATTATTGCAAAAACATTGTATAGTACGCAAACGTATACGTGCCTCTTCTTGTTGGAGCGGAGGCACGTATACGCTTCCGTAGTATTGCAATGTCATTGTCTTGAGTATTTATTTATTTCTTAGATGAAAATGCATGAATGTAACGAATATTTTCAATGCTAAATTGTATTTACGTATTATTTATTTTGTTGTCCACTTTTGTGTGGTCTTCCACTACTATCCGGGTAATTCGATGGACACATATTGATGACTTTTTCAATGCTATTTGTGTCAGTTTTTTGTATCTATTCTCGAAACCCAGAGCAAAAGCGACTAATAACAAAACCCGTATCAACACGTTTGGTATATGTATTCTGACGTTAAGGTAATTTCTGTCTTGCAAACAAACAGAAAGATTGTATACATACCATCTTTTCCGGTTAGGAATTGTTCAATGTACTCGCGCAAAGAATCTGCAGGTGGACTCTTGACGTAGTTCAGTAGTTTAAACAGCGACAATACAGAGGCTTTAGGATTTCTAGTGATGTAAACTATCTGAAAGACACAAACAAAATGATGGTATATACGACTGTAACTGATGTAACTTTGATTTGTTTTTGTTTTTAGAAGTTTAAGATACAAATTCTAAAGACAATGCATAAACATTGGATGAATGTTCATGTCTTCTGAAACCGTATGCTATTCTGCAACTAGAATTGCAGTTAACGGGGCATGACTTTAACAAAACAAAAACATCAACGATCTTTTTCATTTGTGAAGGCTTTAACTTTTATTTTTGCATATTTTACCAGATATAAGATGGTACAGTCAAGCTCCGGGTATTTGCCCCTGATTTTACAGCAGGTTTATTTTGTAACTTTCAAATAGTTAAAGACAGATAAAAATATCGGAGAGGGAAAGCAGCATTCAAGGACGGCAGTCAACCACAAAACACACAAACAAACACGCAAACAGACAAACGAAAAGGCAAAAGTAATATAAAATGCAAACGACATCACAAACACAAAATGGTTGACAATAAGGCTACCGCCTTGGAACGGTCAGTGGCATTAAAGGCCACTGGGGGTTTAAACCGGTTCTAGGGTGCACCAAACCTCCCACTTACCCTACTGTCATACCATTAAAACAGGACAGTGTAAATAAAGAAATCCCAGCTATGATCTAATCAAACCAACAAGGCAGCATCAATAGGCAGTATAAGTAAAACACAAATATGCTCGTGTAAATATAATACAAAACAAACAGAAAGCCTAGAAAGCAACAATGAAGGTACTCAGTGACTTGGCAGAAGCCAGAGCAACAAGAGAATAAACCATTAAGGGCACGACAGGAAAGAAAATAGACACACATCAAACGCCATCGTCCCAATGGGCTTTAGGTAGGTGCCATCATAGGGTCCACAGCATGTCCGGTCATCGTACAATAAAAGAGGAAAGCATAGTGGCGAATTGTAAAAGGGTCCACCACCAGGCTTGTAGTACGTTGCAAAATGATAGGGTCATAACCTCTTTTGATAAACTTTTGAACAAGTTTAACAAAGATAGTATAAAAGTATAAATGTTACGAGGTTTATAAATCACATCACCATAGAAGTCAGGTTGTTTTAGTCCTTGTCGCAGAAGATTTCTTAAATTACTTTATCTGATTGATTTAGGAGTTCTTTAAAGAGACGCTGATAACCTTACCAAGAGTGTACCGACTTTATGCAAATAACAATTTGTTTTATAATTCTATATGTTCGAATATCTATCGCAGCACATAGTTTAATGCGTTTACGATTGATTTGTAAGCTGGGTTTAGGGAACAAACATAATGCTTTTACGATTGATGTGTAAGCTGGGTTAAGGGATCTTATCATAATGCTTTTACCATTGATGTGTAAGATGGGTTTAGGGAACTTAGCGTAATGCTTTTATCATTGATGTGTAAGCTGGGTTTAGGGAATTTATCATAATACTTTTACCATTGATGTGTAAGCTGGGTTTATGGAACCTAGCGTAATGATTTTACGATTGATGTGTAAGCTTGGTTTAGGGAAAATAAAGAAATGCATTTATGAGTGATGTGTATGCCGGGATTAGTCTTAAAACAGCAATATTGCTCATCGTATTGTACTTTTATCATATGTGCGACAGACTGCTACATTTAAAGCCTGTTCAAATATGTTATATTTAGTTTAAAAACGGTTATATGTACTCAAGAAATTACAGGAACTCGGCGGTTAGAACGCCTGACTAAAGTGATCGAAAACTAATGTGTTCGATTCATGAGTAAGACAAACATTTGTTTCTGTAAATAACAGTTTTGCCTGTGTACAGGTACGATGTACACTACTCGATGTATATAAAGAAGTAATATCTTTAAGGTTTAGCTATATAACACGTCTACTGTTTTAACGTGTTTATTACATGCAAAACCATTATTGGACGGGACCCGTCATCAGACAAAAGGAAGAATAATACAATAATGTCATTGTGTATTTCAAAACGAAATATAAAACGATCGGACAGGGTAGCATTCAAGGAGGACAGTCAACCACAAAACACAGAAACAAACACGCAAACAGACAAACAAGGAGGCAAAAGCGATAATAAATGCAAAGGACATCACAAACACAAAAGGTTGACAATAGGGCTACCGCATTGGAACGGTCAGTGGCAAAGTAGGCCACTGGGGGTGTAAACCGGTTCTAGGGTGCACCAAACCTCACACTTACCCTACTGTCATCCCATCAAAACAGGACATTATAAATAAAGAAATCCCCGCCATGAACTAATCTCTAACCAACAAGGCAGCATCAATAGGCAATATAAGTAAAACACAAATCTGCTCGTGACAGTGATTTGTAGCTATCCGAACAAATTATCTACATCCAGTCCCCACTCCCAATGCCATGATAACAATGCGTGAGAAATTAATCCGCACACTACAACAACCACTACGAATAGGCATCAATTCACTGATATTTGGTTGTTAGCAATTCAGTTCAAACAACATCATACTACTACATGTCATCGACTGGTTTTGATGTTCAATATAGTTCATATATATGTAGATATCGCACTGTTGCATGATTTAATGCATTACGTAAAATAACTATGACTTAGAACTATAGGGGCGTAAACCACTTACCCTTCCTTTTCCATTTTTGAGCTCATCTGGCAGAAGGAACTGGTGAATGTGAGACTTTATCAATCTTGGCTGATCTACTGGCAAGCTATCAAGATGTTTCAGCCCTCTGAAATATACAGAAATATACAAAAGATATATATTCATAAATACACAGAATTTTACATAATACTTTATAAGTCGTGGCTGGTTACTGCAAATAACTAATATGCATTTGCTGTTCTAAGGACACACGGCAATTCTTACATCCATGTAGTTATCAAGCATAATAGATTAGTACCTCGGTGTATAAAACCAGTGTCTTGAAGATCATGTAGTTATCAAGCATTACAATTAGTACCTCGGTGTATAAAACCAGTATCTTGAAGTGAATATAGTTATCGAGCATTACAATGAGTACCTCGGTGTATAAAGACGGAGTCTTGAAGTGCATGTAGTAATGAGCACCTCGGTGTATAAATTAAAACCAGTGTCTTGAGGTTCATGTAGTTATCAAGCATTACAGTGAGCTTTTCGGTGAATAAAACCACAATATTGAAGTTCATGTAGTTACCCAGCATTCAAATGAGTACCCCGGTGTATAAAAACGGTGTCTTGAAGTGCATGTAGTAATGAGCACCTCGGTTTTTAAAACCAGTATCTTGAATTTCATGTAGTTATAAGGCATTATAAGGAGCACCTCGGTGTATGAAACCAGTATCTTGAAGTGAATATTGTTATCAAGCATTACAATTAGTACCTCGGTGTATAAAACCAGTATCTTGAAGTGAAAATAGTTATCAAGCATTACAATTAGTACCTCGGTGTAAAAAACCAGTATCTTGAAGTGAATATTGTTATCAAGCATTGCAATTACTACCTCGGTGTAATAAAACAGTATCTTGAGGTGCATGTAGCTATCAAGCATTACAATGAGCACCTCAGTGTATAAAACCAGTATATTGAAGTGAATATAGTAATCAAGCATTACGATTAGTACCTCGGTGTGTAAAACCAGTATCTTGAAGTGAATATTGTTATCAAGCATTACAGTTAGTTCCTCGGTGTATCAAACCAGTATCTTGAAGTGAATATTGTTATCAAGCATTACAATTAGTACCTCGGTGTATAAAACCATTATCTTGAAGGGAATATAGTTATTAAGCATTACAATTAGTACCTCGGTGTATAAAACCATTATCTTGAAGTGAGTATAGTTATCCAGCATTACAATTAGAACCTCGGTGTATCATGAAGTGCATGTAGTAATGAGCACCTTTGTGTATAAATTAAAACCAGTGTCATGTAGTAATGAACACCTCGGTATATAAAACCAGTATCTTGAAGTGAATATTGTTATTAAGCATTACAATTAGTACCTCGGTGTATAAAACCATTATCTTGAAGTGAGTATAGTTATCCAGCATTACAATTAGAAACTCGGTGTATCAAACCAGTATCTTGAAGTGAATATTGTTATAAAGCATTACAATTAGTACATCGATGTATAAAACCAGTATCTTGAAGTGAATATAGTTATCAAGCATCACAATTAGTACCTCGGTGTATCAAACCAGTATCTTGGAGTGGATATTGTTATCAAGCATCACAATTAGTACCTCGGTGTATCAAACCAGTATCTTGAAGTGGATATTGTTATCAAGCATCACAATTAGTACCTCGGTGTATCAAACCAGTATCTTGGAGTGGATATTGTTATCAAGCATCACAATTAGTACCTCGGTGTATAAAACCAGTATCTTGAAGGGAATATAGTTATAAAGCATTACAACTAGTACCTCGGTGTATAAAACAAGTATCTTGAAGTGAATATAGTTATCAAGCATTACAATTAGTACCTCGGTGTATAAAACCAGTATCTTGAAGTGAGTATAGTTATCAAGCATTACAACTAGTACCTCGGTGTATAAAACCAGTATCTTGAAGTGAATATAGTTATCAAGCATTACAATTAGTACCTCGATGTATAAAACCAGTATCTTGAAGGGAATATAGTTATCAAGCATTACAACTAGTACCTTTGTGTATAAAACCAGTATCTTGAAGTGAATATAGTTATCAAGCATTGCAACTAGTACCTCGATGTATAAAACCAGTATCTTGAAGTGAGTATAGTTATCAAGCATTACAATTAGTACCTCGGTGTATAAAACCAGTATCTTGAAGTGAATATAGTTATCAAGCATTACAATTAGTACCTCGATGTATAAAAAAAGTATCTTGAAGGGAATATAGTTATCAAGCATTACAATTAGTACCTCGGTGTATCAAACCAGTATCTTGAAGTGAGTATAGTTATCCAGCATTACAATTAGAACCTCGGTGTATCAAACCAATATCTTGAAGTGAATATAGTTATCAAGCATTACAATTAGTACCTCGGTGTATAAAACCAGTATCTTGAAGTGAGTATAGTTATCCAGCATTACAATTAGAACCTCGGTGTATCAAACCAGTATCTTGAAGTGAATATAGTTATCAAGCATTACAATGAACACCTCGGTATATAAAACCAGTATCTTGAAGTGAATATGGTTATAAAGCATTACAATTAGTACCTCGATTTATAAAACCAGTATCTTGAAGGGAATATAGTTATCAAGCATTACAATTAGTACCTCGGTGTATAAAACCATTATCTTGAAGTGAATATTGTTATAAAGCATTATAATTAGTACCTCAATTTATAAAACCAGTATCTTGAAGTGAATATAGGTATCAAGCATTACAATTAGTAACCCGGTGTATAAAACCAGTATCTTGAAGTGAATATAGGTATCAAGCATTACAATTAGTAACCCGGTGTATAAAACCTGTATCTTGAAGTGAATATAGGTATCAAGCATTACAATTAGTAACCCGGTGTATAAAACCAGTATCTTGAAGTGAATATGGTTATCAAGCATTACAATTAGTACCTCGGTGTATAAAACCAGTATCTTGAAGTGAATATAGTTATCAAGCATTACAATTAGTACCTCGGTGTATAAAGCCAGTATCTTAAAGAAAATATAGTTATCAAGCATTACAATTAGTACCTCGGTGTATAAAACCAGTATCTTGAAGTGAATATATTTATCAAGCATTACAATTAGTACCTCGGTGTATAAAGCCAGTATCTTGAAGGAATATAGTTATCAAGCATTACAATTAGTACCTCGGTGTATAAAACCAGTATCTTGAAGTGAATATAGTTATCAAGCATTACAATTAGTACCTCGGTGTATTAAACCAGTATCTTGAAGAGAATATAGTTATCAAGCATTACAATGCGCATGTATGAATTCAATTTACTGAATTGCTGTTTAACATCCCTACGCGTTGTTTATGTTATTTCGAGACTCACCAGAGAGAGGAAATGGATACGGTGTGTCATTGCGGGAAGGGGTTGATAGCCTCATTATTAGCAAATGGTATAACCGATCTACACACGGTCCCAAAGCATACGATTAAGACCTTCAAACTCAATTAGTGGAGGGTTGTGGTCTAGTGGTTGAGCGTTGAACCCATGATCAAAAGGTCTTTGGTTCGATCCCCTCCATGACTATATGTGTATTGTGTTTCTGAGCAAAACACTTTCTCTGCATTTGCTTAGCACTGGTTCTACACATGAAGACATCGACAGCGATTGAAATAAGTTCAGAGAACTTTCGTTACAATCGATGTAAAACTAATAAGTTTAAACAAAGCTTATTTAAATATGGACATAAACAAAAATACATAAAATTGATTAATTTTAAAAGGACTCACTTGTAATATGGGAATGCATCATCACATAAGTCGGCGAATGGAAATCTGTCGTCAAGATCTACTGTCGTAGCCTTGTCAAAGTCCATAGTCATTATCAGGTACGTAATCTGCTGAGTTAATGTTGTACCTTAAACACAATTATGTGTACAACATCACCAATGATTGTAATTACCACATAAGGCTCCTGGTAGACCTACAATGATACACTAGTGCAAATGAGAACCAAATCACGTTGTATGTGCACAGAGTCTATGCTGTGATTTTGATATTTTCAGACAGACAGTTTTATTGTTTATGAAAGGTAATCTTCCACACCTAGCAACGGCTTAAGCGATATTCTACTTTAAAGTCCCAACGATTGGGCTTGATGATCGCAGATGGCCAGTAAGTAATAACACTATATTGATTGAAGACAGCAATAAACAAACTATAGTGTGAATGTCACTAAATACTGAAATAGAATCCCTTAGAAACAACAAACACAAACAAGAAATACAAATAGCAGACGCGTTTTATTCAATCTGTTCATGAGAAGCAATATAAGTGCACCCCTAGCTTAAGGCTTAAGCGGTATTCTACATTGGGTTTGATGATCTAACATGACAAGAAAGAAGTAATAATACGTTTTAGTTGGAGCGACTTTGTACAGCACCCCACAGCATTAAACAAACGCTAGTGTTACTTTTTACATTCGCCACACAACACTAAACAAACGCTAGTGTGACCTTTTACAGTCGCCACACAGAACTAAATAAACGCTAGTGTGAATGTCAAAAAGGTGACATCTGGGTTTTTGCAACTACTTATGTTAATGATACCCTGCTTGTCATAAGCTGCCAGCAATGAGAAACCTGATTGTCGTTGTTAGTAGTATGTATATAAGTAAGTACTAACAAAATATTCAATGAATAATAAGATTCTATGAAAGGATTACTGGCGTTGGCGGCAGATCTAAATTTAATAGCCGCAACAAAAGGGAGGGTTTCCCGACGGTGATTGTAAGAAGAGTGAGAATATGGTGACGACGATTGTGAGGAGTATGAGGAAAATAAGGTGACGACGATTGTGAGGAGTGGGATACAAATATGCTGACAGCGATTGTGAGGAGTGGGATACAAATATGCTGACAGCGATTGTGAGGAGTGGGATGAAAATATTGTGACAACGATTGTGAGGAGTGGGAGACAAATATTGTGACAGCGATTGTGAGGACGTGAAGGAGAATATGAAGCATATGGAGATGGCGATGCGAAGAGGGTGGCGTTGCGGTAGGGGGTGGAGGCGGCGTAGGCGTGAGGAGGTGATAGCGAGGGGATATAAATTAAGGTGAGAATTTGGAGGATAATAAAATAATGATGAAATGGTAGTAAGTCTGTTATACATACCATATTGTCCCATAATACTATAAATTCACACACCTGACCTGGGGAAACTGCAAACCCAGACATCGTCATCTCTGCATTTGAAGCTACCGAAGTCCTCAATCTCCGTGCTATCATTTATATACACTCCCTTATATGCCTTCAGCGGAAATTTCGCCGCCTTCTTTTCTGCATTAGTATCCTGTGCCATTTTCGCTTAAGTGTTGTATATGGTTACGAAAATGCTCGATGACCTCCCCACAACACTATATTTGAACAGAAGATAATACTAGTATATCTATTAGGTTTTAATACATGATCATGTATTTGAATAACAGGTCATGTTGATTATATCATCGCATGTGGTAGGCTCCATATAACTTTTCATGTGTTGGTGCGCCGTAAATCCCAATTGAATTATTCATGCATGTAATACTCATGTGTAACCGGGTCTCGGGTGTAAGATTAGAACACACAAAACTTCCCAGGTTTAAACTATGTATTCGTCCAGGTTCGCAATATACGAATTAAACCATTATTTTAAGGCTGAAACATATAAAACAACAATGGTATAACAAAGTGAACATCTATCCAACATTTTAGATACATGTATACTATAAAAACACTTAAAACAGTCTTACCAGAATCGTTTCCATAATAAGCGTTTACTCAATAAATATGCTCAAAGGTAAGAAGAGCTTATGTAACATGGCAAAGCCTATCTAGAAACTATAGCTAAGTTTGATCTCGCGACATAACCCTCAGAAAGCTAGATGTAGAATGGCCCGTAGGTAGAGATAGGAAGGCGGAAGTTAGTAATTCTAGCGCTAATAAGGGGTTATCGGATGTCATCCCGTGCATGCAGTGAGAACTTCTCATCCTTCGATAAACTCGCTAACCCATTCACTCACACAATATCGACACAATAAACACAGAGACAACATAATACGCAACATAGTTCACCACGAAAGAATTAGTACGAGCGCTTGCCAGCTTACTATATAAATATAATTATAACAATTGATCTTATCATCAAAACACTTTATAAACACTCTGTTACAAAAATATGTATTTGATTAATCGGTATCTTTATCGCTTCTACAATTTACAATGAGTAAAGCTAACCGATAAGAAATAACAAAACTACACGTAACAAATAATTTGTTTAATGGAACGGGCCACCCTGGAGGGAAATGAAATCAGAAAAATAATAGAAAGTCTTAGATTCACTACAATGCCCACTCTCGAAATCGGTCGGGTGGTCGTCTCTGCCTAACTGGTCTCCTTGGGTTGATTCTTGGTATGGGAACTGGTTCGCTAGGTGACCGCCTGCTATCCGCGACTGTGGTTGCCATCGGCTTATCCCCCTGATTTCGGAAATTGTCATTCCGATGATGACCCTGGTTCTCCCATAAGAACTGTTTCACTGCAGTCTCTGAAACTTCAGTGGTTGAGGTACCAACATCTAGGGTTCGGTCAGCAACTGAAGAAATCCTGCTAGCCGTAGAATCCACAGTTCTGTTACCGGAAGTGTTTCGACTTGCGTCCAACGGCTCCCTATTGCTGGTTACCTCTGACCTAATGGTACCTCCTCCATTTAACGGGCTTGTAGTCCGGTTTCTATCGGGAGGTGTTCTGACCACAGATTGACGTGCCATCTTCCAGTTGCCTAATACTTGGTGTAATCGAAGTAGTTGATCTGGAGTAAGATTGGCTTCGTCAATCTTAAGTCCGTAATAGTCATCTGATGGTCATCTGATGGTTGTTTGTCCTCACTCGCTGCCGGTAGTTCAGAAGCTAAGTTGCCCATAATCTTAACATCTTTGATCTGGCACAAATTAGATCTTGGTTTTATGAATATTGACTCTTTGCAGCCATGTTACATAAATGAACTGGCACCTTCCGAAATAAGGCGTTTAATCACAACTTAAATCTCAATTAAACTATACTTAAATTTCTAGTATAATAAGGTATCAGCAAGTTTAATTGCCCCTTAAATTTAAGATTTAATTCATTTTTAAATGACATTTAATTTTTCACAAAATTTTGTTATAGTTTGATTTAAATTTCACTTTTACATGAAATTTAATGAAATTTTGTTGAGGTTAAATGTGATATAGGAAAGACTAGTGCCCGCTTAAATTTCACTTAACTCCATTTTTACATACAATTTAATGGAATTTTATTGCGGATAAATGTGGTGTTGGAAACACTGGTGCCTCCTTAAATTTCACTTAAACTCCAATTTGACATGAAATTTAATTACATTTTATTGACTCTTCGCAGTCATGTTAAATGAACTGGCACCTTCCACTGCATGGAATAAGGCGTTTAATCACAACTAAAATCTCAATTAAACTGTACTTAAATTCTTTTTTTTTGTTATACAATGTTTTATTTCATCATCCATTTGATACATTATACATGCACATATGGTATATAATAAATACTATTTAAACTACAGTTTATATTTATGATGAAATAATTTTCTTGTTTACAGACGAAGGTTATTAAAAAGAGAGTTACCTCCGAGTTATTGAAAGTATAGAAGAGTATATTTTAGTATGCAGTTGGTAATAGAATTATGTAAGGTTTGAAAGAAGAATATGGAGACTAAAAAGAAGAGAAGAGAATTCGGACAGAAAAGAAAGTTGCTTTGCTTTCCCTTTTGTTGTTTTTGGTATTGTATTATATCGTACTTTAATTAATACCAGTTTATTATTGGAAGTTTCGCCATTTAATATCATGGCTGTCTAATTTGTCGTGGTTCATCGCTATTTGCTTTTCTATTTCTATTTGTCTTAATAAATATTTCTTGAATTTGTTTGATTCGGGCAAGGATTTTAAACATTTGTTAATGAATATAAAATATTTCGCACTTAAAATAATGAAATTCTTCATATCTATAGCATGTTCTTGTCTTTGAATTCCGAAACAGACGGTTCTTAGATTGAAATTAATGTTTACGTTTAACGTATTTAACAATATGTGCAGCTCATTCCACAATTGTTGAATATGCATACATTCCCAGAAAAGATGATTTAAGCTTTCTATGTTCATATTGCACCATTCGCATAGACTTGAGTGAACGATTTTGTATCTGAATAGCGATTTATTTGTGGGTATTATTCTCATTAAATATTTATATTGAAAGTTCCTTAATTTTATATTTGTTGTCGATTTTATTGGTGTGATATAGACGTCTTTCCATTCTATATCTGTAAACATGTTTTCCCATTTTTTTTGTGGTTTTATTTCCATGTCAATTTCTGTATCTTTTTGTATCTGGACATTGTATAAGAATTTATTTGATTGTTTAGTATTAAGAAATTTATTTAGGAAACTTTTATTTCTTTCTGCATTAATATCTTCATGTTTTATCTTTTCTTTCCATTCTTTAGGTATACTTGCTATTATCGAGGAGTATTTTAAAAAGTCTTTGTTTGGTATTTGATATAATTCGCTTATTTCCTGAAATGTATAAAACTCTTTTTTTCTATAGTCAAAAATTTGTTCTAATAGTTTAATTCCTCTTTCTAACCAATCATTGTAGAAAATAGTATGCCCACCTGCTTTGATATTAAAATTATTCCATATTATTTCTTGACTAACATTTTCGTTACATTTATTTTCTTTTATTTCATTCCATGCTAATATAATATCTCTATAAAAGTTGTCTTTTGGAAATAATTTAAGAATACATGCTTTATTTAAATTGCAATCTAATAAGAGCTGTCCTCCGACTTTGTTTAATTCTTTGGTGTAAAATATTTTCCATTTGCCGTTATTTTTATTATCTAGTATTCGTTTTATCCAGTTTGCTTTTAATGCATTATGAAATTTAGTTATGTCAATCATTTTTATTCCTCCATTTTCATAATCCTGAATAATTGTTTTCCTTTTTATTTTATCTGGTTTATTATCCCATAAAAATGAGAACATTACATCGTTAATTTGTTTGATCTTTTCTTTTGGAGGGTTAGGCAGAACCGTTAGAGGATATATAATTTTTGGGAATGCATAACATTTTATGACAGTAATTTTTCCTAGTAGCGTAAGTTTTCTGTGCTGCCAGCTTTTCAAACAATTTTTGAATTCTTCTACCTTCGGATCTAAATTTAAGGCTATTATATTGTTTCTATTTGTATGAAAATACATTCCTAGTGCTTTTGCCTGATCAGAACAGCAATGAAATTTATTTTTTGGACAATATTTAAAATCCGAGTTTTTCAGTGAGCCTGCCCTTAACGCTGTACATTTGGAGTCATTTAATTTGAGTCCTGATATATTTGTAAAATTATTTATAACATCCATTAAGGTTTCAAAAGATTTCCTTGTTCCATCTGTGAGAAACGATGCATCATCTGCGAATAAAGTTTGTTTAATTTCTTGATCATTTATAACTATTCCTTTAATATTTTTGTTATCTGTTATTTCATAAGATAGAAGCTCAATACAAATAATGAATAAATATGGGGACAAGGGGCATCCTTGGCGAACACCGCGTTCTACTGGGAAAAAGTCAGAAATAAATCCGTTATTAATAATACAACTTTTAGCATCTGTATAAAACATTTTTACCCAATTTATCAGAGAGTCACCAAAATTAAAATGTTTCAAGCATTTAAGATTAAACTCTTGGTTCAAACTGTCGAACGCTTTTTCGAAATCTGAGAAAAATAACAATGCCGATTTATTGTAGTCTTCAACATGGTCTAATACTTCAAATAATAACCTTATATTCTCACCTATGTATCTTCCTTTTATAAAACCAGTTTGTGAACTGTCTATTTATGATGGTAAAACCATTTTTATTCTGTTTGCTATGGATTTTGTAGCTATCTTATAATCGACATTTAAGAGACTGATTGGACGCCAATTTTCTATATAAGCCGTATCTTTCCCTGGTTTAGGTAGAAGAGTTATAATGCTTTGTTTTTGTAATTCTGTCATGTTATTAATTTGCAGAGAGTAATTAAGTGATTTTAAGAGATATAATTTGATGTCGTTCCAAAATATTTTATAAAACTCGGTTGTGATGCCATCCGATCCTGGACTTTTATTATTGCTCATTTGTTTAAGAGCTATAGCACTTTCATATTCAGTTAGTAGCCCATTACATTTAATCTTATCTGTTTCATTCAGAGTGTTCATTGATTTATTATAAAAGTCGTACTTAGAGGATGTTGTTTCTCTTTTTTTGTAAAGATTACAATAGAAATCGGTTTGTGCGCCTCGTATTTCCTTTTGATTCATAATTAGTTTATTATTTACGATTAATTTTGATACTGATTTTCTCTCTGCCTTCTTTTTTTCTAAATTTGAAAAGTATTTTGTATTTTTTTCACTTTGTTCTATAATTTGTGCTTTTGAACGTATTATTATTCCTTTTACTTTTGTATCTATCAGTTCATTCATTTCTTTTTTTTTATTCTCTAATTCGATTTTTGTATTTTCTATATCATTATCATTTAGTACTATTTGAAGTTTATGTTCTATGTTCTGTATATCTAATATCAATTTACTCTCTTTTTCGCGATCCAATCTTTTTTTTGTTGTAGCATATTTTATTGTTTCGTTTCTAATTGTGCCTTTAAGTATTTCCCATAAAGTGTTCGGGTTTGAATCTTTGTTTATTTCTGCAATTTGTTGAATATTATTTCTTATGACACTTTGGTATTCAGTTTTTAATAAAAGACTGTTATTTATTTTAAAGTATCCAGGTCCTTTAATTATTTTTACAAAGTCAAAGCTTATGATAGTAATGGAGTGATCCGATTTATAACCGGGTTTTATAACACTTTTATTTGAATAATTTACCAGATTATCAGATATTAAAAAGAAGTCTAACCTACTAAATATTGGTGGTTTAGTATTTGAATGCCATGTATATTGAAGTTTTTTTGGGTTAAAAAGTCTCCAAATATCTACAAGATTGTTTGTATTTACAATTGAGTTAATTTTTTTCCTACATTTTTATGCGTGTCTTGTCTGCCATTTTTTTTATCCAGTGTTATGTCTAAAACTGTATTAAAATCGCCGCCAAGTATAAAGGAATTTTCGTCATTTTGTAAAACAAAGGTTTAAATTCTTAGTATAATAAGGTATCAGCAAGTTTAAACGCCCCTTAAATTTAAGATTTAATTCATCTTTAAATGACATTTAATTTTTCACAAAATACTTTAAATTTAAATAAAAAGACTGGTGCCCGCTTAAATTTCACTTAAACTCCACTTATGGAATTTTATTACGGATAAATGTGGTGTCTACTAGTGCCTCCATAAATTTCAATTAAACTCCACCACTTTGACATGAAATTGAATTACATTTATTCCGGTTACATGTGGTGAAGGAAACACTGTTGTCTGTTTCAATTTTACTTAAACTTCACTTTTACATGAAATTTAATGACATTTTATTGCGGTTAAATGAGATGTAGGAAACACCGTTCTCCGCTAAAATTTCACTTAAACTCCACTTTTACATGAAATTTAATGAAATTTTATTGCATATAAATGTAGCGTTGGAAACACTGGTGTCTGCTTAAATTTCCCTTAAACTCCACATTTACATTAATTTAATAACATTTTATTGAGGTTAAATGTGATATAGGAAAGACTGGTGTCTGCTTAAATTTCACTTAAACTCCACTTTTACATGAATTTAATGAAAATTTAATGCGGATAAATGTGATGTAGGAAACACTTGTGTAGGATTAAATTTTATTTAAACTCCAAGTTTGTATGACTGGACTGTGCGCCTAAATTTCACTTAAACTCCAATTTTATATTAAATTTATATATATACTACTGTAGCTCAGGTCACGCACAAACTACTTGCTCAGTCAGACTAGTATGCGTGTGCTGAACATATAACTATTTTATATAAGACTGAGATATTTATGCAATTAGCTTCAAATTGCCCATGGATGTAATGTATAAGCGTTTATTTATCCTCGCTGTATTGCACTAAGCATTTTAGCGAGCAGACCTAGGTTTTAGGTCTCATCCGAAGGACTGGTTAGGTAGGAAATACTTTTGAAATAGTTCGGTAATTAACCCAAATTCGGTCCTGGCTGGGATTGAACGCGCGATCCCTGGGTTACTAAGCCGCAATGCTAACCCATGGATGTACCACCTACTGTGTTTATAACTGCCTATCCTAGAGTCTTAGCGAAGGTGTGAACATTTCTTTCACAGATATGCCCCAACACCATATTGCTTATTAGTCAAAGCACTCTTCAACAAAGGCATCAATTAGTAATTGATTAACCATGTTATATAGCCTGCATATGTAACGACAAAATATACTTTTTCTGTGTTATTCCTATAATTATTAAATAAATATCTTATTTCATATGTTTTAATAATATGTTAGTGACGACTTTAAATCTTTGATCTGCAATCTTAGTTATGACTAAATGTATGTGCAAATTATTATCATATTATTCTTCAATTAGCAATACTATACTAAGTAGGATATACAATTGGATAATGGAAAACAATAGTCAATATATGTTGTATACATTATTCATTAGTAATTATTAATGATGTAAATACTTATTTCGAACAATAATAAGCAACATTGAAATTTCATAACCTAAGTAATGTTAGTAAAGTATATATACTTTAATCACAAATAATATACTGTGTTTATTATAAGCATTTACAGTTCATACTTTTCTGTATGCTGATGCTGTAACTTTACAATATGCTACATCATGTGTTCGTCCGAAACACCATTAATATTCCCTTTTCAAGTTCTAGCTTATGTCTGTATTCTCAAATCATTACATTTAGTTGCGTGATCTGAATTAGTTAATGGATGTGTTGTCCTAGACGTTCATCTATATATTAATATATGCTAGAAGAAATGTAACTCTTCGTGACGAGAAATATGTTTGCTTTAGTTTTCAACTAATTTGCATATCTTTATATTCACTGTCAATAGTTGAAGATAACCTCTACATGACTACACACATGCAAGAGTCAACATAAGATTATAAATACGTACACGATTATTTACGTTTTTTCACATTACTTCATCTAGCTTATATCTTGCCTACCAATTAAAGCATGACGACATACCGGAGACGATCCGTACCCTAAAGTTGGCATTTAGTAATTGCAATCGGTTAATAACTTCTCTGTTTGTTTGTTTGAATGATGTTTTACGTCTCAGCATATTTTAGGCCATACATGACGTTTGATTTGTGTGTGGTAGAGGCAGACCATCCCATTTTTATCTGGGTAAAACCAGTATGGTATACTCCCGCCATCGATAAGAATCGACACTTTCTAACTTTACAAGTCGAGCTCCCAGTTAATAATATACATGATACTATACATGATGTATACTGTAGACAATAATGACAATACTATCACATAGCTTGGCGTAAGAACGGGGGAGGTGGGTGGGGGACAGAACCCCATTGATATGAAAGAGGATGGAGGGTTCCAGATTATGGAGTGTGTATCGCCTCACCTCAACATTACCAATGTCAAAAGGTCGTCTCCATCCCCCACCCCTCCCCACATAAATTTGACAGGGGGTGGAGGATCCAAAGTACGGAGTGTGTATGACCCCCTCAAGTATTTATGTCTTGTCCGTTAAAATGTGTGAAAAACGAAAACAAATAGAAGAACATTGATTCAAATATATGGCTTCTTTCGAGAATACAAGAATCTTAATCTTAATCTTGTAACACTGTGAGCTATAAGGTCACAGCACGAAGGGAGAAAACCTGACCTCAGGGTCACCATTTGAACAAACTTGATAGAGGCTCATCAGCTAATGCTACATGCTAAGTATTGGCACTCTATACTTTGTGTTTTCATAGTAGAATTCTCAAGTGTTGAGGATGTAAGTCTATGGAAAACATGTGAACTCTCACTATACAAACCCCGGACCCCACCCCTCCTTATTCCCCTGCCCACTGTGTGTTATTACCTAGCTATCACTTCTGAACAACATCTGTCGAAAACATTGTTTGCAGTCTCTGAGAAGATTTTCTTTCGTTATCTACTATATTTAGTAGCAGAGGCCATCTTGGCACTCATGTTGACCCAATTTTAACAAACTTGAATGACACTAATCTAAGGAGTGTTCATGGTCAAAATTAGCCGAGCCGTTGCTGAGAAGTAGTTTATGAATGAATGGTGTTTTACGTCATGTCGACATATAAATAGGTCATATTGTACGCAAAAACTGATGAAAGATGACGAAATGAAGTAGGAATTACAAATGAATGTAAATACATAAAGATAAACTATTTACAAATAAGGGACGATATGGTAGTAATATAAACTATATATGTAAATCAACAAATGCCCGCCAACGGGCACACAAACAAGCAAACACACACGAGAACACATTATAATGACTCACACAGCCCGACCTTCCCAAGGAAAGCAAATATTATGGAATGCAGGCAGTCGAATGGTAATCGCAATATCTCATATTTGAACGCTGCTTAATTAGAAAAAAAAATGCCTCTTTTGCGTGCCTCATAATTATTAGGCTTAACAAAGACGATAAATAAGTAAAAAGACTTGCAATAGTATATTATTACGTTTTTTATATTTGTTTTTACTTGCCTTTCGAAACTTTGTTACGACACAAACAAACACAGTATTAAGATTAATAATAGTTTTATATTAACAATTGAGGTACCCCTTTAGGGCCTCATTTCAGCATGAAACATTGGTCCCCTAGCGTGTCTCCTGTTTTTTATTTAAAGGTAATACCATGAAACATGAACATGAAACATGAAAAGTTTCATGGTTCTTCCAGAAGTCTACAATTATTTCTATACATACCACAATATTAAGTATCATTATATGTGCGATGTGATGTGTCATTACATTTAATTTGAATAAATTAATATCATTAAATTTTAAGTTTGATATCTTATAGGATTTGTTTTTGTATATGAAATATCGTTACATTTAATTGCAATTAAATTCCACCAAATTCATTATGAAGTACCACCGCTAGATTTAAGCTGTCATTAAATGTGCATCATGATGTATTGTTACCTTTAATTGCGATTAAATGTACTAAAATTAAAAATACAAGTTGCAAACGTTTATTCTACCTTTAACAGTAATTCAATACCAATTAAATCCCACACATGGAATTTAATGACATTTCAGCAAATTTCAGTTTTGATTAAACCCTTATTTGATGCAGTGATCGCACAATTTCCAGTTTGTGGCAACTTCACAACATCTAGTCTTATTAGATAACCACTATTGGAGTCTATATTCTCCGTCACAACACTGCCTATTTCGTGACTCACACCCCTTGCTATGCCATTAAGTGTCATTGACTCGTACGGTCCAATCTCGACTACTTGTTTGTTGGCTGACCGTACCATACAAGACTGGCATGCAAAATAGTCAAATACTATCTGCCATGATGCAGGTGTCTCGGTAGCAGGTGCTTCTCTTTCAGCAGCTGACTTACACCGTCCCATAACATTTGTGCCAATAATGACAGGACGTTGACGTTGGCCTCGAACAAATGATCCTCTACCACGCCTCTGGGATTTGTTGTCATCGTAGCTTCCCTGTCCAGGCGGGTAAGTCTGGTTACCGGAACCTTGTCCTTGGTTGTTCCTAGTATCGCCTCTACCTGGGCCTCCTCTAAAGCCTCTACCATACCCTCTGGGTGCACCTCGGGTTTGAAAATGTTGCTGTGGTTGAATGGTAACCACATTTAACTTCTGGAGCAACATATCGAACTTAGAATTCAACTCGCACCTAATGTCCGCTAACTTGTTGTCCATCTTGGATTCCATCCTGGACTCTATGTTGTTCAATTGTTGCTGCCAGTTCTGTTGATCAGCAAACACTGGGTTGTGTTGCGGCTTCCTGGAAGGCAGGGCTGGATCTGGCTCTTCTAGCTTCAGCTCCGTGTCAACTTCTCGGATTATCTTCAGCAGTGTGTTGCAATCCTGGATGGTGTCGACCTTATGTCTACTCTGCGTCTTCAAGTGGCTGAGTGTAGTCCGGACCATAGCCGCTCACACATCAACTTATTCTTGGAGTTCCTGGGTAGGTATCCTCCTTCGAAGACAGTTTCTAACACAGATTCCAGTCGACATCCAAAAGCTGTAATGCTCTCACCGGGGCGCTGCTTTGAGTTAAAAAAACACTTGCATGGTGGTGCCCTTCTTGCCAACCTCGCTGAAGCTCCCATTCAATTTCTCAACATAGGCGTCCACCTTTACTTCCTCTCCAAGTTGAGAAATGATCTTACGGGCTGTATCTCGTAAAGATCTTCTTATCGCCTGTAAAACCTAGCTTTCCCCTATCTCTGGGTCCTTGATCAAACATCTGATCTCATATAACCACTCTGGATCTTCGGTTGCGGCTCGTCACCTGAAAACAATGGTATATTGGGCAAAGGGACTGGGTACAACGGCGCTGCATGAAAGCTATATGTTTGTAGGTTGAAAGAGGTAGGCGCCTCTCTCATTAGAGATCTGACTGGGGGTACTGGAGGATTCCTGGGTGTCTTTGGTGTCGCACCCATCATCTCCGCCACGCTCTTCCTAGTTGACGTTCTCTGCAGTGACTTAGGCGTAAAACTATACTTCGCCGCTAAATACTTGAGCATCTCTTCCTCTGATGGCATCTTAAGGTCTCCACCTTTAACCGGTGTAATTGGATCACCCTCTGTTCCCGATGAGGTAGCCATGATCAACAATTCACTATAACTATAACTATAACACTATAACACTCAATACAAAAATGTTCAACTACACTAAATCAATAGGACATTTATGCCGAAAGATCACAGTGAACACTATCACTGTAATAACTAAATCACTATAATAATATAAAAATCATATTCACAAATCACAAGTTTAATATGTATAAGTGACAACTTCAATTTATATCACTATAAACTCTAAAGTGAATTTCCAAACCTGTAACAAAACAATAAACCCAACTGCGCAGCAGCCAGAAATCTACAAACTAATTAAAATCAAATTAATTAATTAATTCTAAGTAATTGCTGCTGCTGAAATCAAAATGCTTAAATGCAACTTAGTTAAATTAACTACTGCTGAAACCAAGATGCTTAAAGCAAATTAATTAACTTTAACTAAGTAAGTATTCAACAATTGCTAAAATGTTGAATTTCTAAGACTATATCCTGAAATGTAAACAATAATATTATGCACTGTCAAAGGGACGCAACTCTGCTAGCTACAGTGAGAAAACCCAATTCTATTTATAGCTCACTTCAAGTGCAGATCTACTGGGCCATACCTGTAAAATCTCCCAGTATAATCAATAAACCTTGAAAAAAAAATCATTAAATGACTTAAATCACTAGCGAATCCTATAATATCAAGAATATAAACTCTGAAATGAGACCTAGCCAAACAAATGTGTTTTTCTGCCCAAAAACTCTCAGCAGATCTAGACAAATATAAACGACAATGTCTATCTGTCAATCCTGTAAAGAAAGATAAAAATATCCGACAGGGAAAGCAGCATACAAGGACGACAGTCAACCACAAAACACAAAACAAACATGCAAACAAACAAACGAGACGGCAAAAGTAATAAAAAATGCAAACGACATCACAAACACAAAAGGGTTGATAATAGGGCTACCGCCTTGGAATTCAAATGCTATGCAATTAGATACACACATATCGCACTCCCAAATTTCAACTTTAAGCACAAACTAAACTTTATAGCACGTAAAACTAATCTAAGCGCTGGCAAGCAGTTAGTAACACATATTTACACAAATATATAAAGCAACACACAATATCTGCAATACACAAAATACAACATACAATACAACATATAAGCTCGATACAAGATTCACATACCTTTTTCGGAACCCAGTCTCTCTGTGACGATGCTAAAGTGCGTGTGCTAGATTGTGAAAGGTACTTATAATCTAGAAAGGGTGTAAAGGTGACGAGGTTTATTAAACAGGCCTAGATATAAGGCAGAAGAAGTAAACAACCTAAATTCCACTATGAACAATTTTATATGTTCAAGCGGAATACCTCTAATTGTATCTACTGTGCATTTCAGGATGCCTGTGCGTCAAATATGAATGAAGATTTTTTTTTATTGCTTACTTTATGTTTTCATACCTGATATGGTTAGACAGAATGAAAATAGACGATCATGGATCTGTTTGCAATCCTGCCATAGCCATCCGGTATGCTTCACAAAGCCTAAAATTCATTTTGACCCCATTCTTTCCATTGTAAAAATTAAAACAACATGGCGGCGTTATTTTTAAAAATTGTCGTCTGCGCATGTCTGTTTCTAGGGTTATTGATGCTGCCTTGTTGGTTAGAGATTAGATCATGGCGGGGATTTCTTTATTTACACTGTCCTGTTTTAATGGGATGACAGTAGGGTAAGTGTGAGGTTTGGTGCACCCTAGAACCGGTTTAAACCCCCAGTGGCCTACTTTGCCACTGACCGTTCCAAGGCGGTAGCCCTATTGTCAACCCTTTTGTGTTTGTGATGTCGTTTGCATTTTTTATTACTTTTGTCTTTTCGTTTGTCTGTTTGCGTGTTTGTTTTTGTGTTTTGTGGTTGACTGTCGTCCTTGAATGCTGCTTTCCCTGTCCGATATTTTTATCCTTTTTTCAGATGTACAAAGTAAAACGTAATTATGCAGGGTGGTGTTGTTGTTCAATGTTCAGCACCTCCGGCAATCAATCATACTTATCCTTTATGTTCAAATTAAAACCATTATATCTAGCAAATAAAGGGTAGGTAAATAGTATACTGCGATTATAATTTGTAATTTACACCACTCTTGGGCAACTGATTTTTTAAGTCACCCTAACCTAGAAAAATGGAATCTTCCATCGTCGCCATTTTGGTTTTCGGATGTCAGTAAAATTACATGTAAACATGGGATTTCAAAATTAATTTTTGGCTTTACGAAGCTTACAGGATGGCTACTCGAACATTGAAAACAGATTCAGGAGCGTCCGTTTTCATTCTTTTCAATCATATCAGGTATGAAAACATATAGAAAGTAATAAAAAAATCTCGATTCATATTCGACGCAAAGGTACACTGAAATGCACAGTAATAATATATGTATGCTATCGACTATACACGATTAACATTTACATGGTTTATCACCAATATAACTAAATAATACCCATCATTTCTTATGACTAAGTACTCACTGACTTAGTGTCAACACATTACTTTCACTTTACTAGTCTTTACTCAAGTCACACCAGACACAACTAGCACCTTCATATTTATACCATGACTTAGTTTACAACGCTAACATTTACCTTTGGGGACTTAATTTGTTTAGTATAATCGTACCAAAAACACTAAATATACATATTCACTCCTTGGTCAAGTCATTTCTGGACTAACAAAAAATCATGTGTGTAATCAATCACATTCGCGATAATATGTAAAAAATGTATGTCATCATGAAAATGTAACGCATCTAACACAGCTTTTCACCAGTAATATACTAGATTGCCTACACGATATTATTACGATCGTACGCCATCAAAATGTATACTTATATCTATGAATTATGAACAGAAAATGGTCAAAATATCTGAAACGTGTAATCTATATTCGTCGCAGAAGCAGTGGCGAAAGTGTTGAGACCAGCGAGGGGAGGGGGTATCCAAATGTGATCACGCGCACGTGCATATATGATCACGCGCACCTGCAGACGTCTGGTGCTCGGTCCTATGAGAAAAGCCTATTGAGGAGCCGGGGACCAAGGCCAGCGCGCGAAATGACCCGGCCAGACGTCACTTACCCGCCAGAGCTTGCATATGTCACACGCCTTATTAGATCGCGTGTTAATTCTAATAATTGGACGAACACATGCGAACCTATACAACTTGCTTTTACTAGCCAAACATTTAATTCTACCAAATTTCTCTAGATGACTGTCCATGAATACGAAAATATCTGACCGTGTGTCTACGACATTTAGAGAACACGCGTCTTCCGATTATGACATAAGCAACAATTTACGTCTGACAATACTAATAAATATACAAATATACACAATAAATAACTTACGATTTTGATCCTCCAAAATTATACAATATAATAATAAAATATCTAAACTGACACTAATCATATCACGCTACACATTGTTCACTATCCCAAAACACATGTCCCACTTCGTCAATTGAATAATGTTTTTATAAGTGACTTGGGAGTGATACAATAATTATAACACAAGTATATACATGTATCCTCCAAGGCCCTAGATTCGTGACTGCACTTGGTTCGTGTCCATTTTGTTTTTGCTCCGGATCTCGTGAGATTTGCGCAGTACGTGAGACAGACCTTGGGAAAATATTTACTACGCACGTAATTACAACTATTTGCAAACAACGCGTTAAAGATGCGGTTTAAACAGGTAAATATTCTTTATTTATTTAAATAAATTAACTTTATATAATATTTACTAATTCCTAACAATGACCCATGAACAAGATCTCTCTAAACCCTTGTTATACAATATTAAACATTGCCGTTTTCGTGGTTTGCTCCGTTTACATTTGTTCAATACAAGTCACGTGACGATATAGTGTAGTAGTAAGGCCGATATAAAAAAAAGTTTGTTAAATGTCACAAAGCCACTATAGAAAATAATGCAATTTGAAACTTTTTATTTGTATTCTTGCAGGCAAATCCGCAGCAATTGAGCCACAAGTACACGCTGTATTCACCTAATACATTAACTACAGCTTATGGGCAAGTAAAATATAAGGCCATGTCAGTGCGGAAGGCTGCCAAAGTGTACAAGGTGCCTGATTCAACCGTAAGGGACCGTGTTCTGGGTAAAATTTACTCAGATACTGTGGTATTTGGAAAAGCTTACTTGTTTGATCAGTACCAAGAGGCCAAGCTAGTGGCACACATTAAACATATGGCAAGTGTTTGCTATGGATACACAAGACAAGAATCCAAGGACAACATATTGACTTTAAAGAGGATGAGGGGCTTCCTCCCAAGATGGCCCGAGATCAAAGTGTTACAGCCAAAGGACTTTAATATGCAAAAGCCAAAATGGCACCGGAAAGCACTGTGTCCGAATATTTCAAGCATCTTAAAACAGCACTTGAAGAGCATGGCTTTTCTGATACATCTCAACTGATTTTCAATGTGGATGTGGATGAAAAAGGAATTACGATTGACCACAAGCCCTCTTATGTGTTAGCTAGCTCTTTCAATCGACCATCTGCTGTGACATCAGGAAAAGGGCAGACCCTCACTTTTTCACAAGTTTTGGAGGTGCCAGTGGAGTGGCCATTCCACCCTATTTTATATTTCCTGGCACGCGAATGATGCCCGAATTAATGGAGGGAGCATCACTTGGAGCTGTTGGTACGGTCAGCGAGTCTGGTCCAAAGGCATCATTTTCCGAGATTACCTTGAAAATCATTTCCTGAAACAGGTTCCAGGCCGCAGGAATCAGAAGGTTTTGCTTCTGTTTGATGGGCATAAGTCTCACGTCTCTGTCGGTATATCAGACTGTGTTAAGGAGAAAGGGATCATCCTGTTTGTGTTGCCTGCCCATACAAGCCGCATTTTACAGCCTATGGATATAGCTTGCTATGGCCTCTTCGAGAGGATGTACAACAACCAGTGCCACAAACTTATTCGTGAAACTCAGGCAGTCATTGCATGATACAATATTTGCGAGGTGACTTGTTTAGTATACCCTCAGGCACTGTCTCCAGCAAACATACAAGGCGCATTCAGACACACAGGTATTTATCCGTTCAATGAAAAGGCCGTCCAACCGGAACATCTGAAGCCATCCGAAATCTATGTTGGTAATAGTGTTTCTCAGGATAGTGATGCAACAGTTGAAGGGGGAAAGGTAGTAAATAATTGCAAATGTGATGATGAAAAGGATGATTTTGGGTTATTTGAGGAAAGAGAAAAAAGACTACGGACATTAAAGAGTGGGAAAAGTAAGAAACCAAGGAAAACAAAGAGCAAGTTAGTTTCAGGAAAAGCCATCACAGAAGAGGTAGAAAAAAAGATGATTGAACATGAACAAAGTCTAAAAAAGAGGCCGAGTAAGCGACAAAGCAAAACAAGTAAGCGACAAAGCAAAACAATGATAAAAACAGCAGACCGTCTGAAAGGAGAGGAAAATGAAGAAATAATCCCCTGGCAATCCAGTCAAGGTTACGCCACAACCAGGTCTGTCACAAATTCACAACGTTAATAACTTGGCTATTAACAATTCTTCAAATGGCAGGCGACGTTCATCCAAGTCATGGCCCGGTTCCTGGCCCAGATAGCGCCAACACTTCATCTAGCTCAAACTATACCCATGACAGTACGTCACTTTTTCTATCCAATTCCTTAAACTTCTCACACAATCTGTCGGTTATACATTACAATGTACAAAGCATTTTAGCTAAGATGGATCTTTTAAAAACGGAGCTTTACCAATTTGATGTATTAACTTTTCTGAAACCTGGTTAAATGATTCGGTTGATACGAATGACCTTACTTTCCACACACTTGAACGTAAGGACCGTCTGTGATAGTCATGGCGGTGTTATGGTAGACAACAAAAACTCTCTTTATCATGTCCGTAGAAAAGACCTCAACTCAACCACCTTGAATGTATTTGGATAGAGCTTTGTCTGAACAAAAAACGATTATTGTTATCATTACGTCGTCCGGTCTTAATTCCATTAAGCGAGGACAGATGCGCCGAAGGCGGAGCTTATCGTACTTATCGTACTTAATCGATATAGGTAATTTGTGGGCGGAGCTTAGCGCTTATCGTGACGGACTATTTTCAATGGAGTTTACTCGACTCTGTGATTTTATGAGACGGATCGATAATTGTCTTCGTATTTCCTTTAACAATTATTGTCGTATTTATTGAAATACATGATTTGTTTAAAGATTGTAATATTGCACAGAAAAAAATGCGCACGTAACAATCAATTACAGTAAGAGAGGCGTGAATTGAGTCTATATACATTATCTGCCCGTCGTAATTGGCACGAGTGAAAATGTAATATCCTTGTTTAGATAAATTCTATCAAATTCACGCAACTTCGTGAATTTGTCAGGACCCAGATGATCCTCGTTTTCATGTCACCACCAAACAGTCATGTACTTACACACCATTCTCAATTTGTAATATCCACATTGTTCGGGCACATTTACGATAAACGAAATGGAATTGTATCAAAGTTACCACATTGTTGATTACTGTTTATGCACATGTACCAACCCTATAAAAACAATGTCTACTGGTATTTTTTGTGGGATTAAAAATGCCGCGGTCTTTTGATGTTGCCGTGCGGCGTCTGAAAACAGGCGATCACCGCGATTGTATGACGTAACACAAAGACCTTTTGATCTTGCGCGTTTACCGCGACTTTGTCGAGATCAAGAACAGAAATTAACAATTTAAAGGAGCAGTATAAAGTTATGTGTACTCGACTGTATTGATATAAAAAAAAATCTTTAACGTATTGTTAAATATCTAATTAGATATTAAAATATTAGCAGTTCTAATTAAGGGCAACCACGCATAGACGACTGGATATATCAGCTTGCATCTTTACGCGTTTTATATTTTGAGAAAACGTACTTTATCTAAAAAAATTAAAGGATTTTTTGTTTGTGTTGCAGCTCCATTCACCAAATGAAAAGTTTATTCAGACAAGAAATTAGCCAACATTTCGGTCTAAATTACTCGTGAAAAAATAATCGGCCTCTCATATATCATCACAAATTTGAACACTCATGGAATGTCGAGTAGTTTCAAGTAGTCTTTATTATAACGTCTTTATTATTATTATTGTTGACGTAGTCATTTTTCGTTTGTTACAATTGTTCACGGTCATCTGTTAAAGCTACAAACCAGGTTACTGAAACATTCAGCCTATAAAAAAAACACAATCTGATACTATTAACTTAGGGACAAACAGCAATCTTGAAGTTTTTATCATGCATTAAAATTGAACTTACAATTTAATTATCCAGTATCATTTTTGCACACAATTAGTGATTTTTTAAAAAGTTTTATCAATATGCAAAACAATATATTAAAATCTAATGTGACACTGTGAGTTTAAAAAAAAATCAAGATTGCTCATGTCCCTTTAAAGGAACTTCCGACTATTGATCATTATAATATTGCCACAAGAATACATTTAAACAAAGAGAAATTTCTTTTTAATTATATGAAAGTTTAGTACAATGTCAAAACGATTTAGGATTAATACACCCGAGAAGCTAAAAATAATTGCCACGTGTCCCTTTAATTTAATCCATATTTAATTTTAACAAAATTAACTTTTAAGAAAGATATCATAGATGTAAACGTGTGGATTCTGAAATATGGAACGCCATGACTGTCTTAGGATGAGCATTTGTCTTTATGTTCGTTGCCTATGCCTTTACATTCGGTACATATGCCTTCAGTACATAAGTATGCCTTTATGTTCGGTGTATATGCCATTCAGTACGGTGCATGTCTTTATGTTCGGTACATATGCATTTTTGTTCGGTGCATATGCCATATGAATTGTTCGGTGCATAATCCATTATATAAAGTAGTTACTGAGATACTAGCCGCATTCACATACACATTTGAACTAAGTTTTCTAAGTATAACAGGGGCCATAGTTCTGTTAAATGCATGAGTTATAGAAACTGACACTGTGGTGTCTGATGATGCTGAATGCAGGTGTGTGAAGTTTCAGAGATACAACTTTAATCAAGTGACGCAGACAACGACAATCAAGATGAAAATAGCTTTTCTTCTTCGAAAAAGCCTAGCAAAAAGGACTCGACACAAAATCTGTGCATATGCCTTTAAGTTCAGTGCATGGGTTTATGTTCGGAACATATGCATTTTTGTTCGGTGCATATGCCATATGAATTGTTCGGTGCATTATATACATATATAATCCATTATATAAAGTAGTTTCCGAGATACTAGCTGCATTCACATACAAACTTGAACCAAGTTTTTTAAGTATAACCGTGGCTATAATTCTGTTAATGCAGGAGTTACAGAAACTGGCTATGTGGTGTCTGTTGATGCCGAATGCAGGTGTGTGAAGTTTCAGAGATACAACTTTAATCAAGCGACGCAGACGACAATGACAATCAAGTGATGAAAATAGTTTTTCTTTTTCGAAAAAGTCTAATAAAAAAGGACTCGACATGTAAACGTTTCGTACTGACGGATAAGGGAAGCCTAATTTCGTGGCGGTGCATACAAATATGGTTAGTTGATTGAATGTTGTTTTACGTCATTTTCATTACATGTTTTAGATTATTATACATTATTCAACTTTTATAATCGGTCACTTTTCAACGAATTATATATATTTTTTAATAATTCATATTTTCATTTGAAATTTTAACTGGCGTCGTTTAACAAATATCGCTAGCGATTTATAAAACTTAATCTGCCTTGATTGGACTATACCCTTGTTTATAAACTTAATAAAAACTTGATTTAATATGTTTCGGTGATTTTCAGTTTTTAGTATTCATGTTTTTTCAGAAAACCTGGGTGACTGATTATAAAAGTTGTGTAGTGGTGGAGACACCCCTACCACTTTTTCCTGGATAAAACAAGTACATTTACTTTATACCTCCCCCATTCCAAATAATCAACACTTTCTCAAAAGTCGAAGCAGTGAGAGAGGTTTCAAGCATATTGGCACATACTTTCAGTATACACGCCGTTCCAATATAGCCCTTGACAACAGTTTGAAATACAGAAAGACTAAAACAATTGTTTTCTTCTCTAATGTTCTTTATTTATACCAATCAATATTAAAATATATTTTTTTATATATATATAGATATATATATAATATATATTCCAGAATACTGGCATAATAGATTGAATAAATTGTGGTTTACTGCGCACTAGCACGTTGAGTGACTTGATGTTTACAGCACACCAACTCTAAAAGGGTTATATAGCACCAACAGGTGTGATCATTTCATGCCCACCCTCCTTTTACAGCAAGATGAAAAAAGTGTACAAAACGGGTTTGGATCCTTCAGATCTGAGAGTTGCTGCAAAACTTGGTGTAAGCACTCCTATTTTTTTGCTGGACCCGTGATCATAGTTTTCAGCCACCACTTAAGTAGCACCTGAAACAATACAGGGATGATTTAGACCTTTAACATTATAAAAAGGACTACACATGCATTCAGAGGGATTTTACCTCTGCCTGGATAAACTGTGGCCCTATTCTTCCCCAGGAACCATAAAGGAATTCACCAACACAAGAAATGTTATATTGCGTGAAACAGGAATGAACATGCCAGGCTCATCCTCCATTTACATCAAGATAAAATATGGAGAATGGGCCTAGAAGCTAGGTGCTGCAAATTCTTTAGTAGACACTCCATTTATGATGAAGCCTCGTTTCCACGGTTGCATATTTAATCTTTCATTCATTCATTCAGCAAAATTCCAAAAGGTCATAAAACCCATGAGGATTAAAAACATACATATTTATATAAAAGGTCGACAGCAGATATACTAATCAAAATTTGCAAAGGATCACTTTTTTCTTCCATATAATTTTATTAGAAATTAATTCATAATAACGTTATTAATTGCATTGATACTTCAACAATTCCACAATTAGAATCAAGTCATATACTGCCCTAAATAAATTCATGTAAATTAGAACTAATGCTATTTATTTTAACAAAAAATTTAAACAGCAAAATAGATCCTTAGCAACCACTGTAGATCCTGCTAGAGGCAGAGAGGTAGGACCCACCTTTCTGTGCATTTTTTATCATGCTCATTCAAGGTTTTCTTTACGACACTGCATATGCAAATGTCGAAACATGGCTCCATCGTAAATGGAGTGTCTACAAAAGAATTTGCAACTCTGCAGGTTCGAATATTGTATCTTGATGTAAATGGAGGATGAGCCTGATGCCAGTTCATCCCTGTTCGGCGCCATATAACCTTTCTTGTGTTGGTGCACCTTAAAACACCAATTCAATTCAGAAGCGAACAGAGCTTGTATAGATGATCTAACATATATGGAGAACCAAATTTATTAAACACGCTTACATAATTTTGAATGTTGATTTAAAAGTTGCAAAAGTCTATCAAGCATCCATAAGGCAAGACGGTGTTGCTTAAATATGCTAAGCAGGCTATACATATTAAGCAATACATACTATGGTGAAAACCTAATGTGCTAATGGAAGTCACGTGATCGCAGAAAAGGTAAATCGTGTGGGTCCCACTTTATTTACAAATAATAATTTTAAAACAAGTGGTCAATGACCTTGAAGCTCTACTGATTGACTTTGATTTCAGGAAGTAGTCGCTACAAACGTTTTTTTTGAAAATTTATTTTTAGACGTGGCGGCCATCTTGAATTTCTGGCCGACCTGAAATTTTGCAAGGATCAATTAGACATCAAGAGCAACATTCGTGTGAGGTTCCATATCAATATCACTTATAGTTTTCAAGAAGTAGACGCTACAAACTTATTTTTTAAAAATCTATTTTTATCTGAAATTTTGCTAGGATCAATTAGACATTCAGAGCAACATTCCTGTAAAGTTCCATGAAAATCCGCCAAATAGTTTCAGAGGAGTAGTCGCTACAAGTTTTTACTATATAACTCTATGTAAACAAAGATGGCCGCTGGCAGCCATGTTTAACGTCGAATCAAAACGATTTTTGACAAGGACCAACATCATGTCATGCTGATCATTTTAGAAAAAGTCCCATCTTGGATTTCACATCAACATGAATTTTTGCTAGGATCAACTAGACTTCATGGGTAACATTTCTGTAAAGTTTCATGAATATCCATTCAGTAGTTTCAGAGGAGTAGTCGCTACAAACAAAAGTTTACGGACAGACGGACGACGGACGCCGCACCACGGCATAAGCTCTGCTGATCTCTGATCAGTCGAGCTAAAAAACTACTCACGAATGTATTACATGTACTACAGACTTCTTAGGGTCTATGCTCATGTTTTCATGCATACATTTCACTGAATAAAAGTCCGACAGTTATGTGGTTATGCTCATTAATTGCTTACTTACGGACAGTTTCCCTTTAACAACAACCCACAAGAGATCCTATAATATTGGAACTTGGTACTTTATCTGTTTCAAAACGAATTTTGTCGGAAATATATACCATCTGAATTTACTACTACTATAGCCATTAAACATTATAGTTTCTACGTAGTAGATATTCAATACTGGTAGGTGTGTGATGTTTATCAACGATATTATTTTGTGTTATATAAGCTAAAAGTTACGGACAATGATCAAGATTTTTTAAACAAGAGATATAATTTGAATTGGTACGGCATGCAGCAATTCAATCCAAACTGGTGAAACAGGCATTATCTTTATTTTGACCAGATACAGATAAATGGTGAAAAATCAGACAGCCAACCACGTTTCCTCGATAGCTCAGTTGGTAGAGCGCTGGACCCATAAGCCTACCCGAACCCAGGGTCTCCAGCTTACACGGCTAGCGCTCTACCAACTGAGTTATCGAGAACACATTGCCCATCAAATTTCCATCATGTACATGTAACGTCTCACAACACAGTTAATTTTACATTGCTCTACATATGTAGCAGGACCACTCTGGACCACTGTTGAACTTCCTAAATTTTCTTAAAACTACATTCTTTGTGAAACTTGACGTCTGTTGCTCGAATTATCAAGCAAAAAACACGGGGTTGAGCAATTTGCTTTTTTAAATATCAATAGTTTGAAGAGACCCTCTTGAATTTGTCCATTTCACTTTGATGTGTATCACGTCCCGGTATTAGACTCTCACATTATCACTACCCGGTATTAGACTCTCAGATCTGGGCTCAGAAATATTCAGGCATATCCAAACCTATACGAAACCCATACTTGTCACCTGCAACAAAAAAGAGAAACTATTTGCAAATATTAAACAATAAACAAGAACCGAAAAACACAGACACTTTTATCAAGCGCCTGAAAGTTCCTACCAGGACTGGCAACGGAAATAACTGATTAGTGAGACCCTGAAAGAAAAAAGTTCCGCGACATGTGATGAAAATCTTTTCTGAAGAAACTTACGTAAAGCCCTACATAAAATGGCCTCGTTTGACCACATCGGGCGACTGTTTGTGAAATTATAGCGTAAAGTATGACAACGAGGATTAGACAAATTGAGATCTAGGCAATTCGCAAATGTATAGGATTGCATAGAGACGACAAAGGTGTATCTTTATATCTTTAATAACTCATTCTTTAGTAAAATAATTATCAGTATTGTTATTTCTATATTGAGCGTTATGTTTAAAGTGTGTAAGTCAAGTCATGTCACGATGAGTCAAGTCATAAACAAGTTTCAGCAGCTGATTAAGTCTAGTTAATTATAGTCTAGTCGAGTCAAACAACAGTAAAGCAACTTTTAAAACAGACATGCCGCGATCCCTTAAAAGTGGGTCAAAACATTCATTTCCCAGTGTTAATTAATGACATATCAGACCAAATAACGCCGTGAGGCATAAACTCCTGACAAGCATACGCCCTTAGCTAATGATTGGAGTGCTTTCATCTCGGGGTTGCAGATTATAAAGTTAGTTTACTTCCGGTTTTGAATTTGCTTCCGTGTTTCAAACTAAAACGATTATGAATAAAGACAGCTATTTTATAACATTTAAATAAACTTATAACCGTTTCCTACTCTTTTTTTTTTTCGAAAGCGGTAAAGAGCTGATGCAGTAAACAGTTAAGATATCACTTGAAAATAACTTAATTATTCTTGCTTTAAATACTTCACCACATATATGATGATTATGAAGTGTTTAAAGATAAAAATATCTGCAACAGCAAAGGAAACTATGTATAAACAATGTATAAAGTTGAGTTTATCATCTATTTCCAAAAAAGAATGTTCATACATGTACTACTTATGGCAGACTGATAGATATATTTAAAACATATTTTAAATGTGCCAGGTGTATCGCCAAAAGGCATATTTTACTTCAAAACATGAAGAAAAAAAATCGACATGCAGGAGGGGAGCCCCATCCCTCACCCCCACTCGCGCTAAATGCCACTATCCCATAAAAAATTATTGGGAAGGCCCTGGTCAAGTCAAGTCAAGACCAAAGTGAAAACGTATCCATATACAATTTACTAAGTATATTGATAGTTAATGTCAATACAATATTATAGTTTTACACATACGTGTAAAGTTCATGTCAAGCCTAAGTAAATTTCATGTTCAAATCAAGTATAAGTCAAGTCAAATTTTTGTGAGTCAAATCATAAACAAGTTAAATGTAGCCTAGGATTTGCGGTTGAATCAGTCAAATCAACTTAATCAAGTCTAGTCAATAGTCAAACCAAGTCACTGAGAATTTATACTTTAATAATAATATATTGATCTGAAACTAACTAAATTCAGTACAATAATCACAAAATTACAAAACAAAACGCTTTTACAAAATGTCAAGAAACGATAAGAGAAGATGAGCGTACTCGACAGAAATTTTTGAAAATTATAAATTATTTTATGTAAAGTTTTAAATATTACACGAGGTTGTACATATGCAACCGACATTCTTGACACATGACAAATAAATCTGACAAGTGACAAATAAATTATCTTACGTAACCTTTTTTTATGCAAGGCAGTATGCGACCGACATAGATCTACTGAACGAGTGACAAATATATTTTACGTAAGGTTATTTTACACAAGGTTGTATGCTGTGCTGATTGTGCTATGTGACCGACATTCTTGATGAGACAAATTTCCATTATTTTACGAAACGTTATTTCGCATAAGGTTGTATAAGGCCAAACAAAAAAATACATGCGTTTCCGATGGCCAGACCGACCCTGAAACTTTTAATTAAGATTTTTTTTTTTTTGTTCTGAACAATGATTTATCACAATATATCGAGGTAACTGACATCACAGAGCAACTGTCAGCTGTATCATTAACTTGTATGGGGTTTATGAGATAAATACATGTAGAATCTCACAATACCTTGTTGTTGTTTTTTTTGGAGCAAGATATTCTGCGATTCTACATATATTTATCTCATAAACCCAGCTGCATAAACCCCATACAAGTTGATGATACAGCTGAAAGTTTCTCTGTGATGTCAGTTTACCTCGATATATTGTGATAAATCATTGTTCAGAACAATTTTTTATTTTTTTTATTTTCCATAAAAAGTTTTAGCCCCTTAAAAATAGGGTCGGTCGGGCCACCGGAAACAGGTTTTTTTTTTGGCCTTAGTAAAATGTAAGAATCTCATCTGTAGCCCCTTACCGTAGTCCTATATAAAGTTAAAACTATTTTTTCTCTCCATTAAATGATTATCTGAACTGTAATATGAAACTCAATATCTATATTGAAATTTAAAAATGCAGATGTGATTCTTACTATTGCTACTGTTTCACCCAATGGCATTTTACAATCTATACCACTGAAACATACATTAATTGTCTGAAGAGTAAATAAGGATTGTTTCCTTTGCTGTGTATAATGAATTGTAATGAGTATGCAAGACGCAGTTTTAACATATTGAGAAATCGAAAGAATTCAGGACTTGTGTCTATTTTTTGGGACTAGTCACAATTTTTTTGGGACTAATCACTTTTGACAGGGTGACTAGTCCCGCACTAGTGGCTAAAAAAAATATTTGTACAGCCCTGACTGACATTGGACATTTTTGACAAAGTGACAAATAAATTACTGAACGTAAGGTTACTTTATCATTATGTGAGGCTGTATGCGACCGACATTATTGAAGAGTGAAAAATAATAGATTTAATTACGATTAGGCCTAAATTAAAAGATTGTTTGCAGTGTGCCACGAATATTCAATTTATATGATTTAGATGTTATATAAAAAGAGTGTAGATTGTATGCACTGGATTTGATGTTCATATCTTGTACCAAACAAAAGATTTTGTCATTTGAAACATTACTTCGAAAAATTTAGCGTCTTAGCACTGTTCAATAGTTACCAAGTCTGTTTCATCTGTCCATAAATGAACATTTGATCAATGTTTCGTTAATATTAAACAAAAGCTATGGATAATACTAGTGAAGCACACGATAAATGTATTTGCAAATATCCCTACCTACCGACCCACCCCTAAAAGCCATGAGTCGGAAACTGCAAACAAGCAATTTTTTAATGGTGGCCTTAGTTATTACGAATCAATGCTGTACATTTGAAGTGGGCGGGGTATGATTCTAATGTGATACATTACTTGATTACAGCAACAGTACTTATAATTACCTTAAGCATGCAGTCTAGATACTGTCCAGGTCCCGTGTATAGATTTCGGTGTGGTGTGGAGACATCTGTTTCTCTCTCAGTTTGTTGGATGTGGTTCCAAGCTCAGCTGGTCATATCTCAGACACAAACTATTATTACAAAGGCAGCTCACATGAAGGTTCCGAGGTAATTCGAGACACTATTTACATAAATATATGTTGCCATGACATGATGTGTGCTGAAACGTTCAAATGAGTGTGTTTTGTTCCGAGTTGAATGGATTGTCTCCCATATTGAGAGTAACCACACTTCTTATGCATAACTCCATCCAAGGTGCTTCTTGTTGTAGAGTATACAGTCCAAATTTCTTGCACCATGTAGTCAATTTAACACTGTAAAATCATTAATCCACACTTGATGCCGATTAACAATCCTCAAACTCACTTTTTTCCATTATGAATACTGTTTATTTTTCTTCAGAAAACACAAATCTGCATCAATCAGCTGCTCTTATAGAATGCATCTGCTGAACCGGATGAGGTTGGGTTTACGCCTCACAACACAGTTAATTTTACATTGCTCTACATGTACATATATGTACAAGCACCACTCTGGATCACTGTAGAACTTCCTGAATTTTCTTAAAAATACTTTCTTTGTGAAACTTGACGTCTGTTGCTCTAATTATCCAGCAAAAAGCACGGGGTTGACCAATTTGCTTTTTTTAAATATCAATAGTTTGAAGAGACCCTCTTGTATGTCTTCATTTCACTTTCATTTTGAAAGGTATTAAGACTTTTAGATCTGGACTCAGAAACATTCAGGCAAATCCAAACCTGTATGAAATCATGAACTTTTCCCATTCTTGTCACCTGAAACAAAAAAATAGAAACTATTTGCAATGTGTATTTCATCCATTATTTTCTATAAGGCCAAAACAAAAAATGGTTCGTTTCCGCTAACGGCTTCAAAAAAAATAGGGTAGGTACATGTAGGTAGGCAGAAAGCGCCAGAAAGTTCCTACCGTGACTGGCAAGGGTAATATCTGTTTAGCGAGACATGTAACTGGTTACTGTAATACATATACATATACATGTATTTATTATAATCTACCAAATGATGCCAAGGTTCTGGCAAGGAGTGTAGGATTTTACCAATTTCATGATACCAAAGTCTGCCAAAGATGTGGGTTAGTGAGTTACTAAATTCTGTAAACACCAACTCGATATTAATTTGCCACTGAATCTTAGGAAATACAGTTCAGTCACCTGGCCTTTAATCATGCTAACAAACGAGGCAGGGCACCAACAATAACAGGCAGGGATCACCCTAGGAGTGAATTTCAATGAGACAAAATGTCCCATTTGCTTGATTTTAATGAGACATTCACCATTTTCATGAAACATTTCGGATGTGAAGCCGAACCATCAGTGGTTGTTCGTCGACCTCACGTGGCACTGGAAGCCGCTATGCGGGTCTGGGGGCATGACCAAAGCTGATGAAATTTGGCAAATGAATAAAATAAAGATGATATATGAATACTACAAAATTTTGTTGTTGTAGCTTTATGGGATCATAATAAATTTCATCAGCAAAAAGATGTGCGTTTTCAAATGTACCGAGTGTATATTAATTGTTCGCCATTAGCGGTAATGTTGCCGCAAACACCATGGTAATCTTCGGTGAATTTGCCGCAAACTCGCCTAAAACCTATATATGTTTGCCAGAAGTTCGCTACAAACATTTATTTATTTGGAACATTCACCATAACATCACCACAAACTTACTTGCAGTATTTTTTGTTCGCCACAACATCGCGACAAACTTTACCATTCTGATTAATTGTTTTATTGCACGCCGTAACATCATCACAAACTTTTCAGTTCAGATTTGCCGTTTCTTTATTCGCCACAACATCACGACAAACTTTTCAATTCTGATCTGCTGTATCTCTGTTCGCCAAAACATCATCGCAAAACTTAAACTTTATACAGAATTTTATTATTTCTGTGTTACTTATTACTAAAGTGAAATTTGCATTTTATGTCAAAGGACCACTTGAACGAGTCATTTTGCTAAGTATACATTTTTTAGTGAAACCATATTTCTTTCAGAATAAGCAAAATATTTATTATTGTGTTGCAAGAACATTTTTAAATACCAAACACCATGATAACTCAAACATTTAAACCTGAGAACAATTAAAATTGTATCACAAGTGCAAAATGCAGTATTAATTTGCATTTATAACATGATGACAAGCCAATTTAATAGTTTTAAGTCATTCTGAATTTTCATAAAGATAATTAATGCTAATATCAGAAAAATATAAGTGTACAGTCGTGTGTATGTTTGTGTAGTTCTAAGGTTTATAGTCCCTCCGCCAACAAACTCAATGTGCCTTACTTAGGGCGTACCGAGATGGGTACAATAGAGTCTGGACTTTTAGAATGTATTTTTGAATTTTGAAGTTTACATAGGCCTAAATTACAGGGCGATTCGGGCGAAGAACGCGCCCGCGATCTCTTGACTTCGCCTTGGCAGCACATCAAAGCGAAGTTCAAGACGCAGAAAAATTAAAAAAAAAAGTTACAGTATAGTAATAAATCCATTATCATAGAAATTTGCATCAATATTTCAAGCTCATATTATAGAGTAAAAAGAATTAGTATGGAACGCCATGACTGTCTTAATATGTTGCCGATTAATATATGCAGTGCATTTTTCTTTATATGTGGTAGATCTTTCATGATATGCAGTGCATTTTTAATTATATGTGGTAAATAAATCTTTATATGTGGTAGCAAAGTATTTATATGCAGTAGATTAATCATTATATGCAGTAGATTAATCAGTATATGCGATAGATAAGTCATTGTATGCAGTAGATAAACCATTATATGCGGTCCAGTTATCGTTATTTGCAGTGCATTTATTATTATATGCAGTAGTTTATCTAATATATGAGGTCCTTTGAACATTATATGAAGTAGGTTTGTATTTATATGCAGTGCTTCTATTGACTTCATATGTGGTACATATTCTAATATACGTGGTGGAAACGTCTTTATATTCGGTGGTTTCAACTGCATTATATTCGGTACAAACGGCTTTATACGTGGTGCATTTCTTATGATATGCAGTGCTTTTTCTATTATATGCGGTGTTTTTTTCATTATGATGATGAGATCAATCGGAACACTTGTTGTTTAAGATGTTACGATTTTATCGGAAATTTAACTAGACTGCTTCACTGCATGCCCCGTTTCACTCAAACAAGGAGGAGGTCAAACGCCGATTTCATCGGCCGAACAAAATCGCTCACGTAAAGAGCACTCCAACTGCGATCATGGTCAAGCATCTCGTCTGATCTATGTTCTATGAAAAATATATGGCAAGTTTGGCCTTTTCTCAATATTGATTACACAATGCACGTGCGTGATATACATAAATAGAGGATATTTGTTGATTTGGAGTGAATAAATAGAGAATATTTGTTTCTTTGGAGTGAATATAGGATTTAATCCACTATTTCGCTGGGAAGTGTTTAAAAAAATGCATATATTACAATTACGGAGGAAGTGTACGCGCTAAATACACAATCACTTATGTCTTATTTCAAAGGATAGTCCCCATCTTGGTACGTACCATACCAAGTTCTGTACCCGGTGTCCTTATAGGGAAAGACTTTGTTGGGGGCTTCCGGGGGTGGGGGTGGGGTTGTGAACAAAATACTTCCACCCACCCCTCCCCCCAAAAGGGGTGGTACTTCCTGGTTTTGTGAGAATGTGGTAAGGGAGGTGTTGTTTTTCTTGCGAGGGCAGCGGTGAGGATGTGGTGGTGATGTGTGTTTGGCGTGAGGGGTTGGGGGAGGTGTGTGTGTGTAGGGGGGGGGGGGGGGGGGGGGGGGGGGTGGGGGGGGTGCTACACAAATTCCATGAGGGAAGTTTCTGCGGTTGAAGGAGGGGGTTAACGAATAAAAAAACGGGGTATGGTGGCTGGAGATTTTCCCATTTTTGTCCCCATACATTGTTTTATTAGGAGGTGGTAAGCCAAGTATTTTTAGGTGATGCAATTTTTTTTTAATCTAGTGGGTAGTCTGCACATTTTCTTGAGGTGAATGCTTTTTTCCACCATGTTTTGTTTGTTTGTTTTTAAATCCGTTGTATGGAGGTGGGGGTATTTGAAGACTGTTTTATGGGGAGGAGGTAAGAAATGGATTTCCGGGGGATCTTGGGTGGTATTTTGTACATTTTCCCAGGTGGCTCCCCAATGTTGGTATTATACCAGTTCTGTCTGAAGTTTTTTCCAGGAGGGGTTGGAGTATTTTTCGAGATTTCCAAGGGACTGGGGTATTATCAAACATATGCCATTTCCTAACGCCAATCTAGTCAACCTCCTGTCTATGTTTGACCTAATTGTATTCAACAGTTCGTGTTTTTTATATTATTAAAATGAATCCCGTCTTGGTTTGGACTGAAAAAAGGGACAGTTTTTGTTCTATTTATAAAACTGGAAATCCTCTAATGACGTAAAGCGTGTGTATACACTGGCCAATCGCTGTGGGTATAAACAATCGATAATGGCAGCGTTCTATACTGAAAGGAAAAAAGAAACGCAGGGTGCGTATTTCCGCTATATATTGCATATACTGTACACTTAATTCCCATTATATTCCAAGGAAATCCCAAGATGTTTTGTAAAAAAAAAAAGTGCAGTTAGTTAGAGAAAGGACACAACTGTGATGTTGTAGACGTTTTAATCACAGTACACGTTGTAACAAGAAATTCATAAATGCTGAAGTTCCTCTTTGAAAAATTGAGCCAGTTCAGTACTGTATTTGATGTTAAGTGATTGCAACATTTAAAGCCTAAGTTTGCTCACCTGCTTGAGCCAAATGCGCATTCTGACGATAATAAAACTTTAAAGGGGTAACCTTTGGTGTGTTCAGTGCTGTTTAAGCCTTCTTTCTAAAAGGACAGGCCTAATGTCGCCCTGTACTATTCGATTAGCAGTAGCATATTAAACATACAATATATAGCGGAAATACGCACCCTGCGTTTCTTTTTCCTTTCAGTATATATACAGTCGTTTATATTTAAACGCTGTGTAGCAGTCTAAATCGTAACATCTTAAAAACGAGTTCCGATTGATCTCATCTCATCATAATGAAAAATCCACCGCATATAATAGGAAAAGCACTGCATATCATAAGAAATGCACCACGTATAAAGCCGTTTGTACCGAATATAATGCAATTGAAAACACCGAATATAAAGACGTATCCACCACGTATATTAGAATATGTACCACATATAAAGTCAACAGAAGCACTGTATATAAATACAAACCTACTTCATATAATGTTCAAAGGACCTCATATATTAGATAAACTACTGCATATAACGATAACTGGACCGCATATAATGGTTTATCTAATGCATATAATGACTTACCTATCGCATATAATGATTAATCTACTGCATATAATGATTAATCTACTGCATATAAATACTTTGCTACCACATATAAAGATTTATTTACCACATATAATTAAAAATGCACTGCATATCATGAAAGATCTACCACATATAAAGAAAAATGCACTGCATATATTAATCGGCAACATCTTAAGACAGTCATGGCGTTCCATAAATTAGTGTGCATTACACTGTATTCACTGCACTGCGATATACATGGTGATGACTATTCAACCGTTGTCTACGTATACACGTCGCGTGAAGTCTCCCTAAATTCTCTCCACTTCTCCCTAAAATCACTTAATTCCTTGCCTAGATTGAGCCCTGGGCCTTGCCAACAGGTCTGTTTAATGCCTAAATATACATGTGCCAAAGACATTGTACAGTCATGTAGAAACACCCAATTTATGATAGAGTGAAAAAGAAATGCTGGAACATAACATTGCTCACTGGGTCAGTTAATTATTATTACCAGGTATTATGCAATTTCCTTTGATCTGAAGCAGTATCATGCAGTATCATGTAGAGGTTATATACTATTAGAAACACATGATATTGTGTTCATGAAATTGTGGTCTTTTTGCATAAATATTATACAATTATGGACTTTTCAGCTGTTATACATGATGTGATATGCACCAAAAAAATCATTATTGACCGAGGCGATAGCCGAGGTCAATAATGATTTTTTGGTACATATCAACATCATGTATAACAGCTGAAAAGTCCATAACTGTTTTATTATATAACCCTCAATTTACAATTATATAAAACAGGTCAATATCAAAAAAACAATTATATAAAACAGGTCAATATCAAAAAAAACAGGTCAATATCAAAAAAACAGGTCAATATCGCTAGATATTTTTTCTAAAAAACTACTTTTTAGCCAATGAAAACGCGTCTATTTATAGGTTATATAATAAAGCCAGTTATCATGTAGCTGTATGAGTGAATATTCTGAACAGGATGTTCCACACCTGTATATTAACTGTATTATTTTTATATGTCACAAAATAGCAAGTTTTTTCATCTTCAAAACCCCTGACCTCCAGAGGTAAATGTGTATATTTACGTTTGTGTGTCTGTCTAGGGTCTGTTGCTTATTCTAAGATATCCAGAAATGCAGAAATGACAGTGCTCGACATCTGCATAAAAATGAGTAATGCAGAAATTAATGCGCTCGACATCTCTATGAAAATGGAAGTAATACAGAAATGACAGCGCTCGACATCTCGATGAAAATGGGCGTAATGCAGAAATGACAGCACTCAACATCTCTATGAAAATGGGAGTAATGCAGAAATGACAGCGCTCGACATCACTATGAAAATGGGAGTAAGGCAGAAATGACAGCACTCGACAACTTTATGAAAATGAGAGTAAGGCCAAATAAAATTATACCTGTGTTTACTGTAACGTTGTTAAAACAAAATAGGGTAGGTAGGTAGGCATTTTATTTTGTTTTTTTATGGCGAAGTTACACTTAAGGTGGCCATGAGCTTTAATGAAATTGAAAATGTGGTATTTTAAAAACTACAGTAGATAACAATATGAAATTGTGTATGTTTTATTGTTTCCCAAAAGGCCCGACAACAACTGGCTCTTTTCCCAATCCAGGACTAGAAATTAACACTTTTAGTTAAAATTACTAGCCGAATATAATATTCAATAGAAAATACTATTTTAAAGGGGTTGATGCACCATTTTCAATGTTTACTTTAAAGGGCTCTGAAAAACTTGAAAAAAGCTGAAATAATTATCAAAATGCCATGACAAATAAAAGAGATATGACCTATTGAAAATTTGGAAGGAACATAAATGGAGGCGGCCATATTTGAACGATGAAGTCATCGCGTCTTTTTACCATTTATGGAATATTGATAAACTATATTTTATAGCAATGAAAATCACTGCAAATTGATTAAAATTAAATATACAGATGCAAAATGAACAAATGGTATGCTTATTTTTCATCTGCAATGTTTTTCTTTGCTTTAAACAACATTTTGCCAATATGCCATATATGGTAGAAAGGCGCGATGACGTCATCGTTCAAATATGGCTGCCTCCATTTATGTTTCTTTGCAAAGTTTCAATAGGTCATATTTTCTTTATCTTTCATGGCATTTTGATAATTCTGTCAGCTTTTTTCAAGTTTTTCAGAGCCCTTTAAAATAAACATTGTTTGAAAATGGTGCATCAACCCCTTTAATACAAGTTTCCGTTTCTTTATACGAGTTTTACATTTACTGAAACTTTGGAAATATCAGGTTTTTAAAAGACCGGTTAGGTTAGACAGTGCTGTCACTACATAATCTATCGATTTTTAATTTATTTCTTATTTGAATATTTTTTGTTTCTAGCCCATCGGGACTACCCAGACACAGACTTTGCTAGCCCGGCAGCATTTTTGGTAGCCTCGAGCTACAGGACTAGTGCTAATTTCGAGCCCTGCAATCACTTGCAATTATAGCAAAGTGATAAAACATGTTAATTTATTTTTTGCAAGTCCGGAAGAGGGTCAGTTCTAACAGCAGGACAATGAGCTCATGAGTCAGCCGTGATCGTGTGAACAAAACTTTATTTTCAAAAAAAATAATTTAAAAAGATGTTTATGTTTCTTTTTTAATTTTTTTTTTCAATAAAAAAAAGGGGGGTCGGGGGTGTTTTCAGAGGGTCGGTCGGGTTACAGTAAACTCAGGTATAATTTTATTAAGCCTAATACAGAAATGGCAGCGCTGGACATCTTTATGAAAATGAGAGTTCAGTAATGCAGGAATGACAGAGCTCGACATCTCTAAGAAAATAGGAGTAATGCAGAAATTACAGCACTCGACATCTCTATGAAAATAGGAGTAATGCAGAAATTACAGCGCTCCACATCTCCATGGAATTGAGAGTAATGCAGAAATGACAGCCCTCGACATCTCTATGAAAACAGGAGTAATGCAGAAATGACAGCGCTCGACATCTTTATGAAAACAGGAGTAATGAAATTACAGTGCTCGATATCTCCATGAAACTGGGAGTAATGCAGAAATTACAGCACTCGACATCTCTATGAAAATAGGAGTAATGCAGAAATGGCAGCGCTCGACATCTCTATGAAAATGAGAGTAATGCAGGAATGACGGAGCTCGACATCTCTAAGAAAATGGGAGTAATGCAGAAATGACAGCGCTCGACATCTCCATGAAATTGAGAGTAATGCAGAAATGATAGTGCTCGACATTTCCATGAAAATCGGAGTAATGAAAGTGTTCGACATCTCCATGAAAATGAGAGTAATGCAGAAATGACAGCGATTGACATCTCCATAAAAATGGGAGTAATGTGGAAAAAGACAACATTTGACATTTCCATGTAAATTAGAGTAATATTTGAATGAAAGTTAGGAGTTTTTGACATTTCCATGAAAATGAGCATAAACTTGCATTTTACACATGTCTGAATGTAATTTATTATTGTATGGCTTTGTCAACTTTGTAAGATACGGATTAGGATAAATTTGTATTCCAGAATTTTAATTTACAATATGAGTTCAGCATAATAATTATTATTTTTTTAAACGGCGCACCATTGTTCTATTTTATAATTTCAGTCCTTTATTTATTTTGAAAAAGTTTGCCGCGATGTATTGGCGAACATTGCCGCAACTTTGCAGCAAACATCAGCACAATCATCGCCAGATAGCTAGAACATTGTAGAGAAACATTTTATGCAAATGAAATTTGCTGCAAAGTTGCCGCACACTTCTATTAGATGTAAATGAGTTCTGCGGCAAAGTTGTAGCAAACATTGCCAAAACATCACCAGAAGATTACAGCTAAAAGTGTTATGCAAATGAAATTTGCTGCAAAGTTGCTGTACACTTTTACCATGCAAATTAGGTCAGCGGCAAAGTTGCGCTGAACATCGCCAGAAGCTCATTTGCATATTTGTTCGCTGCAACTTTGCCGCAGACCTCATTTGCATGGTAAAAGTGTACCGCAACTTAGCACCCTTTTCTTCTTTTGTTTGCAGCTTTTCACAGCCGGATAAAATATCAAATTCATAAAAAGGGCTTGTAAGGTCAGAGAAGGCTCGGATTATCAACGTATGAGCTCCATTTTATTACTTTTATGAGGGCTGTGCAAAATAGAACAGGTGGGGGAAATATTGTACCCCAACCGTGACTTTATCTGAGGGTCTCTAGCTTGCAGGGTCAGATCCACCTGTAGCGCTTTTCACCTGAGCGTAGGACCATCAACCGATTTACAATTTTAAATGTAAAATACTGCAGTTGTTAACATTTTGGAAGATGATCGCGGTCTCATCACATTTAGGAACTAGGTGGCTAGCTGGGGTGGGGTGATCTGAAGAAACGCTCTACCGGGAGAAACAAACAACATGGGGGAGGGGTTTGCGGGGTGTTGTAAGTTATAGCACAGGAATTCGATATTGTAAGTTGTGTAGGAATAAAATGATGAAAAAATATGTACCCAACCCATCGTTTTATTATAGATCTACCCTAAATACGTGTTGTCGTGATATTTATTCATACGCAACATATAATTTCGAATTCCTGTGGTTATAGGGTACTGTACGGATATATCCGCTGGAACTCTCTAAGAGGGATGAAGGGAACATACTATTTGGCTTACCTTGGTTAAGTTCGTGATCAATGTCGAAGTCCGCTCGAATTTCACCAAAATTATATTGCAACCCGGTCGTGGAATTTCGACCACTGCAGAAAATGAATTCTCGCTCCATCCTGGCGAATCTCTGTCACACGCGCTCTCTCCCAGGCCCAGCGCGCCGTCAATGGCTTAAACAATTTGATCTATTGAGAACGTTCCGGCTAATTAATTTAGCTATACGCGAAGGAGTCTGGACTGAAAATAATAAAATGGCGCGCGAATGGGTCGTGTTTACTTTCTGTATAAAAACGCGTTGCAGAATCTCGGTTATTATTTGTAGTTAATAAAATATTTACATATTTTCTTTTAAATATCAATAAAAGATAAGTTTAGAATACGTCTTTAACAAATATTATATTAAATTATAAGTACAATATCGAATAACTATGATTAGTGAAGATCTATTTCTTGTGTGTATGTTGTACGGCTTTGAATATGTTATGACGTCACAAAGTAGGCGGAGCTTACAAATTCGCACCGATGCTGCGTTCGTACCGACTGATATTTTATCGATTAAACACACATTTTAAGTATGAAAAAAAAGAAACGTTTCATTATAGATTTGATAACAATTATATTACGATAAAATGAAGCAATTTGAGCTAGATTTGACCGACTATAGTGATGACCCCAGGGTACCCCGTTTCGCCATATAGGCAAAGATGCGACCTTGGGGTCATAAAGGTAAGACCGTGTCCACGTAATGGTACATTTTATAGACCACCTAATTCCAACGCTTTATATAATAGTAGTATAGAAGACTCAATCAACCTTGCAGTTGATACAGGCATTAAGGATGTTATAATTTTGAGTGACTTCAACTTCAATATGCTTTCTCAACAAACCGCACGAAAAGTTAACTCACTCTGTCAACAATTTGGCCTTGATCAGGCAATTAAAGACGCAACTCATTTAAACGAGACCTCGGCTTTTCTTATTGATCTCCTGTTTGTTTCCGAAACAAATAGTTTAATTACTAGTGGAGTTGCCGTGCCTTTTTTAGACCAGGACTCAATATGTCCTATCTACGGCATTTTTAAGTTCAAAAAGCACAGGCAAAATCATTTATACGGCGGATTTGGTTATATGAACAAGGCGATTATAATCGCATGAGAGATCAAGCTACAATGACTAACTGGAACAACTTAATCCGCGATGATATCCATATATATGCACTTAATATAACACACAAACTCATTGACTTGAGTAACCAGTTTATTCTCAATAAGACCGTCCGAATAAGGCATTGTGAGTCTCAAGCGCCAAATCAGGGCTAGGAAATGTGCCTATAAAAAGCTAAACAAAACCAAATCTGAATACCATTGGAACAAATTCAAACTGTAACGTAATAAAGTTATTTCAGAAATGCGTACCTCCAAAGAACTATGCTTTGATAATATTGCAAATAAATTAACTACTACAAATACTTCATCCAAGGATTGGTGGAAAACTCTCAAATCACTTATGAAACCTAAAGAAAAGTCATCATAACAATAACGGTTCCATAATTACAGATGATTATGAAAAGGCAAATATCTTGAATGATTTCTTCCCAAATCAAACTTTATTGAACGACATCAATACCGATCTTCCCACCATCCAAGAAGTCATTGCACATTCTACACTCGATACACTTACGCTGCTACCTGATGAGGTTTACAAGTTCCTACTATCACTACCTTCAGGGAAAGTAACTGGCCCAGACGATATAAACAATCCGGTTTTGCGGGAACTTGCTAACGAGCTCTCTGTCACAAAATGTCACGGGTAGAGCGTATTGGTCGCACATAGCTCTTGTTAGCACCTGTTAGTTACACCCTAATTCATTGTTTAGTTGAACCAAATTCACAATGTTCATGATACATTCAGGTAACACGGAAAACCGTGCACATTTTAAGTGGCCGCCATAGGACGTCCAGAAGGGCCGTTTAATAAGTTTAGTTTTGTGCTAATGCATGTAAAAGTATAGGTCTATCTCCTTAAACGGCAAAATTGTGTAAGGGTTCTTTCGTGTAAAACTTAATACTGCGAATTTAGCCACGTATGTCACGGACTGAACGGGGGAAATAATGGTTTGGGCGTAACGTTTGCTATAAAACCCATTGTCTTCCAGTTTTGGCCGGGATTGCTTGATAGTTTCTTTGTTTGGAGCAGGAGTTGGACGGCGAAATTCACAAGCAATATGTGGTCAGTATTTCTTTTATTAACTTTTAGCGTACATTTGTATTCAGTGGGCGGCGCCATCTTGGTTGGCGGTTACGACATCCGGTTAGCTTTGATGTTTCTCAAACATTAACTTGAGACTAGCATATGATTTTGAAGTTACTTTATTAGATGTAATTATTGTAATTGATCATTAATTGTAAAACAATACTAATTTGATAACAGTGGATAATAGGTGCATTAGTTAACGTTGGCGTATAACTCAGTGATTGTAATACACGATTGTTAACATTAGTTAACAATGAGATGAGTGACTAGTATAAATGTTTGACGCGTATGCATAGCGTTGTATAATATGGGCATTAGTTGACATACATGTGTGCATGCATAACTCAGTGAGTGTAATATACGAGTGATTTGATAACGTTGTATATTACATGTATTAGGGGCATTGGTAAACAGCGACGTACATGTCGTATACATGGCGTTGTAGAATATGTATACATTGCTACTCATCATTAGTACAGCTTACACATATTTATTAAATAATGATTTGTTTGGGTAATGATAATTATGCAAGATTCCTATTTTTATCAACCGACATCTAAAACGTATGTATAATTACAGCCTAAGCCATCCAGGTTTGGATATAAGCCATCCATGGTTGGATATAACCATTCTGGAGTGGAGCTAAGCTTCCACGCATAACGTTAAGAGCGGTGGAGACGGTCCCCGTACCTGCGCAACATTATAGAAGGCATTTGATGACAATCACTCATTGGATTCGCGCATCATCATCTTCATGAGCTCTCGCGCATCACAGTTATCGCGCTAGATCATAGATCAACATTATTATAACTTTAACAACACTTTAGTGTCGTATATAATCAGTCGACACATTCAGTATTTGTTACTATACTAAGAACGTCTTAAACGTTCATGAGAACATTCTTTTCATATTTCATCTGTGTATTCGCTTGTCGTTTTTTTAGATAATTGTATATACACTCAAGTGATATGAAAACGCAACACGGGAATTTCCGCTATATATTGTATATACTGCACACTTAATTGCACATAATATTCCAAAGAAATCCCAAGATGTTTTTTAAAAAGAAAGTTGCAGTTAACTAGAGAAAGGACACAACTGTGATGTTGTAGACGTTTTAATCACACTACACTTTGTAACAAGAACTTCATAAATGTTGAAGTAGCTCTTTGAAAAATTGAGCTAGTTCAGTACTGTATTTAACGAAAATAGTTTGCAAAATGTTGCATCCTAAGTTTGCTCACATGATTGAGCCAAACGCGTAGTCTGTGAATAATGAAACATTGAAGGAATACTATTTGCTGTATTATTTGTTGTTTTAGTATTTTTTTCCAAAAAGAAAGGTCTTACGTAGCCATGTACCATTCGATAAAAAGCAGCATATTGTACATACAATATATAGCGGAAATTCCCGTGTTGCGTTTTCATATCACTTCAGTGTTAGCCCCAACCACTAGGGTCATCCTGTGACACTCTTTGTAACACTATGTGATCTCTTTAATAGATCAATTATTTTAGGCATTTTCCCAGACACTTAGAAAGAGTCCTTTGTATGTGCAGTGTTTAAAGCAGGTGATCCATCACAAGTAAATAATTATAGGCGTATTTCGCTTTTGAGTGCCATTGATAAGGTTTTCGAAAGACTACTTTTCAAGCATATTTTCAATTTCTTAAGAGATGTTAACTTTCTTTCTGCTTTTCAGGAAGGATTCATGCCTGGCGGTTCTACTATTAACCACCTCACATACTTGTACAACTCATTTCGTCAGGCAATTGACTTCAGAAAGGAAGTCCGAGTAGTATTTTTTGATATAAGTAGAGCATTTGATCGTGTTTGGCACAAAGGTCTCTTGGTCAAACTCAAGGCTGCAAGTATTTCCGGTCATATTATTAAACTTCTTGCTGATTATCTTAGTAACAGACGACAACGTGTGGTCATTCCCGGACAAAAATCGAAATCGACAAAATGAACGCCAGTGTTCCACAGGGTTTTATTTTGGGCCCCAAATGACATTGTTTCAAATATCAATTCAAACATTCGTTTATTTGCTGACGATACAAGTTTGTACCTTATTATTGACAAGGATAGTGACGTCATAAATACTGCGAATATAATTAATCAGGACATCCAAAACATAGTTGAATGGGCGGAGAAATGGCTAGTTACTTTCAACCATTCTAAAACTAAATCCATGTTAATATCTCGCAAAAGAAACCCACCTCATCACCCACCCCTTGTAATGTCAAATAAACAAATATCTGAAGTATCCTCGCACAAACACCTTGGTATCAATCTCTCGAATGACTGTTCCTGGCATTCACACATCGAATATGTAAAAAATAAGGCATGGAAACGTATTAATATCATGTGTAAACTCAAATTCGGAAATCTTTAGAAATTATTTACACTTCTTTCATCAGACCTCTATTAGAATATGGTGATGTCATCTGGGACAATTGTACCAATTATGAAAAACAAGATCTTGATAAAAGCCAAAACGAAGCTGCACGTATAGTCATAGCGGCAACAATGGGAAACACTCGAGACTCAAAGCTTATACATTTATATAAAATGGTCAATAGTGCAACTTCTCCTTATCTTACATCACTGGTGCCCCCCTGGTCAGTGCAGCATCAAATTATAGGTTAAGAAATTCAGATGACTTCCAAGTACCATTCTCTCGTACACAATTATATTCCACTTCTTTCCTACCGTCTGCTATTCGAGAATGGAACAATCACCATGTTGATGCACGTAACTCCAGCTCTATTATAACCTTTAAGCAAACCTCAATCGCAACAAAATTCAAATTCCTAAATATTATTGCACTGGAAATAGAAGAGCACATATTCTCCATACACGCTTACGAACAACGAACACTTATTCAATAAAAGCATCGTCGAATCTCCTCTTTGTAGATTTGGAAGAATTGAAAGTACTAACCATTTTATCTTTGAATGCCCATTATACGATAATTCACGTGCGACCCTATTACAGGAACTGAATATTCTGTTCCCTGTTTCCTTAAATAATGTACTATTTGGCGACTTAAGCCTTTCATACGATGTGAATTCCAATATATTTAAATCGGTCCAGAAATACATATTGACCAGTAAACGGTTTTAGGTTATATAGGGAGATGCAGGCAAGACGATCTTGTTTCGCTGGTGTGCTCCTAAACGCACAAACCCTAGCGGCTATGTCCTCTGTGCGAATCCCGTACCTTTTTATTTTAAGTTTTTCCTTGCTACCTTTCTCTACTTTTCTTAATTCATACCCATATTATTTTTGTTAACTTCGTTTCTGCATTCTCTAATGTAAATCGATTAATTTCTTATTCCTTAAATTGATACTAAATTTTTTTTCTCCTTTTAGTATTAGCATTAGTTTTATCGATTGATACAAGTATTTATATTTCAAATTTACCGCTATCTTATCCTTACCATATTCAACCAGTGGATAAGAACCCTATACTATTTTATCTGTCGTTCTGATCCTTTTGTTTTGTGTACAAATGTTGTGTATTGTTGTAGCTATTATGAAATAAAATATGTTTAAACCAAATTCACAACAATTGAGGTATCCAAAAGCATATATCTTATGTTTGCAAAGTGTGCCAGTGTGATGGCATCATCAATGGTCTAGCTTATAAACATTGGTTCCATCTTGGTTTAAACTTATTTTATTTCCAATATTTATACAATCTGTGAAAATGTACATAATACAAAATGTGAAAAAGGATTGGAACGAAAGCAGTTGCTTATAGAGTTCCTTTCCTAGGTATCATATAAATTACATATAGCAATGGGTCCATCTTGCCTAGTGCACCCCTGTCAGAGTGATAAGGATAGGTGACCCTTTTTTTGTGCCACCACTGTAAAAAAGAAGAGTAAAACCAAAACCTATTGTAGAATTGTTAATTGTTATTTAAAGTTATAGTTAGTTAAACAAATGTTAAAAGTTATTAAACTGTTAACTACCATGTAACCCAGAAACTAATTTTCATTTACTTGGCCTAATTTTACCAATAACCGTGGTAAAACATGACGTCACGAATCAATAGTTCTTGAGCAGGCTGTAGACCCCCCTTGTAGGGTATGATTTTCTGAAAGAACATACATTAAGCTTCAAAATGAGACATGTGTGCCATCTGAGCGTTTGGGCTTTAGTGAGTTTTGGGGGAAAACGTTGCGTTTTTTGACAAAAATCGACAAAATCTGGAATCATTTTTTAGAAAAAGAATGGAATACGTTAGAACCAATTTGAATAGATGGAATCCTTCTCGAAACGCATCTCTACATGTCCCACTATATAATGTATGGATCAGATACTTAAATATTGAGATTTTGGGTAAAAATGTTAAAAAATTGACAAAAATCGCTGAATTCTGTAATACATTGGGGGTGTTTAACTAAAAATTAGAAATATATCTAATACAATAGAAAAAAGAAATATTGTAACCTTTAGGGCATGTTCCAGTGATTAAATAGAAAAAAGTTCCAAACCGCGTGATGTTTGAAAATGCCTTAATTTTTGGCGAAAAATAAGTATTTTTGTCAAAAAACGCCAGAATCTGGAATTATTTTTTAAAATTAGTTTCAACATAAACTGATCAAATTGAAGCAATAGAATGTTGTACAGCATATATATTCAAGTTTTTTCTGGCATCATATATAACATATGTGCTCAATTATTAGGCATTTTAGGGCTAAATGTTGGAAAAAATTACAAAACTCACTGATTTCTGTAATCCATTTGGGGTATTGGGTTAAAATGTAGAAAAATATTTAATACAATAGAATAAAGACATAGTGTAACAATTTGGATAGACAAAGGTCCAATAATTCAGTAGAAAAAAGTCCTGAACCATATGATGTTTAAAATGTTGCCTTAATTTTCAGGCGAAAAATGTGTATTTCCGTCAAAAATCGACGGAATCTGGAATTATCTTTTGAAAATAGTTTGAACATAAACTTATCAAATTGAAGCAATAAAATGTTGCACACTATACATATCCAAGTTATTTATTGTATCAGATATAATATATATGCTCAAGTATTTATATTTCAGGGCAAAATGTTGAAAAATTGACTAAAATCGCCGATTTCTGTAAAGCATTGAGGTATTGGGAAGCAATTAAAAATGCATAGAAATAACGAAAACATTTTTTATAACATTTCTGCAGTCGAATGTGCAATAATATACCAGAAACCCATCAGAAGATGGTAAGTGCTGCTTTATTTTGTTGGCGGAAAATGTGTTTTTAATAAAACATAAACGAAATCTGGATTTTTTTCTTCAAAAAGTAATTTAAACATACATGTTACAACGACATATCGCCAGATGAGAGAAAAAAATGCCGTCTTTCTTCTATGGAACATTCCTATTTTCACCTGGCGATATTGCCACTGACCCATCATATGTTTCCAAGGAGTGCATGGCAGGCTGACATTTTATTTGCTCAAACAAGCCTGCTCTAGCTGATACCTTATGAGAATTTGTTAACAAATTACATGACAGAACCTCCCAAACAATACGGCTTTGGGTCGCTGAAGGTTATTTCTCTCTATATAACTATACTGTATATAGCTCTAGGTGCCATGTTCGAGACCCGAACTCGGGAAGCTACCTCCCTGAAACGACCTAGGGATTGTGTGCCACGCATAGCGAGGACCGTTGCCGACAGCGGACCACCGTTCCCGTTGGGTCACAATACCTGTGGGTAGGCCCAGCGGCCGTCGGCTGCGGGTCGCTCAAAGCTATGTACTATATAGCTCTATGTGGCATGTTCGAGACCCGAACTCAGGTAGCCTTCCCCCTGATACGACCTAGGGACCGAGTGCCACGCTTAGCGAGGACCGTTGCCGACGGCTGGCCACTCGTCCCGTTGTGTCACAAAATATGTGGGTCGGCCGAAGGTCGTTAAACGCTATTTCCCTCTATTTAACTGTATATAACTCTATGTGCCATGTTCAAGACTCGAACTCGGGTAGCCCTCACCCTGATAAGGCCTAGGGACCATGTACCACGCATAGCGGGGACCTTTGCCGACGGCTGGCCACCGGTCCCGTTGTGTCACAAAATATGTGGATCGGTCCAGCGGCCAGCGGTCGCTCAACGCTATTTCCCTCTATACATATATAACTATGCTGTATAAAGCTCTAGGTGTATAACGAGGTTCGAGACCCGAACTCGGGTAGCCTCCTCCTTGATACAGCCTAGCGAGTGAATGCCACGCGTTGCCGGGACTTTTGCCGACGGCTGCCCACTAGTCCCGTTGTGTCATCCAATCAGTGTCGGCCCAGCGGCCGTCGGCCGAAGGATGTTCAACGCTATATCCTTCTATATAACTGTATATAGCTCTATGTGCCATGTTCGAGACTCAAACTCGGGTAGCCCTCACCCTGATAATGCCTAGGGACCATGTACCACGCATAGTTGGGACCTTTGCCAACGGCTGGCCACCGGTCCCGTTGTGTCACAAAATATGTGGATCGGTCCAGCGGTCATCGTCCGATGGTCGCTCAACGCTATTTCCCTCTATACATATATAACTATTCTGTATAAAGCTCTAGGAAAGTTACGAGGTTCGAGACCCGAACTTCGTTAAGTCTCCCCCTTGATAGAGCCTAGCGATTGAATGCCACGCGTTGCAGGGACCTTTGCCGACGGCTGCCCACTATTCCCGTTGTGTCAACCAATCTGTGTCGGCCCAGCGGCCGTCGGCCGAAGGTTGTTCAACGCTATATCCTTCTATATAACTGTATATAGCTCTATGTGCCATGTTCGAGACTCGAACTCGGGTAGCCTTTCTCTTAATATGGACTAGCGACCGAGTGCCACATGTACTGGGGACCTTTGCCGACGGCTGGCCACCGGTCCCGTTGTGCCGCAAAATCTGTGGGTCGGCCCAGTGGCCGTACGCAGAGGGTCGCTCAACATTATTTCTCTATTTATAACGTATACTGTATATAGCTCTATGTACCATGTTCGAAATACCGGTAACGTGATAAAGTCCAAGTCGCCAGTTGGTACATGTACATGTTCCAAAATGCTCTACACATAATGGGCTTTCAGAAAAATAGGGTGTATAAAATTCACCTTGGGGTAAGGGTTACTCCTATCAGCTTAGAGTCTATTTTCTATTGTACCGTTATTATACATTTTTCTAGATTTTAACTTAATACCCGCAATGGATTGCATAAATAAGTGATTTAGTCCTTTTTTCCAACATATTTCAGCAGATATGTTATGTATGATGCAAGAAAACACTTGAATAGGTATGCTGTTATTATTATTATATTACTTCAATTTGATAAGTTTATGTTAAAACTATTTTCAAAAATAATTCCAGATTCCGTCGATTTTTGACAAAAATACACATTTTTCGCCTACAAATTAAGGCATTTTCAAGCATCATACGGTTCGGGACTATTTTTACTTAATTATTGGACCTTTGTCTATCCAAAAATGTTACAATGTGTCCTTATTCTATTGTATTAAATTTGTTTCTATATTGTAACCCAATAACCCAATGGAAAACAGAAATCAGTGATTTTTGTCATTTTTTCCAACATTTTTCCAACATTTTGCCCTAAAATGCCAATATATGAGCACATATGTTATATATTGTGTCCGGAAAAACTTGAATATGTATGCTGTGCAACATGCTATTGGTTCATTTTGATAAGTTTATGTTCAAACTAATTTCAAAAAATAATTCCAGATTCCTGCGATTTTTGACAAAAATACACATATTTTGCCCCAAAATTAAGGCATTTCCAAACATCCTGCGGTTTGGGACTTTTTTCTACTTATAATAATCACTTGACCTTACCCTGCTCAAAAAGGTTACAATATTTCTTTTTTCTATTGTATTAGATATTTTTTCTATTTTTTAGTTAAATATCCCCAATGTATTACAGAAATCAGCGATTTTATTCAATTTTTTAACATTTTTACCCAAAATCTCAATATTTAAGCATCGGATCCATAAATTATAGAGATGCGTTCTGAGAAAGATTCCATCAATTCAAATTGGTTCTAAAATATTCCATTATTTTTCTAAAAAAAAATTCCAGATTTCGGCGATTTTCGTCTAATAATGCAACGTTTTCCCCCAAAAAAAGAAATATAAAAAGATCGGACAGGGAAAGAAGCATTCAAGGAGGACAGTAAACCACAAAACACAGAAACAAACACGCAAACAGACAAACAAGAAGGCAAAAGCAATAATAAATGCAAACGACATCACAAACACAAAAAGGGTTGACAATAGGGCTACCGCCTTGGAACGGTCAGTGGCAAAGTAGGTCACTGGGGGTTTGAACCGGTTCTAGGGTGCACCAAACCTCACACTTACCCTACCGTCAACCCATTAAAACAGGACAGTGTAAATAAAGAAATCCCCGCCATGATCTAATCTCTAACCAACAAGGCAGCATCAATAGGCAATATAAGTAAAACACAAATATGCTCGTGTAAATATAATACAAAAAAAAAATAGCCTAGAAAGCCACAATGAAGGTACTCAATGACTTTGCAGAAGCCAGAGTAGTAAGAGAATAAACCATTAAGGGCACGACAAGAAAAAACTCACTAAAGCCCTAAGTGACACACATGTCTCATTTTGAAACTTACTGTATGTGTTTTCAGAAAATCATATCCTACAAAAATCCCCCTGGGTGGGGAGGGTTTCTCCTACTAGCTCAGAGCCTACAAGGGCAGATTCAAAATGTCGATCGTGTTATGACAGTGGTCTACACTTTTATGGATTGTTGAGTTATTTGTTATTGGAACATTGGATTGGATTATAAAAAGTAAAAAGGAAGGAATTATATTATCAAGTTTAGAGCTTTGTTCTCCAGAATGTATATCTGTGATAGTTATTTTACAATAAAATGTGTTAGGGTAACGAACCATGGACCGACGAGGATACATTATTCATGCAGGATACAATTAATGATGATTAAAGTAAGTCTTATTGTTTAAGAAATAGAACAACATTTACGGTGAATTATCGTGTAATATATCACGTTTTGGAGTTCTCATACGACAAACCGTGATATGTTATAAGATAATTCACCGTAAACGATGTTCTATTTCTATTCTAATACACCTAAAATGTGAAAATGACGCACACATCTGAAATCTTTCGCATTGCTTTGCTTACTCTCCGAACGTTGCAAACGTTACAGTGATATATTTCGCATTGACTAGCTTATTCTCCTAACGTTGCAAACGTTACAGTGATATATCGTTGAATATAACGAGATATTTTAAACTAGGCTATATAGTGCGGGTGTATTAGAATAAAAGGTTACAGTATCAAGATGCCACTAGAATTTGCAACTTCTTATGGGGTGTATGTGTCTCACCTTATTCGTTCTTCCAGAGTTGTACTCGAGTTGAGGACTTTAATATTCGTAATCTTCGTATAACTAAAAAGCTACTCAATCAGGGTTACCGTTACCATAAACTTCGTAAAACCTTTGCACAATTTTATTATCGCAACCCTGATCTTCTTTCCAAATATAAAAGTAATTTAAGGACTCTTCTGCGACAAGGACTATCACAACCTGAATTCTATGGTGAAGTGATTTATAAACTTCGTAAGATTCTTGGTCATGATCACTTTAATACTATATTAGTTAAACTTGTTAAAAAGTTTATCAAAAGAGTTTATGACCCTATCATTTTGCAACGTACTGCATGCTTGGTGGTGGACCCTTTTACAGTTCGCCACTATGCTTTTCTCTTTAATTGTACGATGACCGGACAGGCTGTGGACCCTATGATGACGGCTACCTAAAGCCCATTGGGACGGTGGCGTTTGATGTTTGTCTATGATCTTTCCTGTCGTGCCCTGAATGATGTATTCCCTTGTTGCTCTGGCTTCTGCCGAGTCATTGAGTACCTTCATTGTGGCTTTCTAGGCTATTGTTGTTTTGTATTATATTTACACGAGAATATTTGTGTTTTACTTATATTGCCTATTGATGCTGCCTTGTTGGTTGGAGATAAGATAATGGCGGGGATTTCTTTATTTACACTGTCCTGTTTGAATGGGTTGACGGTAGGGTAAGTGTGAGGTTTGGTGCACCCTAGAACCGGGTTAAACCCCCAGTGGCCTTTGTTGCCACTGACCGTTCCAAGGTGGTAGCCCTATTGTCAACCCTTTTGTGTTTGTGATGTCGTTTGCATTTTTTTATTTCTTTTGCTTTCTCGTTTGTCTGTTTGCGTGTTTGTTTTTGTGTTTTGTGGTTGACTGTCGACCTTGAATGCTGCTCTCCCTGTCCGATATTTTTATCTTTCTTTTTACGTTTGATGTTACCATTACGCCTAAGACCATGAGACCTAGATTTACGCTTTCGAATAGTAAATATAGAAAAAATGCCAATATAAGGATCTTTAGAAATATTTCCTTCTTGATAAATATTGTCATTAAGGCCGAGTGGATAAGGTGTCTGTAAGTTTTTCATCCACTTAAGTTATGCAATATGTCTAGCTTTTATTTTAAAGCTTTTAGTATCATCATTATCAAAAAATATATATTCAACCGTTTGAACAGTTACGTTATTAAAATTATGACCTGACTGACGAAAGTGTTGGTACAAGTAATTGTTTAACTTTTTAGGATTACTTGCATTATATTTGTATTCACGAAATCGGACTTTTAAGGATTGATCTGATTGTCCAACATATTGTATACCGCAACGTGGTGCATTTCAGAACATAAATGACGTGAGATGTACGTCAATCAACATTTGAAGCTATACATACATTAAACAATCTACCATAAACAGCTGATTTAATGGTGGACTTGCAAGATAAATAATTGTAACAGCTGCACCTCTTAGCATTGCACTTATTAATAGAGGGAAACACCCTGCGTCTTGAATGAACTAAAGGATTCATGAAAGGAGACTTTATATGGTATTTCCTCAAAACAGGTGATCCTAGAGGAGTTTCGGAAACTTTTGAGCGATTATTAAAAATCCTAGTAGTATTATTAGAAGTAACATGAAACGAGGTTGCCGAATGACGATTTAAAGGTGTAAGGCGTACAAATTTTTAGTTCTAAGAAATGAAGAGTTATTTTGTGGAATTTGTATTGATGACGCAGAGTGTAACCGAAGAGGTGAAAGATTTTTTTTAACTAATAGATTCATAATTGTTTTTTTGGAGAGTTATACCATTCTGTGAAAAGCGAAATAGGGGCCAATTAGTATTTATTAGATATACACAATAAAATCGTATCAAAGATCCATAAGAAATAATATTAGTAAACTTACGGACTGTTAAAAGAGGTCCAAAACTCGACGTCAGTGTCTAATACAAGATAATGAGGAAAGTTAAAGAAAAACCTAATAAAATGGGCCAAAATGTCGATGAGCACAAAACCTTCAACGCGGTATATGAAACACACGTGTTTAAGGAAACACTGTATTAACGAATGTCATACAATCCCTGTAGGATGTAAAAATAACAATATTGATTGGATGTACGGGGAGACTTTTTACGTTCGCCACATGGCACAAGCAACACTATTGTGCAGTATAAAGAAATGAATTTTTCCGTGGAAATTCTTCGTTATCTTTTTCCGAAGTCCGAATTATTTTCTATTAAAACCTATGTCCATCACACCAAAGATCGGCTTTTTTCCGTAATTCCATGGAAATTATAGAGACGGGATATTTGACATTATGTTATTGTTATTTTGTGCGTACGCATGCGTGGAAGTCAGCGTCAGTCGACCTTGTCAGTTCTGTTTTGTTTTGGAAGTCATCTTAAAAGCTGCAGTGTTTTTGTATTGTCTTGTTTGAGAAGGTATATGCCTTAATTAGGCTATTAAACTGTAGTAGCTCCACTATAACCGGCCCACCCTGAAGTCAAAGACAAAAGTTATCAAAATATCAGATGTTTCTTGTTTTTATATTCAATAAACTATCGTAAGTTATCGTGAGATTTCCACTGCTAGCAATGGGTGGGTTCAGGGTTCTCCCATCAGTTACCGTCGTTAGCCGTTGGTTCACCGATAGGTAGAATGTTGGTAACCAAACTTTCCGCGACTCTACACCTGAGAAAGTATCGGTGGCCTCGTTGGTACCAAATGTGGTCATTGGTAACCCAAAGTAAACAACGTGGTTGTCGATGGGAGAACCCTGAACGCACCCAATGTATGCTTTAACTAGCAAACGTTGATAGAAAGATACCTGTTGTATTTTAGAACTTGAGAGGATGCGATTCTCATTTTATTATGCAACATAATGGGAAGTTTAAAAAAGAAATACATGTTATACCAAATAACATGGAAAAGTATATAGCTTTATTGTCAAGTATATTGTCAACCCTTTTTGTGTTTGTGACATCATATTCCTTTATTCTTTATTAACATTGCCTTTCATGTTTGTCATTTTCCGTGTTTTTGGGTTTACTGTATTTTTTTGAAAGCTGCATTTCCTGTTCGACCTGTAAACGTATTTTTATGTTGGGAAAAAATTTGGTGTTTATTGATAGTTTTCAATTTACGTCTCAAGCATTTGAAAGTTCAGTGAAAAACATCGCGTCATTTAAAAATACTTCGCAAGAATACTCTGATGAAAAGTTAAAACTGATAAACAGGAAAGGTGTTTATCCTTATGATTATATGAATAGCTTTGAGCGTTTCAAAGAAAAACAATTACCTGATAAAAATAGCTTTTACGCCCAGTTTAACGATGAAAGTATTTCAGACGCAAATTATGTACATGCTAAAGAAATATGGAAAACATTTAAAATTAAACAATATGGGGGAATATCACGATCTGTCTTTCAAAAGTGATGTTTTGTTACTAGTAGACGTTTTTGAAATATTTAAAAAAAAATGTGCTTTGAATATTACAAATTAGATCCTCGCCATTATTTTAGCAGTCCCTGATTGGCTTGGGATGCATGTCTTAAAATGACTAGTATCCAGTTTGATTTGGTTAATGATAATGACCAATATTTGTTTATAGTAAAACGATTAAAGGGGGGTATAAAAGAGCACGGGAGTGGACCTTTGGAAACACATAGGGAAAAAAAGATGGCTAATCATAACCCTAACCCTTACCCTAACTCATAAGTTATATTGCAAACAGATATTCAAAGGCTGACAATAAATATATGAAAAACTAGGACAATAAGATAAAAAGTAAATATATAATTACCTCGATGCTAACAACTTGTATGGATGGGCAATGTCCCAGTCATTACCTACTGGTAATTTTAAATGGGTTAATAAAATTGAAAAAGGAAATTCAAATTACATTGTGGAGTGTGATCTAGAGTATTCCAAAGAATTACATGACTTGCATAATGATTATCCTCTCGTTCCAGAAAGTTTAAGTAAAGAAGATGAATGGTAATCAGATTATTGCAACAAATTAAAGAAAATGTTTAACCTGGGATATAGTAAAGAAAACAAAGACAAGAATATGTTACACATTTCAGCAATTTAGAACTGTATGAAAAGTTGGGATTGAAGGTTAAAACATACATAGGATACTACAGTTCGTTGAATCAACATGGTTAAAAGTATACATAGACTTTAACGTCGCCAAGAGGACAGCAGGAAAAAAATGCTTTTTAGAAAGATGTTTTTAAGCTTATGAACAATTATGTGTTTGGTAAAACCATGGAAAACTTGAGAAGAAGAATTAATGTTAAGCTAACACATGATGAGGAAGTTCTTTTAAAACATGCAGCGAGACCATCATTTATTTATTGCAAAATGTTTAATGACAATGTGTTTGCTATAAACAGAATAAAATAAAGAATAGTTTTAAATCGTCCTTGTTATGTTGGCATGTGCATTTTAGACTTATCGAAATACTTAATGTATGATTTTCACTACAAATGCATTAAACATAAATATAATGAAAAAGCTATTGTTCACTGACACCGATTCGTTGTGTTAAGAAATTAAAACAAAAGATGCATTACGTAGATTTTTACAAGAATATAGAACTGATTGATAATAGTAATTATGATGTAAAAAGCAAATTTTATTTTGACGATAATAAAAAGTTTATTGGCAAAATGGAAGATTAAACTTGTGGCATGCTAAATTGTCGAGTTTATTGGATTGCGAAGTAAATTATAATTGTATGTTCAACCCGGGGCTAGAGGGCGTGGGCGGTAGCTAGCATATTTCACTACCGCTCATGAACAGTCTCAATTAAACCGAGAATGCAATATTTCGTATGTGTCGTGCTCGCCATTTCCAAAGGTCCATTATCATATTCTTGTTTTAGACAACGAGATCAATGCAAAGAAATGCAAAGGCGTTAAAAAATGCGTTGTTAGAAAACAAATAACACATAATGATTACAAAAACATTTTATTCACAGCAACAGAAGCTCACCATCAAATGAAAGTTATCAGATCTAACAAACATGAACTAAACAGTTATGTACCTTACCAATGCCACCGAGTTTAGCATATTAAAGGTCGATACTGGATTGTACAAAACATCACATATGGTTTCTTTGCAAGTAAAGGAACGAGTCCGAACTCACCGACAGCATTTAATATTCTGAGCAAGGATTGAGTCCAGACTCAAGGACAGTATACTAAATCCTGTGAGTAGTGTGGCCAGTGGGGTTCCAGGCCACTTTTTGCCTTGCAGTGGGAGAACAAGCAATTATCAGGTTGTCTCCAGCTGTCCTTAATTCAAAGATGCAAATGCCAAATGGCGATGGTATACTTGCTACCAGACGCCCCTACAACTATATAAACTACTTGGTTGCACCACTCTGGAAAAACTTCGCTGGAAGTTATTCAACTTACCAATTCGGTTTATCAATTCTGCAAAAATAATATTTTGCCTATACTATCTATACTATAGGCTAAATTATGTTAATCCACCGTCTCCTTTTTATAAATAACTAAAACATTTTGATATCATCAAGCAAAGTCAAACAGATCCGGGCAATAGTCTTCATCATCGCTGTACATATCATATTCCATTGGTGGTAACTTTCTGTTGCTGCAAGTAAAATATCCTTTTTAACAACACGCTTTTTAATACCCTTACATTTCTTTGTACCAGTCTCGTTATTTTATATGTACGAATATAGTTTACTTAGTAGCCCAACAAATTCAACAATGGGTTTCATCATACCAATAATCTTTATTATCATCAAAATGAAATTAATCATAATCACTATTATCAAAATGTTTTTTATCCTTAAAAATTTGCATACACATGTTTTAATTTCATAACATAAAGAATCGGTGTCAGTAAACAATAGCTTTTTTGTTGTTTTATTTGTGTTTACTGTAATTATTGCGAAAACCATGCATCAAATAATTGGCAAGTTTAAAATACTCATACCAACATAACAAGGACGATTTAAAATTAGTTTTTCTTTTATTCTGTTTATGGCAAATAATGTTTTATTAAACATTTTACTAGACATAAATGAAGATCTAGCTGCATATTTTAAAAGGACCTCCTCGTCATGAGTCAATTTAAACATTAACTCTCTTTCTCAAATTTTCCATAGTCTTGTCAAAAACTGAAGTTTTCATTAGTTTAAAGAAATAATTTTTAAAAGCATTCTAACCAACTGTTCTTTTAGCAATGTTAAAGTCTATGTATACTTTCAACCACTCTAATTCATAAAACTATAGAATTTTATGTATTTGTGTTACCTTTTACTCCAACTTTGTGTACAACTCTAAGTTTCTATAATGCACAACATATTTATTTTTATTCTTTAGTGTTGTGACAAGTTTGTTAAATTTACTAATTCCTAAATCAATCTTTTTCTTTAAAGTTTTACCATAAACTGATAACCATTCATCTTTTATGCTTAATCTCCCAGAAACAAGAGGGTAGTCATTTTTTGAGTCGTGCAGTTCTTCAGGATACTCGAGATCACATTCGACAATATAGTTTAATTTTCCTTTTTTCAATTTTCTTAATCCACTAAAAGTTGCCAATAGGTAGTGGTTGGCACATAGCCCATTCATACAAGTTATTAGCATCAACATATATTATGTACTTACGTTCTTTTTCAATGTCAAAAATTTTCGTATAATTATTGTTAGCCTGTAAATATCTGTTTGCAATATAACTTATGCCGCCTGTTAATCCTTTTTCTATAAACAAATTTTGATCAATATCAAAAATCAAATCAAGTCGAATGCCAGTCATTTTAAGGCATGCATCCCAAGACAATCCAGGACTACTGAGGTAATGGCAAGGATCTAATTTGTAATACTCAAAACACATCTTTCTAAAGTTATCAAAAACATCTGCTAGTAACAACACATCAGTTTAAAGATATAGGTCATTATATTCTGCTAAAGTTTTAATATTAAATGCTTCCCATGAACAGTCTCAATCAAATCGAGACTGTAATATTTCGTATGTATCGTGTTCCGCCGTTTCCTAAGGTCCACTCTCATACTCTTTTTTCTATATTTGTTTAGCGTACTCATAATCTACATCTGAAATATGTTCATCATTTAACTTAGAATAAAAACTGTCTTTATCAGGTAATTTAGTTTCTTTAAAACGTTTAAAACTCTTCATGTAATCATAAGAATAAACACCTTTTCTTTTTATAAGTTTTTACTTCTTATCCGAGTACTCTTGTCAAGTATATTTAAATGACGGAATGTTTTTCACTAAACTGTCAAGTGATTGGGACATAAATTGAAAACTATGAATAATCTATCAATAAACACCAGATTCGATCATATAAAACAGTATGATAATGGACCTTTGGAAACGGCCGAACACGACACATACAACATATTGCAGTCTCGGTTTGATTGAGACTGTTCATGAACAGTAGTGAAATATGCTAGCTACCGCTCACGCCCTCTAGTCCCGTGTTGAGCAGAACTCAATATTCACAAAATCAATAGTACATAATTGTAGCCATCCCGAAGATGGCATGGATATAGAGGTGGACATTTCCTCCCCCTTGTCCATCGGCGTATGGTCCCAGTATCTAACAAAATACTATGCCCGAAGTGCGAAATAAACAAAATGGAATATAGTTGGGAGCCGGGGTTATGAAGCCTGCATATCACAAGTAACAGCCAAAAGACTAAATTAAAAAGCAGACAACATATGCTATAAGAAGCCATAAACTGTTCCATGTTATTTGGTATAACATGTATGTCTTTTGTAAACTTTCCAATGTGCTGTATTATAACATGTGAATCATATCTCTTAAGTTATGAATTACATGAGGTATTTTTCTAGTCAATCTGAAATTAGGATTACACGTTTCATGGGTACGTCCTCTAAACGTTCCAGTTATATGACAATGATCTCTAACCATTTTGTCTCCATTCACATAATTCTTATTGCAAATATTGCATTTTCATATGCCTTAACAAAAATCTTGTGATTATAGCATTGTTAAATCTTTTTTAAAACTCTGCGACATAGCTTTCCTACAATATTGTTCTTCTATCATTTGTTTCATGCACGATCATCTTTGTGTTTTTATTGCCTATTAATGCTGCCTTGTTGGTTAGAGAATATTTCATGGTGGGGATTTCTTTATTTACACTGTCGCGTTTAATTGGATTGACAGTAGGGTAAGTGTGAGGTTTGGTGCACCCTAGAACCTGGTTTAAACCTCCATCGGCCTTTTTTGCCACTGACCGTTCCAAGGCGTTAGCCCTATTGTCAACCCTTTTGTGTTTGTGATGTCTTATTTGGACTTTTATACATCTTTAAATTTGTTCTTTGTATATGGGTGTGTTTGTGGTTGACTGTCGTCCTCGAATGCTGGTATTCCGGTTCGATTTTTATATCTATATTTCTATAAACTTATAAACAGCGTTTGGTCCTCTGTAAATTACAACTGGTTTAGAATATTGATCATTGTAACAACAAACAACTGTGTACGCATAACCACAATCAGAATGCCTTTGATATGCTTCTGTATAATCTTCTTTAGGATTACCAAGAGCTAAAGAAATATTTTCAGTTATTGCTGCAAATTCAGTTTATAACAAAGAGAACCATTAATTTTCTATAGTAGTTTATAAACCTAACGTTCTCGTTTTATTCTGGCATTTGTATTACTTGTTTACCGTTATGTGAAAGACAATCAGACTCATGCGTTTTAACACCCTTTCTGTTAAAAAACACTGCAAGCATTTTTACAAAACCATTTTATTCATTGTGTAATGTTTGATTAAACATTAACCTGTTAAAATCCTTTATCCATACGTAATGATTTTTTTCCTTTTCGGTAATTAAAAGCATATTACAAGTCCCTTCTGCTTTATTTTATTTAGACATAAACAAGTGCTATACTTGCTCATTTTCATACCCGAATATATTAAAACATATATTTTGATTTTCTATTTTTGGAATATAATTTATAGTAACAGGAAATGCAATTCCTTTGTAATTAAAAATTTCTATGTGCTTTTTTATAATTTGATTTTCTTTCAAGATGTGTTTGAGCAGGACATTTATAAGCTAAGTGACAGCATCTTAAGCTCTCGTTATGTTTCACATTTGTTATAATCATTAAACCTTTTTTGGCATTAGCTAGTTGTTTTGGTAATGCTAAATAAGAGCTTTCTCGTAAGGGCTTATACTTTACTCGATTTACAAAATGCGCATTTACTGATTTAATTGCCCAACCACTTCCCTCCGAAAGCCAACTTCCAATTCTAGCGACAATTTCATCAGCTACTTTATCTAGTGCATCTTTAAATTCATTTATGTCTGTAATTAATATGGCTTTGGAAGCAAAATAGGCTGTTTTTATAAAGTTATGGCACATTTGTCCTTATCATGCGCTATTTTTGAAAAGGTAAATTTTGAATTAACACTCATTTTAAAACCGTTTCTTAGTGCTTATTCCGTTTCAAATTTTTTTGAAACTATCTTTTCTTTTTTGTTTTTCGAAGTTGAGCACGTGGGTCTGTTTCATCCACAACATGAATATAAGTAAAAACATTTAAAATAAATATTTCCACCTCTTCGGTTACACTCTGCGTCATCAATACAAATTCCACAAAATAACTCGTCATTTCTTAAAACTAAACAATATGTACGCCTTGCACCTTTACATCTTCATTCGGCACCTCTTTTCATGTTTCTTCAGCTCAACAGTTTCAGTTATTCCTCTAGGATCACCTGTTTTAAGGAGATACCATATACAAGAATATGAAAGTGGACCTTTGGAAACTGCCGAACACGATATATACGAAATATTACGTATTGTGCTGTTTGCAATTGGGAATTTCGATTGATTAAGACTGTTCATGAACGTTAAAGTCTCCTTTCAGATGCGGGATGTTTGCCTCTATTAATACATGATAAGTGAAATGCTAAGAGGTGCAGTTGTTGCAATTATTTATCTTGCAAGTATACCGTTAAATCAGCCGTTAATGTTAGAATGTTTAATGTATGTCTAGGTTCAAATGTTGATTGACGTACATTACACGCCATTTATGTTTTGACTTGAAATGAACCACGTTGCGGTAAACAATATGTCGGATAATTTATGACAATAATGCTTTAAATAAAAGCTAGACATATTACATAACTTAAGTGGATGCAAAGCTTGCAGACACCCTATCCACTCGGCGTTAATGACAATATTTATCAACAAGGACATATTTCAAAAGATTCTAATACTGACCTTTTTTCTATAAGCGTAACTCTATGTCTCATGGTCGTAGGCGTAATGGTAACATCAAACGTAAATCTCCTGTAAATATTTTAGTCGCTGATTTACATACTATTTTTACAGAGACTGGAAAGCACTCTATGATTTCACGACTTACCTCTTTGTCCATTTCTTCACTTAAGTTGATCGACGTGGAAGCCGACAAAAAAAATGTTTTCATTCGTACGGAGCCCTTGTATAACACTGCTTCCATAGTTCAGAGCTACACACAACATGTTCTCCGACCCCATATTGACAAGGAGTCTGATCACGTCAGGCATTTTCTAAAACTCATTATATTAATAAAGGTATTTATTTCATTGACATGCCTAGTATTTTTCGAGATACTCATGTAGTTGATTCTATCCTAAAGTATTTCAAAAATTCCGAAAGTCCTGTAATTTGTTATAAGTATAAAAAGCCTATTAGAAATATTATTTTCAATTACAACATAATAGTTTCTGATCTTGATATAGTTCATAATACTCCTAAAGAATGTGAATGCAAAATTTTGCTATGCTCCAGCAGGTCATGTCATCACTGGTAATTTTGATATTGTTGATAAACGTATTCGGCATTTGTTTCAAAAGGTCCTAAATATAGATTACCTTCAACTATTGATTGTAATGCTTGTCGTGCCCAGATCGCCCACTCCATTGAAGATTTTAGTATCAAATGGTGTCGTAGAGAACATGCGGACCCAAACTCGCTATCTACTTGGAAAAAGTCAATTCTTAAAATTATAGATACACGTATTAACTTTTATAATGCTAACCCCTCTTTACTTCCTCCGAGACCTAGGTTTTCCTTTCGTAATTTAAAATCGGGAATTCAGGAATTTCATAATACATTTGTTTTAGTTCCTGCAGATAAAGCAGTTAATAATGTAATCATTGTTTGACGCCTACATTACGTCAAAGTTTTATCTCTGGAACTCGGCAATTCGTATACTCCAGTTAATTATACTGAGGATGATGTTGTTTCCGCACATATCACTCGGTGCACTACTTTCAAGGCTGGAGTAAACGATAAGCAAAATAAACTGGCTACTATGTACTGGATTCCTAAATTACATAACAATCCGTTTAAGGCCGGCTTTATTTCGAATTCTGGTCAAACATCTCCAAACTTTTAACTTCTTGTCTTACTGCCGTTAAAGATCACGTTAAACTATATTGTGATAAAACTTATGAAAACTCACCAGATTTCCAGGCAGATGTTATTGAAGCTTTTAATGACACCTCTCGGTATCTGGATGACATACTGAACATTGACAACCCTTTCTTTCCAACTATGGTTGATAATATTTATCCTAAAGAACTTCAGCTTAATAAAGCTAATATATCTGATAATAACGCTTCTTTTCTTGATTTAGATCTCTCGGTTGAAAATGGTGAAATAATTAGCAAAATCTATTACAAGAGAGATGATTTTAATTTTGACATTGTTAATTACCCCCACTTGGATGGGGATGTTCCCCGAGCAACTTCTTATGGGGTGTATGTGTCTCAACTTTTTCGTTTTTCAAGAACTTGTACTCGAGTTGAGGACTTTAATATTCATAATCTTTGTATAACTAAAAAGCTACTCACTCAGGGATACCGTTACCATAAACTTCGTAAAGCCTTTTCAAAATTGTATTATCGTAACCCTGATCTTCTTTCCAAATATAAAAGTAATTTAAGGACTCTTCTGCAACAAGGACTATCACAACCTAACTTCTATTGTGATGTGATTTTTGAACTTCGTAAGATTCTTGGTCAAGATCACTTTCATACTATCTTTGTTAAAGCTGTTAAAAAGTTTATCAAAAGAGGTTATGACCCTATCATTTTGCAACGTACTGCATGCTTGGTGGTGGACCCTTTTACAAATCGCCACTAAGCTTTTCTCTTTAATTGTACGATGACCGGACAGACTGTGGACCGTATGATGACGCCTACCTAAAGTCCATTGGGACGGTGGCGTTTGATGTTTGTCTCTGATCTTTCCTGTCGAGCCCTTAATGGTTTACTCTCTTATTGCTCTGGCTTCTGTCAATTCACTGAGTACCTTTATTGTGGCTTTCTAGGCTATTGTCTTTTTTGTATTATATTTACACGAGCATATTTGTGTTTTTCTTATATTGCCTATTGTTGCTGCATATTGAACATTGACAACCCTTTCTTTCCAACTATGGTTAATAATATTTATCCTTAAGAACTTCAGTTTAATAAAGCTTATATATCTGATAATAACGCTTTGTTTCTTGATTTAGATCTCTCGATTGGTGAAATAATTAGCAAAATCTATGGCAAGAGAGATGATTTTAATTTTGACATTGTTAATTGCCCCCACTTGAATGGGGATGTTTCCGAGCAACTTCTGGGGTGTACGTACGTCAACTTATTCGTTTTTCAAGAGCTTGTTATCGAGTTGAGGACTTTAATATTCATTATCTTTGTATAACTAAAAAGCTACTCAATCAGGGTTACCGTTACCATAAACTTTGTAAAACCGTTGCAAAATGTTATGATCGTAACCCTGATCTTCTTTCCAAATATAAAAGTAATTTAAGGACTCTTCTGCGACAAGGACTATCACAACCTGTCTTCTATGGTGATGTGATTTATAAACTTCGTAAGATTCTTGGTCACGATCACTTTCATACTATCTTTGTTAACATGCTTGGTGGTGGACCCTTTTTCAGTTCGCCTCTATGCTTTCCTCTTTAATTGTACGATGACCGGACAGGCTGTAGACCCTATGATGACGCCTATCTAAAGCCCATTGGCACGGTGGCATTTTCTGTGTGTCTATGAACTTTCTTGTCGTGCCCTGAATGGTTTATTCTCTTGTTGCTCTGGCTTCTGCCAAGTCACTGAGTACCTTCATTGTGGCTTTCTATGCTATTGTTTTTTGTATTATATTTACATGAGCATATGTTTGTTTTACTTATATTGCCTATTGATGCTGCCTTGTTGGTTAGAGATTAAATCTTGGCGGGGATTTCTTTATTAACACTGTCCTGTTTAAATGGGTGACAGTAGGGTAAGTGTGAGGTTTGGTGCACCCTAGAACCGGTTTAAACCCCCAGTGTCCTACTTTGCGACTGACCGTTCCAAGGCGGTAGCCCTATTATTAACCCTTTTGTGTTTGTGATGTCGTTTGCATTTATTATTATTTTTGCCTTCTCGTTTGTCTGTTTGCGTGTTTGTTTCTGTGTTTTGTGGTTGACTGCCCTCCTTGATTTCTACTTTTCCTGTCCGATCTTTTTATATTTCTCTATAGGCTCGTTTTTGAAAATTAACGTTCTTTACAAACAGGATGCTTCTATATGGTATAATTTACGAGTCTACTTGTAAACCATTTCTGCGATCAACTCTCAGGCCTTTGCCTACTCTCAATCCGTTTCCTTTTCTGCCTACTTACAAACCTTTTCCAGTCAAGCCACTAATAAGTAATCCAATTAAGGAATTTTTAACGATGCAAACAGTCAAAGAAATCCTCAGTATTGTTGTTGTTGCTTTGTTAGTGTAATAGGACAACAACCTTTATACTTTGTTATCTTTTTTCTTTACGATGGTGTTAATTTATTTGCTTCAAGTAGTCTTGTTTCTTATCACTAGGGATGGTTACCATTACATTTCTAAATAATTTACCGATTCTAATACTTGCCAAACCGCTAAGTGCTCTTGTTGCTAGTGGTGCTAATACTTTCGGAGCAAATCTAGCAACTGTTGGTAATATTGTTTTAGTCAACAAACCAGCTAATGCTCTCAAAAAGCCTCCATTCTTAGACTGAAATCGCATTTGTGATTTTGATATATATATGTCTAAGCCATGTCCGTTGGATTTAGCTTTAATATTATTCTTAATCTGAATAGCTGTCAACAACAAAGGAAAATCCCGTTTTTGTTGATTATTCTTTAGCCTGAGCGTTAATTCACTTTTGTTTTCATATGCCTTTTGCTAAACTTCTATTTTGCCCTTCTATTAAATTTACTGAATAATGTTGGTAAGTCATATACATTATAAGTTAAATTAAACTATAACTAATTCATTTCCAACAGTATCAATAACGACATATTCTTCATAGAGAACCAGAGCATACACTTTATATCTTGCAGTAGGAAGGGTATTTAATTTATATCTCAAAATAAGTTGTTTTGGATCAAACACTGACTTCATTTTCCTTGTAACTTAAATCGAAATATATCATTCCAAAAGGAGTAAAATTAATTGCATTTAGTAAAGTTCCTGTGTTTTTATCATTTTGTTTGTAAGAATAATTAATAACATCTCTGAATATTCTGATAATATTGAAACTGTGTGCCTAATACTGGATGCCGAGCTTTTCCCACAGTCACAAAGTTATATTATGGGGTTCGTCTGATACTGATAATGTGAGGATTTTAAAAAGGAAGAAAACATACAACTTCAGTAAATAAATGTAAATGACAATCAATTAATATTTATTTACTGCATGTTTCACGTGTATTACTTAATGCATCTTTCCCGTGTATTACTTACCGCATCTTTCACGTGCATTACTTATTGCATCTTTCACGTGTATTACTTACTGCGCACTTTACTTGTCTCATCGCTTTTATTTGTTTATCATAATCCTGGATTTTCCTCTGTAGTTTGAATAAATTCAATGCTCCAAGAAGACTCTGTGGGTTAGAGAATAACAACAGTAACAATAATAAACAGTTAGTATATACCGGATATAATACCTCAGTCAAATAAACAACTTCAAAAACAGTAATTAAACACAATGATGGCTAAATGCATCCTAAATAAACATATAAATAACCTGAATATAAATTTTATCCTTTACAATATAAATATAGGAATGTGTACTGGCAAAACAAATCTCCTGACCTATCTTTACCAAATAAGATGGTCAGCTGCACGTATTCTCTTCCCGCGGGGTTGATTGTGACAAAGGATAAACTTACTCACCTGTGAAATATTACTGGGATTTAAAGACGGGTATCCTATTCTAAAATGTCTAACGAAAGATAATTGAGAAAACAGAGTTGACAGTAGAGTAGAATGAAAGTAGAATTGGTAACATCAAAAGTAAATCGCGCGTAACTATGTCAGTCGTTGATTTACATACTATTTGTAAACAGTCTGTACTTTCACGTCTCACGTCTTTGTCCATTTCTTCACAGAAGTTGATTGATGAGAGAGCAGACACAATTTTCATTCGTGAAGATCATTTGTATAATGCTACTTCCATATAATTCAGCGCTAAATTAAGATAAATTGTATTTAAAGTAGGCAAGACACAACAACATAACATAAGCCCTGAGGGGCTTTTGAACCGACTATTAAGATTTAGAAAAGGAAGATCTACTGTTGATGCATTATTTGTGTTGTTAACCGTTATTCAGAAATATATGAATGAGAATAAAAGGTTGTATTGTGTATGTGTTGACCTTAAAAAAGCATATGACTGTATTTAAAAAATCCATTGTGGTTAAAAATATATTATCACGGAATTCAAGGTAAAATGTGTAGAATAAGAGATATGTATTTAAAGATAAAGTCTCGTGCCAGGTGGCGTTACTTGTGCAGTGTGGCGGCAGTAAAACGTCTCCCCGCGCTTGCAATCAGTACTGTTATTCATTCGATCTTTGGAGATTGCTGAGCCAAATACTTATATTTAATTATCGGTGGTACTTTTTCATTTCGTTTTGTTTTCTTACTTAATTTTCGGTTCAGTGGTTCCACTACTCCGGCCGATGAAAGGCTCTGGGTATTGTTTAACCACTTATAGGGTATGTTGTCTGCTTTTTAATTTAGTCTTTTGACTGTTACTTGTGATATACAGGCTTCATAACCGCTGCTCCCAACTAAATTCCATTATGTTTATTTCGCTCTTCGGGGCATTTAATTTTATTAGATACTGGGACCATACGCCGTACGACATGGGGAAGAAAGATACTCCATGTCCACCGCTATATGCATGCCATCTTCGGGATGGTTAAAATTGTGTACTATTGATTTTATTAATATTGAGTTCTGCTCAACCCGGGGCTAGAGGGCGTGAGCGGTAGCTAGCATATTTCACTAACGCTCATGAACAGTCTCAATCAAACCGAGGCTGCAATATTCGTATGTGTCGTTTTCGGCCGTTTGCAAAGGTCCATTATCATACTCTTTTTCACTGTGCTCTACTCAGTGCTATGTGAAATAACGCTCTATTCAATTCGGAGTAAACAGTAATCTATTAAAGTTATACAACACTGTTAGCATACAAGCTGTCATACCAACTATGACCAAAACTGAATAAGAATTATTATAAACGGTAATTAAAGCTCAGTCTTAACAAGGAAAATGTACGAACCAATCAACTGGCCCAGTTTTGTGAAGAATAAAATCGTCCTTCAAACAAGGTAATTAGGTATTAACTGATATTTGAGACACTCTACACAGAATTTACACCAATATACCAATCTTAAATGAAAATACTTTTTTAAAAAGAGAAGAAACAATGCTAGATTAAAATGTGATACTCAAGTCACCCAAATACCTCTGTAACTTGGAACAAGCAGTTTACAATGGGGTAGATCAGTTGGCAGCCAACATGAGAATCTGTGTGGATTCAGTTCTTCCGTGATAGATGGTATTTATCACGTTGGTTAAATAATGTATTAATTGGTACATTCCGCATTGCAAGATTGCTGTTATCGCAGCATGTGATGTTGTTTGATTCTGCAAACTGATCTTTCAAAATGGCATTAACCAACTGAGCCTTATTATTTAATGTCACCACCCCTAGGGGTAGCCAGAGAGACAATTAAATTTAACTTTAGCCAGATCACTCAATTTCTTGGGCACCCTCAGAGGCAGATTTCTGTTTAAGATCATTAGTTGGAGTATGTAGAATTGCAGATTCAGGTGCTGCTAGCTCTTTTACTAAATTATTTTTATCAATGTTTTTGCCTCAATCATTGTGTAAGTAATACGTTTACATATACTGTACTGGGAGCTCATTCTCTCGGGATCTATTTGTTCAATGTTAGAAGTCCTGAGAGGAATACTTTTCTTCTTTGGGTCAACATGCCTGGTTTGGATAGGGGGTTGTTTTGATTATTGTTAGTGTTAATTTTACTAGTGTTATTTCCATCAGAGTATTCTACTTGTGGTCTGTTTGTTTGTACAATATCACTGAATAATTTGTTACTGATATTGTTCACATTAGCATATTTTCAGACAAAAGTTCCTCTGTCCCACTAAGAATTTCTGTAGATAGCTCCTCACAGCGTTGTTCCAATGGTCGTCTGCTCACTAAGAGAACCAATCTTTCGGTTAAGTTCAGCTTTCAATCGTGCTATTGTTTGTTCAGACTGCTCTCTCAGGTGGGCGTGGGATTTCTCTTACTAGTTAAGTTTCGATAGTAACTCGGCTCTTTCAAGTTCACGTTGATGACTCGCTTCTCGTAGTTGGTTTGATAATTTATTAATCTGATCTTCCAACAGTTTACATTTGGCTGATTCCTCTACACTAGGTTTGTGCCTGGCAGTGTTTTTCATTTTGTGGAGCTAATCAACGTATTATTTGTGACGACTGACATAGTTTGGACCATGTTTTCACGTTCTGTCAACTTAGAGTGCATCAAGTTTAGCTGGGCGGCCTTGACATTGTCAAAAGAGGGTATTATTTTTTTTCTAATTTTAACGTGTTATCAGGCGCAGTTGAAGGGGACGGCTCATCTCCAGTCAATGGAACATGGTTCAATGAGAGGGGAATTCTACCACTACGACCCTTTAACGGTACAGACACGACAGGGGCATTTTTTTATTACTTCACCTTTATCAATAAGAACACCAGACCAGGGTTACCCTGTTTTGAAGATTACTGTTTAGAGTTTGGTGCAACCCACTACCCACACCTGATGTAGCTTTCACCTCGAGAATGCGAGAGATAAAAATTGTGTGACCTTCACCAATGGTATTAACTGTAAATGTATTTGAACGTGCAGAGCTGACAATGGTTCACAACTCACTTCATCCGAATCGTCATCCAAAAGTATCATATCGTGATCTTAATCTGATAGAGTCTGTTCTTCGTGACGACTGTTAATTTTTGCCCTCATATAGACCAGCTACATTTTACAAGATCATGTCTGCTATGTGGCGCTCCGTGTCCATTTGTTCAGCTCAGTTTCATCAGAGTTCTCAGCAGAGGGTTCCATCTCTTCTACCGTCTGAATTCTGCACTTTGTACAATGTTAAGCACCAACTGCTTAACTGCAAATGCATTTGAGAAGATCTGAATTGCTTCGCCTGAACTTGGATTGTACCCGTTGTGAAAAAAATTGTGATCCTATAATATAAATCTCCTGCGGAATCCCTATCATCCTGGCTCAATTCGATATTCACATATTTAAGTTTGCGTGAGGACCCAATCTACTGGGTCATTTGCCCATCTGACATGATACTGGCTACCTACATCCCCATATTGATCGGAGTAGTATAAGGAAAACGCATGCAACCATGCATGTATGCGAAAACGGGTTGTTGTAAAGGCCTCCATGTTGGCCCCATCATCATAAAGGTCCGACACAATATTCTCAAATATACAATCCTTTGTCTTACTACTTTTGTTAGGTTTCTTAAGTTTGGGTGGGATACATTCACGGGGATACTCTGTGTAAATGTTTGTCAGGTTCAACCGTTCTTCACTTCATTTGTCACGTATTGAAAGCTTTGATTCACCATATTGGGGTTTTGTTTACACACGTGATAGGTCACATGGATACACTATTTGGAACAATCTAGGCACTTGGGTGCATATTGCATGTCTCAATATAGGCTACATAGTCATCGCAGTATTTATATATAGGACGGCGTTCTTTGAATTAATTGGGATTGTCCTTAATTCATTTCTGATCTCAAACAATCAGCGTTTTCCTGAAATGGAGGCAAAATGTTCTTGATAACAATACCGTGAAAACTAATAACGCGTTGAGGCGGTGTTGCAGTATAGATATACCCCTCACTCCAGCACGGCGAAGTACAAACAGCTTATACAGTCTAATCGCTATCAATTGTGTCTGCCTTTTAGTTCACATGCATACATTGTCACAATATATATTGTCACTAGAATGCATACCTTGTCAGTTCTTAAACAGTTAACAGCCAAAGCATAGAAAGAGTGTGTGTCAAAACGGGTTATTTTATACTTCAAAGGAGACAAGTATGTTTAGGTAAATAGCCTTAACTCGTTTTAAACGCGTGTTTGGGGAACTATTTATTTAACAAATATATATTTGTAAGCATCTGATGTTAATCAGTTCATATCAAACCTGATTTGAAATGATAAATGAAGTTTACTATTACTTTTATCTTACGAACATTGAGCATTTTAAACAAATACACGATGGTTAAATAAAGGAGTTTAAACTCCATATTGCTCTCAAATTAATGTCATCATACACCCTTAAACCGACAGCCATCTGCTAGGTATTGTTCTCTTCCTGATTCATAATATGCAGGAGTCCTTGGAGTCAACTCTATTTATAAAACTTTGTCATTTGTAATCAAAAGCAGGTCCAAGGTGGTGTTACCCATTATAGCTAACATAAGTACGTATTTAATAACGTACAAATAGCTTTAAAATGTCTATACTACTGATGACCTAACAAGAATGTGAGTGATGCCATGTCAGTAAAATTAAGCATTTTAAACAAATGTGTAATATGATGCTTTATGTGACGATTTTGTATTATATCTGATAATAACGCTTCTTTTCTTGATTTAGATCTCTCGATTGAAAATGTTGAAATAATTAGCAAAATCTATGAATGACAAGAGAGATGATTTAAATTTGACATTGTTAATTATCCCCACTTGGATGGGGATGTTCCCCGAGCAACTTCTTATGGGGTGTATGTGTCTCAACTTATTCGTTTTTCAAGAGCTTGTACTCGAGTTGAGGACTTTAATATTCGTAATCTTTGTATAACTAAAAAGCTACTAAATCAGGGTTACCGTTAACATAAACTTCGTAAAACCTTTGCAAAATTTTAATATCGTAACCCTGATCTTCTTTCCAAATATAAAAGTAATTTAAGGACTCTTCTGCGACAAGGACTATCACAACCTGACTTCTATGGTGATGTGATTTATGAACTTCGTAAGATTCTTGGTCATGATAATTTTCATACTATCTTTGTTAAACTTGTAAAACAGTTTATCAAAAGATATTATGACCTATCATTTTGCAACTTATTGCATGCTTGGTGGTGGACTAAGTTCGTCACTATGCTTTCCTCTTTAATTGTACGATGACCGGACAGGCTATGGAGCCTATAATGACGCCTACCTAAAGCCCATTGGGACGGTGGTGTTTGATGCTTGTCTATGATCTTTCTTGTCGTGCCCTTAATGGTTTATTCTCTTGTTGCTCTGGCTTCTGTACCTTCATTGTGGCTTTCTAGGCTTTTATTTTTGTGTATTATATTGACACGAGCATATTTGTGTTTTACTTATATAGCCTATTGATGCTGCCTTGTTGGTTAGAGATTAGATCATGGCGGGGATTTCTTTATTTACACTCTCCTGTTTTAATGGGATGACAGTAGGGTAAGTGTGAGGTTTGGTGCACCCTAGAACCGGTTTAAACCGGTTGACACCCCCCAGTGGCCTACTTTGCCACTGACCGTTCCAAGGTGGTAGCCCTATTGTCAACCCTTTTGTGTTTATGATGTATTTTGCATTTATTATTACTCTTGCCTTCTTTTTTGTCTGTTTGCGTGTTTGTTTCTGTGTTTTGTGGTTGACTGTCCTCCTTGAATGCTAAATTCTCTGTCCAATATTTTTATATTTCTTTGTAATTAGCACTGACTGAAAACGTTTTACTTTCGTATATTATAACTTCCGGTTAATTTTTTATTTCACAACACGGATTGAAATTGAACCAGTCAAATGCATTGACCAATCACGATGTTTGTGCTATCAAATTAACCGACCAATCAGAACAGGGATGGCTTAGGACTGTATATAAGGCGCTGAAGCCAGTTAAACAGGTCCGTTGATGTTCTGACGCTGAAGCATCTAGAAGCTGACATACTTCAAGGTAGCTAATTATAAGCAGTTGGTAAGAACCTTCTAGTAAATACTTTGGACGGCCTTGGGATGTAGCCCGACTAGAGCGAGTCCCAAAATCTCAGCAGTAAATACTAGTTAGGCTATTTACCATATTGTTTTATATACATCAATTTAATACAATCATTTTCTAATCATAGCTGCTCATTCTGTTAATTATATTGTTTGATTCGTTGTATGTTAATTATCCTTTTCTTCGAGCAAGTAGCTCAATCTATAATTGGAAACAATTATAGTGCATTCGCAGCTCAATAGTACAAGACCGCTCAGTACACGTTACACTTTTGTGTCAGTATCGGGATCGTATTGAGCATCTCAATTTCAAAGTGAGCAGCTCAATTCGTATCCAACTGAGCAGCTCAATTTCTACCACAGTGAGCAGCTCAATTTTGTTTTATTGTAATGGCAAGTGCAATGCAATCGAGCATTGTCAACGAGTCAGGTATATCAACATATCAGTTAGAGAATTGGAGGACCGTGTTAACCAATACGAGGTGGAGATCATAAATTCTATGAATGCAAGTTGCATTGAACGTTCGACACTTAGGCCAACGCAGATAAATGTGCAGGTTTGAAACAACGAGCAAATGAGCCGAAAAACGAGCCAGCATTCAAATATGAGCATGAGCATGTCACACCTTATGCTATGCAGGGAGCAAGGCCTAAAGTGGATTCATTTTTTCTACACTTGTTCATGAACAAGTTGAGCAAACATCTATACCGCCATATGCAGCAGTCACTAGCGGGAAGCAAACTGGACCGCTCATTGAGCAGAAGTATGGTGATGACAAAAGCTACGGTCTACATCATTTCAAGCAGAATACACATGAAAAGGCTGTCAATGAACCGTTGTCCTCACAACCTCAGCACATAACACGCACAGAGCAAGAAAATTAAAAATTCAGGAATATGAACAAATTGTAGTTGAAGCCCCAAAGTCAAAAATACCGTTAGAAGAGTATGATTAAAATAAAGTTGAGACCCCAAAGGCAACAATACCGTTACGTGCTCCCAAACAGGACTCAACACGTAAAGAAGATACACGGAGTGAGCAAACTGAGTCAGTTATACGTTTAAAGGATATTGAGCCTACTATCACCTACAGAAAGCACGGTATTACTGACTCAGACAATGAGCAGAAGCAAGATTCGAACGATTTGCTCTCATACAGTAAAAAGCCAGCAGTAAATGTTAAGCCAGCAACTTATGACGAAAACACATTTTAGCTCGATTACAAGTCAAATTTTGATGCATGTGCATCTCTTGGTAAATGGACTGAGCCTGAGAAGGCTCTATACCTTGCAGTTTCGTTACACCGATCTAGTCACTGCATAGAATGAGCGATTTGTTCCACCTAACCAGATTGAACAACATCGAGTGTAGCTTAAGAGAGAGACGACAAAGAGCGACTGAGTCTTTACCTGAGCTCAGGTCAAAGTATAAGGAGATTAACACATTTGGCGTATCAAACTTCTCCAGCAGATGTAAGAGAGACACTGGCAAAATAGCAATTTATAAATGCTCTTGTAGACTCAGATATGCGTTTAACGATTAACCAGTCAAAATCAAGACCAGCCAATCTGAATGATGCTTTACGCCATGCCGTTGAGCTCGAGGGATTTATTAAAGCTGAGCTAAATAGCAAGGATACGCAGGGATATCTGCGGCCATTGACTCAATCAGAGGAGGGTAGCAGTTCCGGTGATATGAAGAAACTGATGTTGAGCATGACTGAGCTACAGAAGTCCATGCAAGCTATGGAGGGAAAGATTAATGAGTTGGAGAAAAAACAATAGATACTAGTAGAAGCATAGGGCAGCTCAAAACGGACTACAGTGATAGAAAGAAGCATGTGAAATGTTACAACTGTGGCAATATGGGACATTTTAAGCGTGATTGTCGTATAAACCGGAATGGGGAACAAAATGCCAGGCAAGTGAGCTCAGATCAGAAGAAATGACACATTTCACCGAGGAGAGACAGTATTGGACAAAAAGATGTAACTAGACTAGCTGGTGATTCTGGGCTGTACGTAAAGATATACATTGGTGGTAAAGAAGTGAGATTGCTTGTCGACACGGGAGCGACAGTTTTACTTCTGTCAACCGACGTTTACGATGCAGTACGGAACACTGAAGGTTGTGGTCTATTGCTCACAAAAATAAGGCGAAAAATATTGTTGGCAACAAACGAACCCCTTGATGTACATGGTAAATATATAATACCTGTAGTTGTGGGGACGTACATATATAAACAGGATTTTGTCATTGCAAAATTGACATTTGAGGGTGTGATCGGTCTCGATTTCAAGACGAATAATTAATGTGTCATTGATTTAGAAAACAAGACACTCAAGGTAGGTTATTAGACGATGCATATGTTGTCTGAAGGTTCATATGGTTGTTACAGAATAGCTGTTAGTGACACTTTGAACATACCACTTCGGTCAGAACGTTTTGCATATGGTAATTTATGTTTACCTGAAGGAGCAACTGTTCCAAATGGGATAGGACTAATTGAACCTGAGGAAACGTTCTTGCAGACAGATCGAGGAATGGTGACGAAAGCTCTTGTGACCAAAGAGCAAACAGTTACATTACGGATTATGACTGTGTCAAACGACGTTAAAGTAATTAGATCTGGTACCATTGTTGCATCACTGAGTCATGTTGATCAAGTGATTACAAAGCAGACAAATGCATGTAATAAGGGAGCAACGAAGTTATCACCTGCTCTGCAAGACGTGCTCGCGAGAGCAAGCGAGGGACTCACACACCAACAAACCAAATAAGTCAAAGAGCTCCTGTTGCGACACTCAATAGTGTTTTCAAATGATGATACGGAGCTTTGGAGGACAGGTGTTGTTAAAAATAGCATTAATGCAAAAGATAAAACACCTATCAATCAACCACTAAGGATGATTCCGGTACATATGCAGCCAGACATTGATAAACACATCGACGATATTTAGATAGGAGAGTAATTGAGCCGTCATCGAGTCCGTGGGCATCAGGTATAGTTTTGGTTAAAAAGACGGACGGGAGCACCCGCTTTTGTGTTGATTATAGAAAGCTCAATGCCTCTACAGTAAAGGACGCGTATCCACTTTCACGTATTGATGAGTCGATTGATCGCTAGTCAGGATCGTGTTGGTTTTCAACTCTCGATCTTTGCAGTGGATATTGGCAAGTCGATTGTGAGCAACAAGATAAACCCAAAACGGCGTTTGTGACAAAGGGGGGATTATCTGAGTTCAATGTCATGCCGTTTGCACTTTGTAATGCACCTGCAACATTCGAGAGGCTCATGGAAACTGTGCTCAGTGGGTTACAATAGGACAAACGCCGTATTTATCTTGATGATGTGATAGTGACCGGTAAATCATTTGAAGATATGCTGAGTAACTTGGAACAGGCTTGAAGTTAAAAGCTAAAAAATACAATCTTTTCAAAAGGGAAGTAGAGTTCCTTGGCCATATCATCTCGCCTGGTGAATATCTACTGACCTCAAGAAAATACAGGTTGTTCGAGATTGGGGAGAACCAACTACAGTCACAGATTTGCGCTCTTTTCTTGGTTTATGTGGTTATTATCGGAGGTTTATCAAAAAATTTGCCTGTATTGCAAAACTGAGATATAGGGTCCTATAGAAACCACAGCGTCCGAACACAATGGCATCGTAGGTCCAAAACCGTAACAAAAACTGACAGAGAAGAACAAGTCGTTTGCTTGGAGTAGGGAATGTCAGGAAGCTTTTGATACTCTCAAGTGTAAACTGACAAAAACACCCATTCTTGCATATCTGTCATGATCATAGCACAGCTGGACATCTAGGTGTGAAAAAGACGCTGAGCAAGATTCGGCAATCATTTAAACTGACCAGGGTTACAAACAGATGTGAGGCATTAGCTTGCTGGATATGATAAATGCACACGGATCAAACATCCAACGAAAACAAAACGGGCTCCAATGCAAATAGTTGGAGCTGGGAGAGGATAGAATTGGATATATTGGGTGAGCTGCCAGCTACGGATCGCTGTAATAGATATATATTGGTTATCTCAGATTATTACACAAAGTCGACAGAGTCTTTTGTTATGCCGAATATGGAAGCAAGAACTGTTGCTGAGCTTCTGGTGAGAGAAGTTATTGCGCGATTTGGGGTCCCGTCAGTCATACATTCAGACCATGGAAGGCAGTTCGAAGGGCATATATTTACAGAAATGTGCAGACTATAAATATTAAGAAAACACGCACAACGCCATATCATCCACAGTCAGATAGTATGGTAGAGAGATTTGACAAAACTCTCACAAAGATGCTGAGTTCGTATGTCAATGAGCATCACACAGACTGGGACAATCATATAACATTTGTCATGATGGCATATAGGTCTGTCGAGCATGAAACAACGGAATGTAGTCCAAACTATCTCATGCTAGGCCTAGAAGTCGCTACACGCTTAGACATTGAGTTTGACAGGCCAACATCTGTGAACAGGGAATCAATGGGCAAGGGAGCTGAAGGAGCGTCTAGAAACAGCTCATACGTTTGTCAGACAACATGTCCAAGGTTCAATGATGAGACAGAAATCGCTTCATGATCAGAAGCTGAGTTGGCAAACATTTAAGACAGATGATGAGGTGTATGTGTATTATCCAAGACATCTGCCTGGGCATTCTCCAAAACTTACGAGTTTCTGGAAGGAGCCGTTTAAAGCGGTAGACAGATGTTCAGATGTGACGTACAACGTTCTGTGTGGCTCACAATAAAAAAACACTTCATCTTGCCATGTCTTTTCTCTCATGAGGATAGGATGCGCCTGAAAAGAGAACAGACATTGCAAGATGAAGTCCCTTCAGCTCAAGGTGATGTGCATTTGGTTTCTGACATAGTTGAGCAAAGTGGTGAAATGAAGTTTCAGGCTCGGTAGACAATGTAGGTTCGAAAGAAAACCTAAAGGATACGACACTTGCACGTTTGCAGACGTTAAGACGACCACCTGCATGTTATCAGATTATGAGACTTGACTACTAGTATTTTAAAGATACATATTATCATAGTGTTGTACAGTTATGCAAATTGAGCTAATGTATAAACAAACAGAAATAGTTTTGAACAAGTTGATCAGAATAAACCTAATTCTTATTTGTCTGATTTTATGAAAATAATTGTGAAATCATTCAGATTCTGTTACGTTTATTGCATCATAACACGGCGTTAATGTTAGTGATGAGTTAATGCCATTTTAACAATAAGAAAGCACACTTCAGTCAATAAAATAATACTACATTTCTAAAAGTCGTTCGATTATTTTTGTTTGTATATGTCATGCGGGACGCATGCAAATCAAAGGAGTGGGTAGTGTGACGATTTTGTATTCGTCTATGTAATTAGCACTGACTGAAAACGTTTTACTTACGGTTAATTTCTTGTTTCACAAAACGGATTGAAATCGAACCAATCGAATGCATTGCCCAATCACGATTTTTGTGCAATCAAATTAACCGACCAATTAGAACAGGGATGGCTCAGGGCTGTATATAATAAATACTGATAAAGATGATCCTTTGAGAACAACAAACACAATTAAGAGAATAAAGCAGCAGACTCGGTTTTATTGAGTCTGTTCATGAGAAGTAATGAAATAAGCAACACTTCCCCCCGCCCCCTAGCACCGGCTTAGGCGGTATTCTACTTCAAAGCCACCTATATTGGTCTCGTTGGTCCGAAAGGACCAGTAAAAAATAACACTACTGATTCGTAGCACGGGGAGACTTATAAGGCGTTGCAGCCAGTTATACAGGTTCGTTGATGTTCTGACGCTGAAGCATCCAGAAGCTGACATACTTCAACGTAGCTAATTATCAGCAGAACCTTCTAGTAAATACTGTGGACGGCATTGGGAGGTAGCCTGAATAGAGCGAGCCCCAGAATCTCAGCAGTAAATACTAGTTCGGCTATTTACCATATTGTTTATATACATCAATTTAATGCAATCATTTTATAATCATAGTTGCTCGTTTTGTTAATTATATTGGCTGATTCTTTGTATGTTAATAATCATTTTCTTCGAGCAAGTAGCTCAATCCGTAATTAGAAACAATTATATTTCATTTACGGCTCAATCGTACAAGACTGCTCGGTACACGTTACACTTAAATAAGTGAGTTAAACAACAATATTAATCTCAAAATAATGTCCACATTCTCCCTTAAAATGACAGCCAGTAAATATGATCAACAGTTAGGCAATTCTTCTCTTCCTGATTCATGACATGCAGGCGTCCTTGTAATCAAATCTATTTTTAAAACATTGCCATGTGTAATCAAAAGCACGTGAGGGCGGTGTTACCCAGCTATACAGACGACAACAAAGGAGGGGTTTCACACAATTATGTATTCAATAACGTACACGTAGCTTTACAAGTTATGTACTACTGTTAACCAACAAGAACTGTTTGTTTGTTTGTTTGTTTGTTTGTTTGTATGGTGTTTTACGTCATTTTCAACACATGTAAGGTTATATATGACGGTCGATTGTTTGTGGTCGAGGCAGACCACCCACTTTTGCTAGGTAGAACCAGTACTGTACACCTCCCGCCATCCGTAAGAATCGACACTTCCTTACTTACAAGTCGAGCTTCAAGTGGGATTCAAATACGCAACGGTGAGAGGCGAGAAAGTTTATAACGCGACACCATTAACCCCTCGGCCACGAAGAACTGAATGATGCTATTTCAGTAAAATTTAGCATTTTAAAACAAATTTGTTATAAATAACTTAAATAAGTGAATAAGTGAGTTAAACAACAATATTAATCTCAAAATAATTTCTAACATTCTCCCTAATAAAATGATAGCCAGAAAATATGATCAACAGGTAGGAGGTTTCACCTTTCTGATTACGTCCTTGTGATCAATAACAATATTAAATCAGTGACATAGCTACTCTATGCTTTATTGCTTTATTTAACCTTTAAATACCTAAACTATCCTATTACATAAATACCATCAAACAATTCAGCGACGTTAGCTTTGCTATGTGAAGTAGGGGTTACAAACATGACACACGCATACAATGCATCCAGCCAAGGAAGACAGAATGTCCTATTAATGCGAAAGAAGAATTGACGATCTGATATTGAGTGTCTGAGGGTCTGTCTCACAACTGCCAATATTATTGCGTATAACATATGGCATTGAAATACAAAAACTGCGTTTATACTATCCCTTTTATAACATTGTGTGTGCACTTTATTGGTATCCCGGTTATATGCAACGGTGTACCTGTTTAACCCGATTTTCACTTCATTCCGGGTGACAGCGCGCGTATCCAATCGGCATATGCCGTCTAGGCTTAGTCGCTTTTTTATTTTTTCTGATAAGTTTGAGATTTGCATGTGCTTTTGAAGCCTCTAATTGAATTTTAGCCAATTTGTTTTCCATGCATGTTATTGCAGCAGGAGATTCAGATTGTTGTAACATTTTATTTAATTGTTTCTTTTCTGCTTCTAATCCTATTAGATAAATAATTATGGTTGTTCTTCTGTTTTTGACAGACTTCCTTGATTTTGTATTATCCAATTAGGATCTTAATCTTTTTCTTTTATAGGTCCCGGAATATTTTTTTTAATTTGGTTTAATCCATAATATCTAACTTGATTAGTTTTGAAACATTCTTCTTCTGTTCCAAGTTGTTTACCACGAGGGATTTGATTAATTCCACAATACACTTTTGACATATATAATAATAGTTAGATAATATTAATATTATCCAAGTATTATTACAATGCAAATTCCAAACTATGACATGAAGACAGAAAACAGTAATTTTAAACAGTTACGGAACTTCATGCCAGACTGTTGTTTTAGAATGCTTATATGCGGTAATTCAGGTTCCGGCAAAACAACATTCTATTAATACCTTTAGTTTAATATGACACGATTTATTTGTTTGCTAAAAACTTAGAGCAGTCCAAGTATCAGGTCTAATCACAAAAACTTGAAAAAATAGCAAAAAAGAATAAAATCCCAGTTGAAGACATATTAGAATGTTAAAATGATCAAGTTATCCCTGTGCATACTTTAGATTCAGATAAGCAGAAGATAGTCATTTTTGATGATTATGTTTGTGAACGCAATACAAATGATATTATTAATTATTTCATCCAGGGAAGACACAAAAATGTTTGTGTAATTTATTTAACTCAATCTAACTATGATGTGTCTTTAACAAAAACAAAACTCCGAGGCGAATAGTTAATCTTGAAGGAATAATAAAAGACATAAATCCGGAGAAAATATCTAAGTATCAACAAGAGGAAAAAGAAGAAGAAAGAAGAAAACAAAATGAAGAAACTCATAACTTGTAGACATACTCGAACAGGTTAGTGGGATTATCCCATAAAATGGTCGCGATAGGGCTGCTCTTACTAACCAAATTAAAAATGAAAAGGATGCAGCCGCGAGAGATCAATACAAACAAGTTCAAAAAACTTTGGAAAACGAGTCAAAAGCTTTAAAATATTATAGAGAAAGAATTGATGCAATGGCGGGGATTTCATTATTTACAATGTCCTGTTTTAATGGGATGACAGTAGGGTAAGTGTGAGGTTTGGTGCACCCTAGAACCGGTTTAAACCCCAAGTGGCCTTTGTTGCCACTGACCGTTCCAAGGCGGTAGCCCTATTGACAACCCTTTAGTGTTTGTGATGTCGTTTGCATTTTTTATTACTTTTGCCTTCTCGTTTTTCTGTTTGCGTGTTTGTTTTTGCGTTTTGTGGATGATTGTCGTCCTTGATTGCTGATTTCCCTGTCCGATATGTTTATTTTTCTTTACTACAAAACCCTTTAAGAGTTTCGGTTGAATTGCTCTCATTACATCTTCTTTGCAACTCCAAGTATAAATGAAATAAACATGTTTTCTCGAGAACAAGACGTATTCAAAGATCATTACAAAAAAGCAACTGACAAACAGTATGATTTTCTGTATCTGGATCGCTCGAGGAAGTTAGCTAAACGTAGCTTCAATTTATAACAGAGATCGAAGATCTCTGTTTATAACCGCCCTAGAAAGTTGGTCAAACGTAACTTCATCTGTAAAATTTAATCTAATCATATTATATATAATGCGGCATTTTAACAATCTTGGCGAGAAAGTTACTACTGGCAGTGTCAATAATACCAATTTGTGTATTGTGCTGTCTGAGTATGTAAAACAAAAACATTTGGTTAATTATCTTCACATGGGTAAAAACCAGGAAAATATTTTAAGAAGTAATCTCAACATGGATAATAATAAAATTACCAATGTAAGTAATCCAGAAAAATCAGATGATGCAGCAACAAAGCAATTTACTTTGAAAAGAGTAGCAAAGATCATACGTGATTATAATATTGATAACATTCCAGACATGATGAAAATTTTAACAACAGGTGTTGATGATAAACTAAGCCAAATACAAACAAAGTTACAAGCAAACCGTGAGAAAATGATTGAAATACAAAACGGTTTAAAAGATGAAATAAAACTTTTGGGTGATACTTTAAAAGAGTTAGAAAAGAAAGAAAATGGATTGAATAGAGTGATCTCTATAAAAAGTTAGGCGAACAAATACAAGTTGGTGTTGAACGTATTAATGAGCGAATTAAGGAAATCAATAAACAAATGGTTGACAACAATGAACTTGAAGCTGCTATTGCTGATGCTACAAAACAAATGAGAACTGCTTTTACTTCCAAAATAACTCAAATTAAAATATTAAATGAACAGATAAACACTAACGTTGGCGATATCAGCAACGACTTTGAAGACATCAAAAAAAATGGTTGACAAAACTGCACAGGAAAAAAAAAACAGTTTTTGATCATGAAATAGCTTTTTTGAAACAGTTTATTCAAAAGTCTGGTAGTCGTCACACAGCAATTATTGATATAATTGATGTTTTGAAAGTAAAAGTAGAATATTTAAGTCGGATTCTAATTCTTGAACCTACAATAGACCGAATAAGTATTATGAAATATGACAATGGTTGTGTATCGTACCCGAGACGAAAACCACTTGAAAGAACCAAGCGTAGACGTTTTCTCGAGGCGTTTACTTTTGTAACCAATCCATTTATAAAAAGTAGACAATATGCTACAGAATTTCTCGATGGTGTACGTTTCATCGGCATGACAATTGTAAAACCCGGGCGCTATATAGTTGAAGCAGACCTTACACATACGGTTACGGACATTGATATAGAATATTTTAGTATGTTTAGTGCAGGTGCTGATATAACACATGTTCAACCAAAAATAGAAAATGGTAAACGAATACTAATAGAAACATTTGAAGCATATCTTACGAAATCTCATACTTGGATCGTCTTTCCAAACATAAAAATAAATACTACTCAAGTTTTCAATTTTGAAAAATCAAGTGTTAAACTGTATTACAAAGGCGATTGATTTTAGCAAAAAAGTATCCATCCTATATTATACGGAACAAAAAATTGTATTATCATCAGAAAAAGCGTCAATAATTAATAGCTCATATACGCCGAGTAATTTTACAACTGTATTTGACAGACCATTAAGCCTTGAAAAAAGAGTATGATAATGGACCATTGGAAACGGCCGAAAACGACACATACGAAATATTGCAGTCTCGGTTTGATTGAGACTGTTCATCAGCGCTAGCTACCGCTCACGCCCTCTAGCCCCGGGTTGAGCAGAACTCAATATTAATAAAATCATTAGTACAACTTTTTAACCATCCCGAAGATGGCATGCATATGGCGGTGGACATGGAGTTTATGGCTCCCCCATGTCGTACGGCATATGGTCCCAGTATCTAATAAAATTAAATGCCCCGAAGAGCGAAATAAACATAATGGAATTTAGTTGGGAGCAGCGGTTATGAAGCCTGCATATCACAAGTAACAGTCAAAAGACTAAATTAAAAAGCAGACAATATATCCTATAAATGGTTAAACAATACCGAGAGCCTTTAAATCGGCCGGAATAGTGGAACCACTAAAACGAAAATTAAGCAAGAAAACAAAAAGAAATTAAAAAGTACCACCGACAATTAAATATAAGTATCGGGCTCAGCGATCTCTAAAGATCGAACGAATAACAGTACTGATTGCAGTTTGAGATATAAGCTAAATATACCCCCGGGGGCTCCTTATATAGTTTATGTTCTGGTTCTCTATGAAGAAGATGTAGTTATTGATAATGTCGGAAATGAATTGATAATAGTTTAATCTAACTTATAATCTATATGACTTACGTAAAGTATTCGATAGATGTGACAGATGGCCAGAAACGAAGTTTTATAGGCGCATTAGCTGGTTTATTAACTAAAACAATATTACCAGCAGTTGCTAGACTCGCTCCGAAAGTATTAGCACCACTAGCAACAGGAACACTAAGTGGCTTAGCAAGTACTGGAATTGGCAAACTATTTGGAAATGGGATGGTAACTATTCCTAGTGACAAAAATCAAGCACTACTAATTGAATCAAATAATGCATTAACACTGCCACAAATAAAAAAGATAATAAAATCTAAGGGTTGTTGCCCTATTAAACTAACAAAGAAACAACAACAAGACGGAGTATTTCTTGGAATTCTTGCATCATTAGGAATTCCATTGATTGGATCTCTTGCTAGTAGCTTTATTGGAAAAGGTTTACAAGTAGATAGAAGAGGAAAAGGTTTACAAACTCACAAATTAGACCATATAGAAGTATCCCACTTATAAAAAAAATTAAATCTCTAACTTAGATATAATGAAATGGGTTAAACAGCTAGGTATACAGAAATTCAGTGAGGTGTACATCAAAAACAAATTACCAATAATACAATATAAACAAAAACCTGGTATTATTAATCTTGATGATCATACTGGACCTGGCACACACTGGACTTGTTACTATGGTAATTATTACTTCGATCCGTTTGCTCTGAGCTCACCAAAAGAAGTTTTAGCTTACATATCTAATATAAAATACAACACTATTCAGTATCAACATAAAACAAGTGTCCTATGTGGATATTTCTGTCTATTTTTCATTAAAAAGTTACAAAAAGTAAAAAGTATGTATGATATTCTTTATAAAATATTAAAATCATACAAACCAATAGAAAATGAAAACATTATAAAATCATATTTTGTAAACACAGTTTAGGCTAATCATATTATATATCAGTTATTGTATAAAAGAAAAGATGGTTACTGAAAATGTTAATCCTCAGTACATATTAGCAAAAGAATGTTAAAAGTAACTTGTGCATCATGTGGTATAACTAAAACACAGTTTGTTAAAAGTACACAAGGTGGACATATTGATATTCATAAAGCTCTACTTCCTCTGTTACCTAAACAGGGGTTAACAATTCCTGGTTATAAATAGTGTGGTCCTGGTAATCCACTTGATAGCGGAGAACCGGTATATGAAGTAGATGCTGTTTGTAAAGATCATGATTATTGGTGTGATGAAAATCCTAGTAATAATTCAATGTGTGATAAATAAAAACATGCTTGCTGGTTTGAAATCTAGTAAGTATAAAGCTATTGGAGAAAAGATTGCTAAGAATTTGATAGTGAAACCAGTTATTAGTACAAAATATAAACTTGGTCTTGGAGCATCAAAAAACGAGAAAAGGCGTTGAAATGGACAGACAAGTTAGCAGATGAATTTCATAAACCTATACCAAGAAAGTTCACTCAACGCCGTGTGATTGTTAATGAAACTGATAAAATATGGTCTGCAGATTTGGTTAATTTGCAATCGTTTTCAAATTATTATTAAGGTACTTAATATTTGCTTACTGTTATAGATGTATTTAGTAAATTTGCTTGGATTGTACCAGTTCAAAATAAAACTGGTTTAAAAATTACCAAAGCGTTCCAACAGATATAAAGTTCAGGAAGACAGTGTAAATTGTTGTGGGTTGATCAAGTTCATGTCGAAATCGGGTATTTAAGCGAGCAAATATAGCGAAGGAAATCATTTACTGTATATACATCGACCAGTGCACATCGTAACTATACATAGGTAACAGTAATTTTTACAAAAAAAAAGTTAGCTTCTTTCGGGGCTCGAACACACGACCTTCTGATTTCAAGTCCTGTGCTCTATCCACTGAACTACAAGGCTACTAGAGAAAATATTTAGATAAAGCATTATCAAAATGAATTGACCAATCAGTGAGCAGAAATTTGACAAACCTCTAAATTCTTGTAGGTAATAAACTCGACTTTATCCTAGGTGTTCAACCAAGTTTACTGTTAAGATTTAAGTGTTTACAGTGTTATTATTTTGAAACCCTGCACATTTCATACACATGTATGTAAAACGATTCAATACATGTATCTTTCAAAATCAAATCTTAAAAATTATCATCTTCTTTCTTTGCCAAAGATTTTTATTTTACTATAGAATCTATTGATAAAAACCGAGTAACACAAGTGTTATCACCTAGTGAAACTAAGGTAAAATCTCCACATGTTGGCAATGGAAAATTATGAATTCATAATAAATGTATCGGGACCTCCACCCCACGAAAAAACACTTTTTGAGTAGTTTTTTCTTTAAATAATAATTATACCGCATACAGTAGAGTGGGTGAAGAAGATTTACGGAAACTAACTTTGTTTTAATAATGATAAACTTATAAGTGCACATCTTTTAGTTTTTATATATAATTAGTATTATAATCATTTTCGAGCAGATATTATTTTTAAAAAATGGTTGTTCTTCTTTAAATGACACCTGTACCACATACCGTAGGATGGGCATAGCAGCTGACGGAAAGCATATTTTCAAACGGAGATTGCTCTGATTAATTCAAAGCTAATATAATAGGAGTATTAATATAGTAACTTGTTCTGGAAGTTTGTATCACCTCGAGTAGGTAAATGCCAGATCAGTATCGCACGAGAGGCGTAGCCTTGAGTGTGATCCTGATCTGGCATTTATCTTCGAGAGCCTCAGAGGTGATACAAACTTCAGAACAAGTTAATATAGTAATGATCCTTTTATTAAATACCTCTTTACATATCATTAAAATAGAATACATGTATCAAAAACAACAAATTAAAATAAAGTCAAATTAACTGAAAACCACCAACAGGAAAGACATGAAAACATGTATATTACACGCGCATGAAAAAATGTACATTACATTGCAACAACTACAGTACACCTGTGTTCATTACACATCAAAGTCTGGTGAATTTACCAACTGACATCATCTGAAATTAATTAATTAACCCATAACGTTCACAAACGCACAAACAACCATTCTGATAGTTCACATTTCATATTAAAACATCCATTGTTCTTAAAATATTACTAGCTGGGCAAATTTCCCCAACATTCCAATCTGACATTTTCCAAAATATATTTTTAGTAGCATACTGATAACCTGTAGCGTGATAACCTGTAGTGTGATACGGATTGTTGTATTCCATTGTAAGAAAATGAAGGTATATGTATGTATTATTGATAGGTATATAATACATGCATATATCCATAATGTTTCGTACTTAATTAATATAATACACATGTTTGAGGATATATTACTAAAAGTAATGTTAACGTCCTAAAATTATAATTATGCTGCTTACAGTAGAGTGGGTATAGTACTTAAGTGATTGAATGCAAAGTATAACATGGCACTATATGGTTGAATCAGGACCCGTTTATATTACAGTCCCTGGTCAAATAAAAAACATAATACATGTGGTAATGAATATCGAATTGTATTGGTTATAAATATGATTACGCAGACAGAATGTGATAGCTGTAATTTTACAGCACATATAAATGAAAAATATAAATAGCAAAAACAAAATATAATGTTTTTAATCACTGACAATGATATTTATACATATAACATATACATCTGGCAAAGATAACAAATTAATAATTACATCAACAGTTCAGCAACCATTTTTATCTAAGACAATTGTTGTAGTAAGAGCATTTATGATAAAGATATACAGGACGGGTTCGAGCTAATAGAACAGCTCCTACCTACAAATTCCCGCTCCCTCAACCGCAACCCATGCCAAAAAAAGAAGTATTTTCACACACACGCAGGCGCTTTGGCGTATGAATAGATACAGGGAGTGCGTTTTCCAGGGGTAGAGCGTCGCACTTCAGATGGAGAGGTCGTGGGTTCGATCCTCGCCGTAGCCATGTTATTTATCTTTCAGCAGATAAATAATCCACATTGCGGCATAAATAATTCACATTGCGGCGAATATTATATTAATATAAAAATCTGAAATATGACCCCATTTGGAATAGAACCTGGGACATTGGACGTGTTGTATATATGCTGAACACTCGGCCACACCGCATTTCTATGTCAATATACATGTGTACATACGAGCGTACAATCAGAGTATATATATTATATAAACTATATAAACCCTGATAAAATACGCGATGTTCATAAACATCCAATGCCTTGCACAATGTTCTCAATTTGAATTGAATTACATACAGTACTGTATGAGCTACCAACTCAAACATCATTCTACGCATATTCAAGTATGGCATAATAGTCTAGCGTTCGCATCGCATACGGTAGGTCGTATGTTGAAACTCCGGCCAGGTCATACTAAAGACTTGATAAACAAGAAAAGGTATAACACATTTGTTATTCCATGGGGAGTACGGACTGTAAAGAAGGCGAGCGGAATACAAGTGGCGTGGGGCTGTGCGTTACACTGTTTATAATGTTGATGGAGCGTCATCAAATAAGAGGTCGATGGCCTTGAAGGTCTACTAATAGTTGTTTGATAGGTAGGTCAACATTCCCGTGAAGTTTCATGGAAATCCATGTAGTAGTTACATAGCAGTAGTCGCTTAAAGTTGTCATGATATAACTGTATGTAATGTGAAATCAAAATAATGTGCGACAAGGCTCAACATCATGTCACACTGATCAGTTTAGAAGAAGTCCCATGTCAAAATCACTTATAGTTTTCAAGAAGTAGGCGCTACAAACTTGTATTTTGGAAACCAACTTTTAGCTATTGTGGCCATCTTGATTATGCGGCCGACCTGAAATTTTTGTTAGGATCAATTAGACATCAAGAGCAACATTCGTTTGAAGTTTCATGGAAATCCATGAAGTAGTTGCGGAGGAGTAGTCGCTACAAGTTTTCAGTATATAAGTATGTAAACAAAGATGGCCGCTGGCAGCCATGTTTAACGTTGAATCGAAATAGTTTTTGGCAAGGATCGACATCATGTCATATTGATCATTGTAGGAAAAGGTACATATCAATAGCACTTATAGTTTTCAAGAAGTAGGCACTGCAAACTAAGTAGTTTAAGAGGAGTAGTCGTTACAAGTTTTTGCTATACAGGCTCGTTGTAAACAAAGATGGCCACTGGCGCCCATGTTAAATGTGGAATTGAAAGAATTGTCGACAAGGGTTAACATCATGTCATGCTGATCATTTTATAAAAAGTCCCATATCAATATTACTTACAGTTTTCAAGAAGTGGACACTACAAATTTATTTATTTTAATTATATTTTTAGCTGCGGCGGCCGTCTTGAATTTCCGGCCAGCCTAGATTTTTTCTAGAATCAATTAGACAGCAAGTGCAACATGCCTGTCGACATCCTTTAAGTAGTTGCAGAGGAGTAGTCGCTGCAAGTTAGTACTATATAAGTATATGTTAACGAAGATGGCCACTGGCAGCCATGTTTAACGTCGAATCAAAATTATTTTCGACTAGGATCGGCACCATGTCAGGCTGATCATTTTAGAAGAAGTCCCATATGAATAGCACTTATAGTTTTGAAGAAGTAGTCGCGACAAAGTTAGCTTTTAAAAGTCTATTTTTAGCTGTAGCGGCCATCATAAATGTCGGGCCGACCTGCAATTTTGCTAGGAGCAATAAGACAGCAAGAGCAACATTCCTGTAAAGGTTCATGGAAATCCGCCAAGTAATTTCAGAGGAGTAGCCGCTATAAGTTTTTTCTGTATAACACAATGTATACGAAGATGACCACTGGCAGCTACGTTTAACGTCAAATCAAAACGATTTTTGACAAGGACCAACATCATGTAATGATGATCGTTTTAGAAGAAGTCCCATAACAATAGCACTTATAGTTTTCAAGAAGTGGTCGCTACAAGCTTGTATTCTAAGAATCTATTTTAGCTTTGGCGGCCATCTTGGATGTCACATGGAAATGAATTTTTTGCTAGGATCCGCTAGACTTCATGGCCAACATTTCTGTAAAGTTTCATAAATAGTCATTCAGTAGTTGCAGGAGTGGTCGCTACAAATGAAAGTTTACGTGCAGACGGACAGACGGACGACGGACGCCGCACCATGGCATAAGGTCTGCGGATGTCTGATCAGTGGAGCTAAAGAACTGACCATTCAGTGGCCTGATGAAAGACATGACTGTGGTAGGTGGTGAACTCGGTCTTTATCCTTGATGTTCAACCAAGTTTAGTGTTAAAATTAAGGTATCTACAGGGTGTTTCTTTTAAAACCCTGCTTATTTCATGCACATTCATGCAAAAGGATTAAATATATGTATATTTTGAAATCAAATATTGGAAATTATCATCGTTTTACTGTGCCAAAGATGTATGTTTCTACTGCAGAACCTAAGGGTAAAATCCGAGTAATACAGATTGTATAAACTACTGGAAATAAAATGAAATCTGAACATCTGTGAAATGTAAAAATAGGAATAATTGCTAGAGTTGTGTTGAGATTGAATTGTAGGAAGTGTAATTAGAAGAAAAGTGATGAAGTGGAAGATGAATGAATATGCCATGCTTGGTCACTTGAAAAAGAGGAACAGTTTTCCAATTTATAAATGTTGTTAGTTTTTTGTTGGGAGAAAAATACCACTGAAGGCAAGTAAGGTTCTATACATGATTTATTAGTTGCCATTGGTCACAAGTGAAGTATACAAAATTCCGTAATGATATAAGTATAGAGTGGCATGTAATACTGTTGTAAATACGAGGCAGAGTTTATACAAGGCAGGGAAAGTGTAAATTAGTTGTATTGAACTTAGTTCAGGTACTTCGCAGGCACATGTAGCATTAGAGCGCTTTTTATCAAAAAAACAAAAAATAATAAAAGTTTAAATGCAAGTACTGAAGAACAATAAAAAGTATAAAACCATATCCTGCAAAAAGATATACCGAACAAGAAAAGGAACTTCCGCAAGTTACCCATACATGTAGATACAATGTGAATATATTTAGTTTGCTGTTATATGTTAATGCCTTTGGTAAAAGGGCAGCACTGTCATGGAATTTTTCTTGTTGGAAGCAAACATGTGTCTGGATTGGTGTACAAAGTGTAACAGAGTTAACCGTATGCAAAGCACAGCAGAAAATGCTAAAGTGTCCTATGTTGTACAGTATACTTGTTGACTGTAGATGAAAGTACCATGAAAAGTGGAGTACTCAGGGCATATATAAGCAGTGGAAAACCTTTTATTGAAAAACCAAATAATGAAAGTACTATAAAATTACTAAGGATATGAGAAAGCATAAAAGCATAAAATGCAAAGAAATACGTTATATTATACACGAAACTGACTTAAGATGTGTTGTAATCAGTGAATGCGGTGCATGATTCAACATAAGGGGAGTAGGGCAAGTAGGAACATGTGAACTTGCCAGGCACATATAAGAAGTGGAGAGCCTGTTTTTTAAAAAAGAAATAATCAAAGTACTGATAGAAGTGCTGAAGAAGAAGAAGTATGTAATCATAACAGGCAAATAAATACTGTTGTCTTAATGGGACTGCAGGCACATGTAAAAAGGTGGAGCCTTTGTAATTTAACAAAGGAACGAGGAATATGGAAAAGCATATAATGGTAACAGGCAAATAAATGGTTGTATTGTACATGATACTACCTGAACTGCCGACCCATTGACATGGAGTAGTGGCCATATTTTGAGTGTGTTTATTTAGTGATTAAGCGATACAGAGGGAAGTCAACAGAAGAGAAACACGTGCACTATTGCCTTAGCTAGCCTACATGGGTTTTGAATGGGGGAAATGTGATATGTAGCGCTTATGATCGATTATAGTGAAAGCCTTCACTTTATGGTAGGTGTTATGTACTGTTATTCACTTGCAAGTGATTGCATGTGAAAAGAGCCATGTGTACCAGGTTGTGGATAATTTTGCTAGTGCTGTTCGGATATATCCATTGATGGTCAGTATAGAAGCAGACATGGAAGATACTGGAGTGCTGCAGAGCTATTCACAATCCGCGGCGGTCATATTTTGAGTGTATGTAGCTAGTGATGACGCCATGGCATGGAAGGTTTTGTTTGAAAGCAACAGAAGAGAAACACGTGTAATAATCCCATAGCTGCACCTACAGGGGTTTAGGAATAGCGGAAATGTAATATGAGCTATATGATAGATTATAGGGAAATCCTTCACTTGATGGTAGGTTTGATGTAGTTTCAGTCACTTGCAAATGCTTGTTTGTGAAAATTGTTGTAAAGTGGAGGCACGGAAACATGAAGCGCATAGAGCACATTCGGTCAGAAGCAGAACAGAGTTTGATGGCGAGACCATAGTAGGTGGGAAGTGTGTTGCGAATACGATGATACAAGTGATAGGAACATGTAATAAGGCACAGAGGAACGAATCATTTGTAGGAATGAACAGTGTCGGGGTAATAGGAGTTATGAAAACTGGAATGGAACAAACAAAGTTGCGTGCAATGTGTAGGACTGCATAGGTACGATACTTACAGTTGTGTTAATAAAGAATGTGCTGTTGAAGTGGGAGCAGGGGGTAGACCTTTAGATTTCAATCGGACCATTTCTGCATGAACAGCTTTGGACGCATAGATTTTGTTGGGGTTTATGTCTAAGATGGCTAGTCCAGAAAGTGTGGGAAATCGACTTAGCGAGACATATGCCATCCCAGGTTCGAAGATGGTATTGCCGTTGTCGATTGACGCACTGTCTAAGGTTAGGCCTTGGACCTTGTGGACCGTAACAGCGTACGAAATTGAAATAGGGAACTGGGTTCGGATGGTTGGGCGCTTGTCTTTGCTATAGAATTGGACCGATATGGGCTTAATAGATACTGGTGAATGGTCTGGGGATGAAAAGATTGAACCGACATTACGGTCATCGAACAGCACGTTGATGGAGGATGGTGTTTCGTTTGGTGCACTTTTGCTGTGACCATTTTTCCATGTGAAGCTTTGTATACAGCCGCGTGCACCATTCACGAGGCCGGTTTGAGTGTGTATGTTGCGTATCAGCATTATACGGGCATTAACACAAGCGCTTAATGTCGTTTGTAGGCCACCATTCTGTGAGTCATCATCGTGTAAGTGGACACCTGATGGCTCATCAATGGCAGAAATGGTTGTAACATTGTCTGGTGTTCGTGCAGTGGCAGAGACTGCTGCGTCATTGTATTGCCGGCATTGCAATCGTTTCGGAAATATATGCAGGTTGTTCATGTTGTCTGCTGGACCTTTTCTTGAATGCAGAGTGATGATATCACCCGTCGTGTGGGTTCCCAAACGTATTCGATTTAGTAACGCTGCGTATTCATTGTCGGAGCGTTGCCGAAAGTTTTGCTGAAGTTCGTGGCAATGAAATAGATCGCGCCATAAGTGGCACTCTGTCAAGTCTGCATGGTCTTTAAACACAAAGGACCCAAACGGTGGTCGCAGTTGGAACAAGTCGCCGAAGGCTATGATGTGGAGTTTGCCAAAGAACACATGAGGTTCTGAGATGTCCTTGATTTCTGTAAGGCGTTTGTGAATATGGATGAATGTATTGATGCTTACCATGCTGATCTCGTCTATGATAAGGACAGTGACAGAGCGGAAGAGGCGACGAAGTTTTTGAAGTGTTTTTGCGGAAAGTTTATGGTATGCGGCATTTTGCTTGTGCTGGACGTCTAGGTTGAGGAGACTGTGTAATGTCCACCCTTTAACATTATATGCTGCAACGCCTGTCGGGGCAGCAACCAAGACATTTGGGAAAGCCGATATGTTTTTGCGCAGCAGATGTTCACGCATGACTTTCAGAAGGAAGGACTTACCAGTACCGGGACCTCCAGTGACGAATAGGTGAAGTGTGTTGTTGCTGGCATAAAAGGAATCGATCAGACTGAGTGAGACTTTTTGATCTGCAGAAAGGCTGTCAATGTTATTCTTGTATTCATCATCAGACATGGTGTATTGAGAAAGTGCTTGAAAGTCTGTGGAACTGAAGGAATTGTCCGTATTGCGTTCAGTAGGTGGATCTGTTTCACAGAAGGTGAAGACGGACGGTAGTTCTGTACAGAGAATTGTGCAGTTGTTCTTCCATAAAATGTGGGGTGATTCGGCATTGCAAGTCTTGCTCAACCTCTTCTTGTAGTTGCCGGATGTCTTGGATGGATTTAAGGATAGAACTGTAGTATTGGTATTTTGTGAGGGAGGCCATGTCAAGAAGATGGGTTTTGTGGATGAAAGCCTCAGCGGCGTTACGATATGGTTGTATGATGTCGTTAACGGTACGCCATGGAAGGAAGAGACAGAAAAGGGAGTGGTAGTACTTAATGATGTGGATTGATGTGGCGCTTTGGAGTATAAGTGCGAAAGCACTGTTGCTTTCGGATTTCGCGGATGAACTGTGCGGGTTCTCCCTGCAGTCTGCGCAGAGCCAGTCGCGACTTTGGCGCAGAGACTTTTTCATGTTTGCCAAGTTTGATGTAAGATGTAGCGAAATGCACTAGGGACATGTTGTTGAAGTTGGCATTGACAGGTCGCCTTGAATATGTGTCATGTAGGCCTCAACGAAAATGTCTTTGGAGTTCGCAGGTAGGGCTTGAAGGACAGATTTCGGCTTTAAAATTCGAAATCGATCTTCAGGTAAGGAAGAGCTGATGTAAATGGTTGGCCTGGATGAGTAGACCATGTGCAGAGGAAGGAGACGAAATGCTGCTTCTTGCGCACTGATTGTGCGATGAGTAAGGAGGATGTTCCCTCTCTTTGAAAGTCGTTTACGAGGAGTGGACTTGTCTGGTAAGGAGTTGATGGTCTCTTGTAGTTTAACTTTCATGGATTCTGGTTCATTTTTGCAGACATAGGAGCAGACGTACACTGCTGCTGCATATTTACAACCGACTATTTTGAGATCCATGTTGGCATTCCATTTTTGCAGGATATTTCCATTGTATGGATTAATCCATTCACTACCTGGTGAACGTGCAAGTTTGTAAAACCATCCAGTGGTATGGGAGACATTGGTGGACTCGACCGTAGTGGTAGCTGATAGTGCATGTGGGAATTCGAACCGACATTGGGTAATGGACTGTTTCTTGTAACATGTGTGTGTGTGATGATGTGTTTGTAAGGAAGAGACTGGCTGATACAGGATGATGTCCGATGGTGGCAGGTTTGCAGAGATGTATTGGTCTATGAATTGATGGTGCTGATACACGTCCGGCCACTGTTTCCATGTCAGGTGCATCTGCTACCCAGAAGAAAGCGTGGATATGTGGGCTTCCACGATTCTGAAATTCGACACGGGCAAAATGATCAGTGATATGACCAAGAGGACCGTCTTTTTGAAGGAGGTCCTTGTTTAAGAAATTTTCACACCGTTTGGAGAAGTATATGGCTGATCGAATGGGGTTGGTGCGCAGCAAAGTAGTTTTCTGTGTACTGGAAAGCTGTTGTACTTGATCTATTGTCAATGACGGATCGATAAAGCGGTACAATTCCAACCAGTTGGCGTCATTGCTGCTGAGGGACAAGAATAATGTGGGCGGTCACAGGAAGTACATTTTGGCCAAGAGATTGTGCAGTTGGTCCCTCCAGTATGCAGCAGTGCCTTTCATGTTTTTCATAAACCTGAAGTATTCCGCAACTTTGTTAATGTATGAACCAGATAAGACATCTTCTACTTGAATATTTGCTTTAGCGGGACCAATCCTGACAGCTGTAGTGATACAGTCTTGAAGGGTTCTTTGTTCAAAAACATTCAGAGACCAAAAGATATAGGGCATGTGTGTAGCCCATCTGGTGTCTTCATTGAGTAGGCGGCATGAGAAGTACTGCTTTGGAGTCATATGAGAGGTCTGCGACAAGAATCCACCTTTACCGTAAGGGAACAACTGTGGGAATGCCAATTCTTCAGCTGTTGGATGTGTGAAGATATTGACTTGTTGACCAGACAACCAAGGCATAGTGTGACGTGGCATTGAAGTCGACGTAGGTACAGTGTAGTCCTCTGGAATGATGGATATATTGCTGAAGTCCTCTTCTGCGTAGGCAGTTGCGACATCTGTAGCGTATGGAAAGGTGTTGGATATACAAACAGCCTTGTATAAGGGGTTGTTTGAGATCAGCCATCGTAGGGCAGATATTGTTCTATGTAACGAGATAATGGTTGGCAAAGTTGTTTTTTTGGCAGAGTAAATAAGGACTCGATGATCATGGTTTGGTGCACGGGGCAGACTGGAGCAAATGTCTTGAACATGTACAGGAAAATATATAGCCTGTCCCTTTTGAGCGAATTGACCACCTGCAGGTAACTTTAATAAGGTGACATATGGATGTACTTGCGATATCATGTTGACCTCTGTGTTGTTCAGGCAGGCTAGTATGGTAGGTATATCGCCAGGGTACATATGTGTTTTATGTAATGGACTTCTCGAGTCTTTGTGTTTGGTAGGGGAGCATACATGACAGTGGTGACTCATCAGCGCCTTTGGTGTATGACTTAAAATCATTTGGCCACAAGTGGTACAGAAATGAGATGGAAGCATATCAAGGCAGGTGAATTGTCCATGTGTAATGGGTACTCTGCAAGGGGTCGCCATTGGAGTAGGTGAAGAAGCAGGTGGTGAGTATGTGTTTGCATTCAATTTTTGCGAGTCTGTATGAGATGAGCTAGTTTGGTGAGAAATGGTAGGAGTGCACACATGTGTATGGCAGTTGTCTATGAGACTTTTATGTATTAATGGTACGAAATGGTTTGGAGAAAACCAAGTCGGAGTTGTGAAGGATCCGGTCCACATGATTGGGACAATGAAGTACACTGTTTAGGAGGTAAGCCATGGTTGTACAACAGTGTGAAGTCGTGGTCGAAGGGTTGGGTTAACTAATGGGTAAACTGAAAGCACAGGAAAGCCAGTTGCATAGCTCAAGGACTGCAATTGTGTCATGCTTGACCAAGCCTTATCTGACAGAGGTATTGATAGTTCTGTCTGAAGGCATGTTGTGATTTCTGCATGTGTCATGTTGTTCGAAGAACCAGACAGTGTGAACCAGACAAAGGGAAATAGGTAGTGAAGTGTTTGCGCAACAATGTCGTAACGATGTGGTTTTGTTGAAGATGGAGTTTTGACAGAGATATAAGTGACAATGCACTGCGCACTCGCAACTCAGTTGCCATTGTTTCGTTGCGTACAAGGTATAGACTAAAGGCATTAAATAAGCAGTTTCCATTTCCAGTAGTTGTAATTGGCAGGAAGTCAGACGGTGCGTCACATGGCAAAAGACTGGAAGCATATATGTCAATCGCAGAACGAGGGACATGCAAGGTGCTTGGTTGGGGAATGACATAGCTGCGGACATCACTGTTGATTTGGCTGGCAACTGTGATGAGACTCTGAATATCATTGTGTGTGCTGTGCAGTAATCCGAGAATAGTTGAAAAGAACTGTATACGAGGAGAGCCCATCTGAAATTAGACAAATGTTGTATGCTATACAGATTTGTTGTTTTTTTCTAAGAATTGTAAGGACTCTGTGGCCTGGGCATTTGGAGAAAAAACAAAGTGTGATAAGTGTCAATTTGTAAGAAAGGTATGGAAGTATTCCTTGTGAAAAGCGGTATTACTCAATGCAAAAACACTTCTTTGTAGTTAGCGGAGTCTGTGAAATAAATGTATAATTATTCTGCATAATATGTTGCAATGTTGGTGAACTATGTGTTCTCATGTAAATGTATCCAAAACCTGAATATATTGAGAGACTTGGATGGGGAAATGTCGCTTAAACAAAAAAAAGAGAGAATTTGGTTGATACTTTTTTATGAAACCTGAAAACTATCAGCCACATATGTGAAACGGGCTATTGTGAGTTGTAAAGTTGCAGAGTTTCAATCCTGTTTTAGGAGGGAAGAAAGGCCTGCAGGTATATGATATTGGCGATAGGATTTGCAACATGCGCCTGTGTTGCAAAACTATGATAGAGGTGAATGGAAAACGTAGTGAGGTGAGCTGAAATGTGATGTTGTGAAAGTTGCATGAATGATGAGTATAAACGGAAAGTTTGATAAAGGATGGTGAGTATATATTGAAGGTTTGATGAACCAGATCAAAAAATGAGGGAGCTATAGCCAACGTTTAGTTTGTAAGAAGGGAAGAAGTATTTCATTGATATAATGACCGTGAGCTTTATATTTGGGAATGATCATGTCGACGTTGCAATGGTGAGTCTATATTGGAAGATTCATGAAGAAGTATCAAAGAAGAAGCTCTAGAGGGCCTGTGGATGCTCAACTGGCTAATATGGGTTTTGTAACATCAATGAATTTGTTCCAGCTGTTATTGACATTAACAATGTGATAATCTTTTTTAAAGATCGCTTTAAAAATGAAGGCCCATTCCTGTTACAGAAGCAATTTATAGCGTTTTTAAGTAAGTGAAAGGTTGTTACACTGCTGTTACTGGTGCGATCTGGTTAGTTTTGGAACTTAATCGAGCTGTTATTGACATGATGTAAAATGATGGCCCTAGCGTCTTAACTAGGCAAGATATAGCATTTTCAACGGATGAAATGCCATAACTCCGATATTACTGGTCCAATGTGGCAGGTTTTAGAACTTGTTTGGGGTGTTAGTGACATTAACAATTTCGTAAAGTTTGATAAAGAACAGATAAGAAATGGAAGTACTGATTTCTTAACGAAGGCTCTATTGTCATAACGAGGCAAACGTTAAAGCCGGACGGACGAAAAACGGACAACTCGGTATCCCATAAGCTCTGTTGGACTTTGGCCAGTAGAGCTAAAAAAGGAGACAGTTACAGCCAACGTTAAGACAAAGTGGGGGGCGGACAACAAAGTAATCTGTATGTATGGTAATGTCTTTGAGAAACAGACACAAAAATCAGGATGTACAGGGTTGTAAAATTTTCTTGTTCTAATGCAAATAACAACATAGCAATATTACGTTTAAAAACAATAGGCAGTATAACGTTCAACATATTTATATGAACATTGAAGATGCTGATACACGGTGGTCTGCACATGCTTCAAAACTTGAAAAGAGCATAAAGCGGATATCTAACCATGTCAAAATACACTTTGCCCAATACCAGGTTGTTTCACGCGTAGAAAGTTCACTTTTTTGCGCTATTGCAAGCAGTCGAAATACGTTCTTACATAATGTAGTGGCAGGTTTCTGACTAGGCCTACATGTCATGAATGACGACTACTATGTTATTAATTCTCGTTAAATACAAAAGCACAGCAATGGTATATTTCAGTCTCCTAATAGGCTGTCCATATCAAAAGGTTTACGTTTCCTGGAGGGTGTTGTGCCATGTTGATGATTGTACTCTGTTGGAACAATGAAGGTATCTAATGGTGGATTTGCAGTTGGCCTGCGACCAAGCTGAACATCACTGGTGTCCAGTTCATTGTGTTGCTGATTTAGAGTGTACATGTTGGGACCACGATAGTTCAATCGATCGAAGTGTGGTGCTGCGCTTTGGTGTTCTTCTGTCTGTAGCACAGGACGCAGAGACAGATTCAGGGCAGGCATTGCATACTCATCATGTTGTTCCCTGGCGATGGGAATAATGTCTGCAGAGAAATCTGGACAGAGGTCTCGGCGGGGAATGCGTCCATTCCAAACTGGCAAATGTACCTTTGATGATGGCACTAAACGTACACGAAATTTACCAAGTCGTATTGCCGGCAGGTCTGGATCTAAAGAGGATTGTGCAGGACTGGTGATGGTATTCATTGAATGAATACCTGGCGGCAGGTTGGTTGAGCTTACAGGTGGCACACTTGTTCTCCATCTGTGGTCACATACAGTAGATTCCAGTGGTGTGTTGGAAGTGGGTATCACTGGCGATGGCGGAGTCCAGGCAACTCTGCTGTCATTTGCAGGTGATTGCAATGATGTCGTACATTGAGTTATCACTGGCAAAGGTGAACACGTAGAAAAACTGTGATCATGTACAGGTGATGACAATGATCTGCTAGAAAATGTATTTGTGGTGGCATTGCAGCCCTGGCAAACCTGTGCTCGTCTTCAGGAGATTGTAATGGTGTGCTGGAGAGTGGTATCAGCGGTGATTGTGAAGGTCTGGCAACGCCGTGGTCACTGACAGGTGAACGGTATTGTTTGCTTGACATAGGTATCACTGGCGATGACGAAGCCCTGGCAGAAGAAGTGTTTTGAAGGATAGATTGCTCCAGTGGCATATTGTCTTTTGCGACGTTGTAACTCTGTAAAGAAACTCCAACAGAGGAAGGCAGATGTGGTGCATTTGGAACTAAGTCACAATCATGGCAGAGGAACTCGTCAGAAATGCGACCGCCGGATGCAACGAAGTGATATGTACGACCTTCGACGAGTGCGAGTAGGCCGTGTCCAGTGATGCCATTGTCTGTAATGTACTGTATGGTCTTTCCGACTAATTTCTCAGCAACATTGTTGAATAGAGTAAGTGTTGTGGATTTATTGTCTAGGGTGGCAGTGACCTTCAAGCGAATGCCAGTTCCAGCGTTGCTGTAACATTTTTCACATTTGTCACAGTGGTATACTAGATCTAGTTTTTTGATACTTTTACGGCAACGAACGTCGGGGCACTGATCGTAGAGGGCAAGATTGAGGTCTGTCACAATAGCTGTGAATGCTTGTCTCTCGGATGTCTCGGCAAGAGCACCAACAGATTTTACAATAATTGGTGGAACTTTTGCTGGAGAGCGGTCCACTTTTGGAGTGGTGGTGTTAGTAACACCTGTCAAGTGTAACAAGTCACGGTGTACAACGTTGAGGCTGATGGTTGCGGCATTCCCATTTATGACATTATAGCGTCCATAGTTTTTCACAACGGCTCCTTCGAGTAGGAGCCTATCGCCAATGACACCGGTAAAGTAAACAGCTTTGTCCCTCCAGAAAGACACGTCGATTTCTCCAGTCATGTCTCTGACTTTCAGCGACAGCTTTTCACATTGGTTTTTGTTCTCTAATGTGGACACATGAGTGATGATACCAGCTACATTGATTTTAGAGTTGTCATAACAATTAATTGTATCAATTGCTGTTAAGAGTAGGGGAGCACTCTGCTGCACAGTATCGCTGTCCTGAATCGTTGTTGTTTTCGTGAAAAGTAATTGAAGTCCAGAAGAAGTTGAACAAAACTGTGCCTTTGCTGGGCGTACCCTCACATCCACAATCTTCACTGTTTTGCCAGTAGAAAGTGTATCTGAGACATATTGGACGGAATCGTTCCACGCGATAAAGTCAATTTTACCAATTTTATCACACAGATACAGTAGGAGCACAAGAGTAGAAAAAGAGTACTATGACCAAAGTTCAGACCCTGAATTAATATCGAAGTCTCAGATGTGTGTATGTAGACAAATGTGGCAGAAACGGTAAAAACCCAAATCAGAGATTGATAGGCCCAGATCTGTGAATTGACGGCTTATCAAACTCAACTGGACGTTATGGCCATAAAGCTTGTGTTAGTGTCACCAAGATCGGATTGGAAGTGTTGCAGAATTGGCCTGAAACCACGAGAAAGTACATGAGGCATAACTGGAACAACGTAGGTAGGTCTGCCTTAGCACTTGTTAAATGGTATGCAAATGATAAGGCGCGAAGTCACAGTGTTATTGCAGTGATATCTGTTAGGGGTTGTAGAAAATAGTAATGTATAAAGAAAAAATGCGTGCATAGCACATGGATGCACCGGACTGTAAACCATATGGTAACTGAGACCCAGACCTTGAAGGAATTCGTATGATTTTTGCACATGAGGGACCTTGTCATTGTGCTGAACATTTATGTTAAGTTTGACGCATTATTTTCACTTAGTAGAAAGTTTTACGCCACTCCCTTCAGTACCTTCCAAGTAATAGCGGAGACGTGAATTTATATTTCATGACAGTAGTTTGACCTTTGATGAATTTGTGACATTGACCTTTCTGGCACTGACATTATTCTTTCACATGATGTGCTTCCTGAATGTAATGAACATTTGTTTGAAGATTGGCACGACTCCTTCAGGAGTTTGCAATAGCTGAAACACGGATATTTTGCCGACTTTTTGACCTTTGACTTCCAACGGATACTTGACCTTTCGGACACAGACATTATTCTTGCTCGTAACACCATCTGAATGTGAAGAGCAATTGTGTGAAGTTATACTTTTCGCCCATCGAAATGTTGCAAGTTATGGGTAAGACATGAATTTTTTTATGCGTATTTACCTTTGACCTGCAAGTGTGACCTTGACTTTTGACATATAGTCAGGATTATGTCCCATTGCATGTGACCTCACTATCAATAGGGTTAATCACCTCGTCACAGGCAGTCTACCCACAGAGATGCATGAGATTTGTTTTAGTGGTGTTATGGGGCAGGGAGGGTTGTCATTATTGGGTCCTCAGAACGCAAACTTTGAATGTTGACGTTGACTGCAATAGGGGTCATCCTGTCAGTACAGGTAGTAGACCCGTGAAGTTTCATGACATTGGCTCCAGGGGGAAGCATTTTTCAAGCGGACATGTATTTATTATCAGGTGCTGGTGACTTAGTTTTAAAGTGATATACTCGAAATGCATAGGGGTCATCGTCTCACCACAGGCAGTTACGTTATGTTTTATGAAAATTGTTTCAGGTGGAGAGAAGATGTATGAAATTTGCTTGAGGTGGAGAGATATGCTTTGGACACGTTTTTCATATGCGCTCCCAGTGACCTGCGAGCTATTTACCTCAAAATCATTAGGAATCAACATTTCAGCACAGCCATCCCACCCATGAAGTGTTATGGGATTTGCTGAAGGGAGCAGACAATGTGAAATCAGCGTACCCCGCTAAGCGAGGTTTAATGGGGGTTTTGTTAAGGAAGGTATAAAGAGCGAGGTTCACATGTGTCTCCTTAAAGAATAGTTATTGAGGAAATTTGAGGCAGAAAGTTACGGGGCATCTGTTGGAATGTGTTGTGAAATTGTAACAAATGTCATCGTTATAAACATTGCACTTTGAAACTGACCGACTGAAATGCTTTTTGATCAATGGGGTATGTACTTATCGGTCTTTATGTTAATGGGTATTGCAGATAATTTTTAACTGGGTGTAATAAGGCAAGGAGTAGTCTGTATACACTGTCATTGGCTGTGCCTTCAACACTGTATATATTGGTCTATTTCTATTGTTTTTGTCTTCAGTTGTCAATTTCCTGCTCTTTATTGATACACATGTTGCCCTTTAACAATTTGTATGTTTGCATTGTCAATGTCGTAGTGAAGGAAATATCCTTCCTATGTGTATGTCTGCTTTAAATGTTCTGTGTTAAACAAAAAAGAAATAGAACAAGAGGACAATGGCCTTGAAGCTCTGCTAATAGGTTTTGATAGCTATATCAGCATTCCTGTGAAATCCCATAAGAGTCTGTGAAGTAGTTTCAGAGGAGTGGGCGCTACAATTTTTACTATACAACCTCTGCGTAAACATGTGTAATGTTGAGTCGTAACATCTTTGACAAAGATCGACATCATGTCATGTAGATCATTTTAGAAAAAATCGGACATCAATATCAGTTTTAGCTTTCAAGACGGAATTGCTACAAACATATTTTTAAACGAGCTGTTTTTAGTCTGGCGGCTATCTTAAAGTTGCAGCGAACGACGAAATGTCGCTAAGATTAAGTAGGCAGCAAGAGCATATTCCTGTGAAGTTTTATGGAATTCTGTTAAGTTGTTTCAGATGGATAGTCGTTACAAATTGTTACTATACAAAGTCTATGTAAAGAAAGGTGGCCACTGGCGACCAAGTTTAAGGTGGAATCAAACTGATTTTGCGACTCAACATTCGTGCGAAATTACGTGGAATGCCTCCAGACGTACATTCCTGGCACACAAATTCCTTTCTTCTACTGACAGAAGTGAAAGCAGGATTGGTGTTGTGTGAGCACATATGCAATCCGAACTCTGAATTCCTGGCACACAAAGTCCTTTCTTCTACTGACAGTAGTGAAAGCAGGCTTGGTGTTGTGTGAGCACATATGCAATCCGAACTCTGAATTCCTGGCACACAAAGTCCTTTCTTCTACTGACAGCAGTGAAAGCAGGCTAGGTGTTGTGTGAGCATATATGCAATGCGAACATGAACAACATGAGCAATGAACCTATGCATTTGTGATATCTTACATTTTGTTTGGAGGGGTTGTTTCCATTCAGGTCTGTATGGCACCTTCCACATGTACAACTTCGGACCGTGTACCGATCAAACTGAAATAAACAAAGGAGACTTGAAGGATGCACATGTGCATGCATATCGGAATATGCATGTCTTATTTGTAGTAATTTAATGCGGACGCGCAAAAGAGGAATGTAAGAACAACTATCCCAAATATCATGGTGATTAAGTTTCAAATATCATGGTGATTAAGTTTCATCAAAGTCCATCAAGACGTCTCAGGGAAGATGTGGTTTATAACCTTTTCCTGTATAAATCTCTGTAAACTTCCGGTAGTCGCGGTGGCCATTTGTATCATTAGCCAAGAAAGAACAAACACAAAATATAGAGGGTAACCTATGGAACACGTTCATAGTTTTTCACAAGAAAGCAATAAGTGGTTTTCGAGATGTCGTTTGAACTTTACTTAACTTTGAACTAGTTTCAGTCATGGCGGCCACCTTGGATGACTGGCGGCCGTGAAAAACACAAATCTGAGAGAGACTCTGAATGATCATTGGGATTAAGTGTCATAAAAATCCTTTAAGTAGTTTCAGTGAATATGGCATTATTTGTTTTTTCCTATATAAAAAAAGAAAATGTGGGTCGCCATGGCGGCCATTTCGATTATTCCACAGAAACGAGAAACACTAACTGAACTGAATACAGCCCAATACAAGGGATATGGATATGGGATTTCAGTAGAATGTAATGAGTGGTTTTGGATGAGATTTCGTTTGAATTTACTTAAATTGGACGTAGTTGTAGCCATGGCGGCCATCTTGGATGACTGGTGGCTGCGAAAGACACAAATCTGAGAGGAACTATCGCAGATGTCACATTGCATCATAATCATCAAGCGCTTTTAGAGATGTCATCTTTTACACTGTCTTATATTACTCTATGGCAATTGTGGGTTGCTTTGGTGGCCATCGTGTTTATTCGCGGTAGCTAAAAACACGAAATTTATAGAGGCCACCGAAAGACATGTATATGATATTTCAGTACAAAGGAATAAGTGATTGCGTAGGAGATGTTTGAAATTTCCTTAAATGTGACCAGTTTTAGACATGTCGGTGATCTTGGATGAGTGGGGACGCGAAAAACACAAATCTGAGAGGGGCCCTTGCAACTAACATTATGATGGAGTTTCATCAAAATCCTTCAAGAGGTGTTACAGGAGATGTAGATGTTATGAAATTACTACAGACAGAGAGACAGAGAAAAAGTGATCGCACAAGGCAGTGGTGGAACTGGAGGGTGACATGAGCGACAAAGTCGCGTATTCCTCTGTGACTTTGCTTTTTTTAGCCAACGGCGACTTTTAAGTCACCTTCGGAATGGCCATTTCGTATTTTTCCAGACCTTTTAATTGGACAGTTGTTTATGTCTCAGGGCAGGCATTGACATTGCTGGGAAGGAATATTGCTAATTGCTTTGATGGATCACATCAGAAAAGTCGTGGGGAGCATACTTTACTGCAGCTATGATCTCCCTCGAGGCAATTTATGCCCATCGACATTTCTTGTTTACAAATTGGACTGTACGGGGAATACACACGCCTAATTGTTTATAACTAAGCAATTGACCAATCGTAGGTTCCGTTACAGTTAAAGAAGTGCGTGCTGAAAATGTGATCAGAACAACAATCTGAAATGATTAAATGATACCACTAAATAATGGTAGGAGTTGCGTTTTATTAATTTTTTGATAAGACGGAGCTTTTGGCATTCCAAACAAATTAAAGCTTGAACAAAAGGCAATAATAGATGACACTTCTACTGAATGATTGGTAATAATGTACTTCCGGAAAAGTGCGACGTCATAGTAGTTTGGACAGGCAGAGAATTTCGGAAGGAGGAAAAACTTTTTATGTTAGATAAAACTGAAGCAGTTTCACATCACCATTGTTTCTAGCTAATACAAATCGGGAAACAAAACACATAGATTGGTCTTGTAGGTATTAATGAAGGATAACCCTTTTAGGAAGGAGTTTGCGAATCCTATTCACACCTTCCATATAACTCCAGTTGAATAAATACTGACACATGCAATATATTTATATGTATTCTTCTCCCAATCCTGTCTGTTATAGATACAGTATATATGTGTAAAGAGTGCATGTGAGTGTGATTGAAATGGATAAACAGATGTAATTTGAAACAGGTAGCACGCTGTTAGTGCATTTACCTGTAAATGAAGTAATCAAAATGTTATAACAAATACGGTGTTTAAATGTTGAAGGGAATGTAGCGACACAGCCAAACAAGCTCTAATACTATTGTGGAGAGTTCTGACAAACTTGGAAAGAAATGGAGGAATTATCACAATCAGATGACAAACAAAAAAGTTATGACCATTTAAAGGCTGTTCTAAAACGAATATGGGAACCGCCATTTCCAGACCTATGACATCATAGTTCCATATTACCACATATGGAATATTGATAAATATAGTTTAAAACGAAAAAAATCTCTGCAAATGAATGAATTATTTTTACTGGTCATATAAATCATTATTGCCATGAAGTATTACATATTTTTCGTACAGTTGCTGTAATTTTTTCCCTATAAATCAGTAAATTTTCATATTTATAAATATTCCATATATGGTCATTTAGAACCGTGATGTCATAGCTCTCAAAATGGCCGCTTCCATATCCGTTTCAACAGAAATAATAAACATAGTTTGGCTGTGTTGCTGCATTTCCTTTGAAGAGGCACTACCTATATCTACGCGATTTTTAATGTAAAATATTAAATACTCAATATTACTGCATTTATATGTATACAAAGCTATTTTATGAGTATTCTAAGGAGAAACATGGTTCGTATTCCAGTTCTGTAAATTATTACTTATGATCAAAACAATATCTTAAAGAAAATGCTACCCAGCCGTTTATTCCTGCCGGAGAACTACGAGTTTTTACGATTGTCTCGGACATGCGCAATGCGATTACAAACTATTCGGCGCAGTTCCTATAGCAAACGAATCGATCGGAACTCTTCGCTAATCAGACGAGGTAGTTCCGATTGTAAACGAATAAGATCGCAAAATCTCTGCAATCGGCTTGTCTAAAACAATTACGAATACAATTTCAAAAATCCGTTCTTTTTAATCCTGTTTTTCCCCAGCAAAACGCATATTACATTGGGTGAAATTATTGCCATTTATATGTTTCATAGCCCTCTTTATAATTAAGTAAAGTTTATATCAATTGGTGGACAAAAAAAATATAGGTAGAGCCTCTTTAATAAGTAACAATAACCGATTGCGCGCTTAAGTTAAAAGATCGTGTCTCCCTCACTTCTCCATATTTGTTGGTGACTCTTTCTTTATTTTCTCTGGAGGGAAAAGCCACGTGTCCCTAAAATGGAGGCCTAGTTTGAACCCTTATAAGCCCTGTTAGCCTTTGCCAGTAGAGCTAAAAATCCATTTCTAACCGTGGCGGCCGTCATAATTTCCAGTGCGACCTGCAATTTTGCTCAAAGCAACTACACATCAGCAGCAACATTACTGTGAAGCTTCATGACAATCTGTCAAGTTCTTCCACAGGAGTGGACGTTACAATTTTAAAATAGTTAACTATGTAAACAAACATGGCTGCTCGAAGTCATGTTTCATCAAAATGATTTCCGACAATGACCAACATCATGTGATGCAAATCGTCTTACAGGAAGTTCCATATCAATATCAGTTATACTTTTTAGGAAATTGTCGCTACGAATTTCTTTAGTTTTAAGCTTACTTCTAACACTACCGGCCATGTTGCTTTTTTTCCCGGCCTGAACATTTGCCAGTTTCAACTGGGCTGCAAGAGCAACAGCCCTCTGCAGTGTGATGAAGGTGCACGAAGTAGTTTCAGAGTAGGCGCAACTTTTTTGTTTTTATACAAGTCCTTATTACATCACTCCATGACAACAAACAAGATGTCTGGCGGTCATGTTTGATGTGGAATCAAAATAGTTTTCAACATGGTTCAACATCACGTCATGGTGATCATTTTAAAAAAAAGCCAACCTTCGTCCATACATATGGTCGTTTGTTCATTTACGGTTGTAAAAACATGTTCCACCACCATGTAGGCTGTTAAGGCAAAAACAAAAATAGGTGTGTTTCCTATTGCATGCTCTGAAATATTGCGGTAGGTAGGTAGGAAATGTATATAAGTCTTTTTTTGGAGCAAGATATTTGAGATTCTACATGTATTTATCTCATAAACCCCATACAAGTTGAAGATACAACTGAAAGTTCCTCTGTATTGTCAGTGTACCTCGATATATTGCAATATGTCATTGTTCAGAACATTCTTTTTTTTCATAACAAGTTTAAGGGTCGGCCCCTTAAAAACAGGGTTGGTCGGGCCACCTGAAGACAGGTATTTTTTTTGGGGCCTAACACAGACCAGACACTTGTTCTTCGGTAGTTCCTATAGTGTATAGCTACCTAGTGATATGCATGAGGCAACATGTCTTCAACTGATGCCCATTTCCAATCTGGGCCATGCCAGTATACACACATAAATGTCACACATGCAATGCAGGTCCACATATACGATATATAACTAAGACCTTCAGCACATACCTGACTACGAAGCCAAGGACGCCAGAAAGCAGACAGAGTGCAATATCCCCAATTTCCTATCAGCCTGGCAACAGATACAAAACACTGCAAAGACAAGGGAACTCGAGATGTTATAAAAAATGATTTCTCCACATACACAAAGAACAGACACATACACGACATAAAATGTCCTTTATCACAAACGTCAGCCAACCTTGACAATTGCGCACTAAAAGTCTTTCACTGCGATTGTTAAAAGCAAACCCGATGGTTATTCATGACAGTAGGCATAGTTCTACATCACCTGCGCCATAAATGAATGTAACATCTACCCACCCTAGGCCTCCGCTGCAATTCGACAATGTCGTGAATGGAGACAAAAAGAAACATTTGGTGTTTTTTTTAAAGCGTTTGCGAAAATGACTTGCGAATGAGTAATAAAAGCTGGTCTTTACATATTTTCAATGCTATAAGTGGATATAGGAAATAGACTGCTACACAGCGTTCCTGGTGGACATGCGCAGTGTAACAGTCTAAAAGAAAAGTGGACTGGTTCACTGAACTGAATGAATAACGTTCGCTAGCTGATTACACAGACAGATTAAAGTCTCATTACCAGTCCATGGATCATGCATGTATATTGTGGGTCATTGATGCTTGCACGTAACATTTTGTAAGCAAACTTTCAGACACTGTCTAAGAAGACAGCTGCAATTCAGTCAAAATAGGATTAACACAACACAGCCTGATATCAGGTTTGAAGGTTTTATACAAACATGGGCAAGCGTACCGGACAATCTAACAACGACAATGGAAACTATGGTTGATGTTTGTTAATGAGTACAGCAAACTTTGTCGGATGTTGAAAATTAAAGAAATCGAAAGTGATTAGTTCTTATTGCTAGAAATAAATACTATTAAAATAAAAGATGAGATCAGAGAAATGGCCATATTTGATATAATTCCCCTCGACATACGTTTCCTTTATAACTTTTGTGAAGATGTAAAACATTACCAATACTGTAACAGCAGACATAGCTTGTAAACGTCCACTAAACTCAGTTTTTTGCTCGACTACACCTCCTAATTTTGCCAAAATGTGCCTGTCAGACCAAAATGTATCAATGCATATATGCCGCTTATTTTCAAAATGATTTTGTTCTTTGGTGAAAAAATGGCTCCAACTTCCATGACTTTCGCTCTTATTTCTCAAATGTGGCTCCTTCTCCTCTCATTTTGCGAGTAGTTGCACAAGAAAAGATACCCAGGGCAGGCCCTGCCACCTATCCCCTCATATCATTTGTTCGTGAAATGAAAGTACCATGCATGTGCAGTATTGCATGCTGCCTTTGCACAGATTCGTCAAATTGCGACAAGTCTCGTAAAGCGAAAGCTACTTTTCGACTTAAATGCCATATTTTCACAACACCACAAAAACTGTAATGATGCACTCACTTTCTGACCAAAACAACACTCAACAAAACCGAAATGTTGCACCTAACTTTTGACCAAAAAGCACTTCACGTCTGCAGTTTTCACATTAGGCATGCAGTGCTTTTCCCATCTGGGTCATACCAGTTCAACCAACACAGCTGAAAACCGTTCATTATGCCATCTGGGTCATGCCACTTCAACAACACAGCTGTAAGACGTTCAATATGCCATCTCGGTCATGGCGGTTTACCCAAGACACCATCACACATGCAATGCACTATAACATATAAGGTACACGGCGACTACCATCAGGACTTACCTTAACAGAAAGCAAAGGGCGCCACACTGCAAACAGGCTGCAAAATCCACAATCGCCTAGCACCTGCCAGCTGAAGCAGATCACTGCAAATACAAGAACACACAGTATTGTATAATACAGGCTTTCTCCACAAATGCAAGGAAGATAAACATACACGAGATCAGACAATATTTCCAGTATCATACACGTCAATCCATCGCTTTTCGTACCAAATTGTATTCACACCCCTCCAGGTTAGCGAATGTAAAAACGTCTTCTTTTGTACATGTCACAAATTATTCATTCCTACATACAAAATACCACAATTTATCAGCCACAACATCATCAAAAGGTGCAATACCCCACCACAGCAAGCGAATGGAATTGCCCCTTTAATTGCCTATTTGCACATGACAACTTGCAAGAACAATAATGGTATTGAAAGCAGTTTCGAACCATGTATCTGTGAGCTAACAAATGGAATAAAATAAAATTATCCGCTAAAAGCCTTCCACAGCCATTCTCACAATGACACCCGATAACTATTCATGAAACGTGTCACAGTTAATGAGTTATACATAACCTGCACCATAAATGAATATATATCTACCCATCTATCCTCTCAATTATCTACTCTCCCTGAAATGAAAGTACCATGCATGTGAGTTTCTCAATACAGCCATTGCACAGATTCTTGAAATTGTGAGCATTCTCACAAAGCGTTAACTGTTTTGCTACTAAAATGCCATATTCTCACAACACTCAACAAGACTGAAATGTTGCACTTAACTTTTGACCACAAACACTTTTCGTTTACAATTTTAACACCAGACATGCTGTGCCTTTCCCATCTGGGTCATGCCAGTTGAACAACCCAGCTGTAAGACATTCCATATGCCTTCTGGGTTATGGCGCTTTACCCAAGACATGTATTATATGTACAATGCACGAGATCATATAAGGCACATAGCGAATACCATCAGCACATACCTGAGTACAAACCTAAGGGCACCAAAATGCATATAGGCTGCAAACTCCTCAATCGTCTAGCAGCTGCCTACTCAACCAGAACACTGCAAAGACAAGACAACACAATATCTTTGAAACACCCGAGGTCACATGTTATTTTCTGTAGCACACACGTCACTCCAGGGCTTCTTCGCACCAAACTTGGAAGAGGCCCAGGCCTGCCCATTTTGGTAGAAAAGAACGCACTTTGTCTCATTTTGGGCAAAATGAACCATTTGATAAATTTCCATACATTATATATCGTAATTTTAATTATAACTTCTCAGACCCACAACAGACAAACATTGCATATATTTTCCTTTTCTTCAGATTTTCAGACGAATTTTGCCTTCTGATTGGGACAGATTCCTGCTATATTTAGGGGAAAATAGTCAACTTTACAGTTGGGAACAGGCCTGTAAGGGAGACGCCTTTTACAGGCCTTTATTATATAACGAGGCGTCTGTATGACAGGACATACAATCAAATTGCCCTTGAAATGCATATTTAGACATGAATACAAAAAACACACGTACGACGTCGTGCACAACTACTTAGAGAAACAAAACTTTGCGGCGCATGAAATGTTTGCCTGTGTTGTACTGTCATGACCTTTCTCACCCTGTTGCGAACAACAAGCGTTTACATGGCCTTCTCACATTTTCAAGTGGTATTTCAGACAGCAAACCCTTTAAGACGATCTCTTTCTCTCTCTATCATTCTATACTATCGCGGAGACAAGACTATCGCAGTTATGAGCAACTACCGATTCAATGCTTCGATGTGTTTGCTCTGTGATCGGTCTCTGTGTCACTTTTGGTCAATGACATTTCAACGTCACCAGGTTGACTTTCCAAAATGCGCAGCAACCATTCAATTTGCCTTTTCATCCATAAGCATCAGCAGGTGTACAGTACTGGTTCTACCCAGGAAAACTGGTGGTCCGTCTCCACCTCAAACTAAATCGACCGTCAGATATAATCTTACTTGTGTTGACAATGACGTAAACTACCATACCAAAACAAACAATCAATTTCGACATGGCTGGGAAGACATTGACAGCAGCCTTTCACGAGGATCACCCATCAAGGTATGTGGCGTGCGGAAATCTGTTTAACTTCAGCTTTCATAAAAACATAATTTCTTCACTTATTGTGCAAGACGTAGTAATGCTCTTGAAAGGTATTTCGAACCATCTATGCGAGCAAACGAATGAACAAGAAACTTTCCCGCCAAAAGTCTTCCTCGAAAAAACACAACGACAGCTATTCTGATTTCAGTTCACGAATCATAGTTACGTCACCTGCACACTAAATCAATGTTACATCTACCCACCTGTCCTTTTAAATGAACTCTTCACCAACACTTCCTGCTTGAACTAAAACTAACAACCAACAACAACACACATAACATTTTCAAGATGGCTGTGGCAAAGTGAGTGACAGCGTGATCCTAACTTATGCGCATGCGCAAACAATAACAACCGTAAAAACAATAACAAACTTGCCCCACATAGGCCAACTTTTTCACACTCAACATAATCTTATAAATACATATAGACACTCCACAACATCCCTATCACATAAGCCCCGTAATGGTGTGTGACAAGTTCTCAACACTGCCCACAGTCATAGCCACACATTCATGAACTTGTGGACAGCCCCGTGAAACATGACCTATTTCTCCACCAAAACCATCATATATTACCTACCAAAACTTATCTACGGTACTTACCTTCGCCCAAAAATATTCTCGCCCACGATTTTGCAATGATTACAATGGCTTGAAATGTCCAATGTAACGTATAACGTCGACCTACTGTACACCAGGATCCGTCTATGTACACCAAAGCAAAATGGCGTTCGTTAAACCGTAATACATAGCCTGCTGCGCATGTGCGTCGGAAATAAACCGGAACTCAACAGTCGATTTATTATTACCAAAAATATACAGACGTTAAAGGAGCTACTTATGTAATGGCCAACTATTACGTCTCGTTCATGTATGTACATCCATTAGTGATTTTCGGTACTAGAAAAGGGTACTAGTAGCCCAATTCAAAATTCTTCTCTTCTAATTTCATGACAGTGGTGTGACTTCCCACTTCACGACTTCATTTGTTCATGACTTCAAACGTTATGACATTTAATTCATGAAGTCAAAGTTTTAAGTTGGGGCAGCCCCACCCCACACACTCACCCATATCCACACCACTCCATTCACTGGGTTCATTCAACATAAAAGAAATATAAAAAGATCGGACAGGGAAAGTAGCATTCAAGGTGAACAGTCAACCACAAAACACAGAAACAAACACGCAAACAGACAAACAAGAAGGCAAAAGCAATACTAAATGCAAACGACATCACAAACACAAAAGGGTTGACAATAGGGCTACCGCCTTGGAACGGTCAGTTGCAATGTAGGCCACTGGGGGTTTAAACCGATTCTAGGGTGCACCAAACCTCACACTTACCCTACTTCATCCCATTAAAACAGGACAGTGTAAATAAAGAAATCCCCGCCATGATCTAATCTCTAACCAACAAGGCAGCATCAATAGGCAATATAAGTAAAACACAAATATGCTCGTGTAAATATAATACAAAAAAACAATAGCATAGAAAGCCACAATGAAGGTACTCAATGACTTGGAAGAAGCCAGAGCCGTAAGAGAATAAACCATTAAGGGCACGACAAGAAAGATCATAGACAAACATCAAACGCCACCGTCCCAATGGGCTTTAGGCAGGCGTCATCATAGGGTCCACAGCCTGTCCGGTCATCGTACAATTAAAGAGGAAAGCATAGTGGCGAACTGTAAAAGCGTCCACCACCAAGCATGCAGTACTTTGCAAAGTAAACCTTGGCAAAGCGCTAGTACAAATGTACATTTCTCAATGAAAAGTATTTATAGCAACTAACACATCTGATTATCGGGTTGCTGATATCAACAAGACAATCTAACAATAGACTTGCCGTGTCGTTATAAATAACTCGGCATATGCCGCAAACCACAAATCGTGATGCTGCTAGTATTTTTACTGTAATTTATGTCAATTTTTAATTGTGCCATCGTGTTAATAAAAACAATTTTGATAGTTATATGCAACATGTTAACAGGGCTTTATATTTCTATTATCACCCCAGATGTAAATAACTGTACGGTTTGGTTCATTTACGGTAGCACATAATCAGCAATAAATTCGTTGTTAAATAGGTATAATAATAATAATAATAATGATAATAATAATAATAATAATAATAATAATAATAATAATAATAATGAATAATAATAATAATAATAATAATAATAGACTTTATTTACAGAGGGTAATACACATTTAGTTACACAACTAATCTTCCATGTGGCCCTCTAATATTTACACATTTACAATACTTATTGGCAAATTGGTTAAACATAATGAATAAGAGAATAAGATATCAGCAGCCAGCCTCACACCCCTTTTGTTCGCAGCCACCTCCCATTCAGCTTCTGTCCACAGGCCTGCTCATTAGATTTCAAATTACTCAAACTCACAAATAATAATAATTAAAAAACATAAAACATGCACACAAAAAAAATATGTAGATACCTGAAAACATAGACAAACAAAAAAGGATATTAATTATTTGAAAAAACAATAATAAAAAACACACAAACAATCAAACAAAGCTAAACGCTAACACTTTCCAACGTACTTACATACAATCATACTGTCTGATGTACATATCTAACTCCCCTATATTCTCTTGTATTTTATTTACAAAACGTTCAAACCAAACATTCAATATTCTGAACTCAAATAATTTCAGATTTAGATATATTATTCGCAATCTTTAATATCAGTCTAGATGTTTTTAGCAATACATTAATAACTTTATAAGGTTTGTTTTATCCATTTTACGAAGTTACAATGAAAGGAATCAACTGTTTTCAAGCTTTTTAAGCTGTCTGGCAAGCTATTCCAAACACTTTGCTTGAATATTTCTTTCTTTGATTGTGGGGGGATAAAGTTATGGGCTGTTTCTGATCTCAAAACAGGTAATTTTTCATTTGCTATGAACATTTCATTTACATACTGAGGAGTTTCAGATCTGTATACTTTAAACATAAACTTTGCTTTTCGCAGATATAATCGGTCAAATACTGTTAATATTTTTAATTCTTGCATGCTTTCTACTACATCCTCAACATTATAGTCCAATATTATCTTACATGCATCGTTTTTGTAGACGGTAAATTCTATCTAGGTGTATTTGTGATGCACCTCCCCATACAATATTACAATAATCTATATGGGGTTGAATGTAAGTTTTATAAAAATTGAGTTCTATGCTCAATAGAAAGATATTCCTTTATTCGTTTGTTTTTTTGCAAATTTTATTTGTATGAGAAGTCCATGTCAAGTTATTGTCTATAAAAACACCAAGTATTTTGTCTTTAGCTATTGTATTCAGACTATCATTGTTTAAATTCAAATACAAGTTGTCAGTATTCAAACAAGTTCTCTTTTGGTGAGTAGTAATAAGCATTACTTTTGTCTTAGAAGTATTTATTAGCATACCATTGCATTTGCACCAATTTGCTAAATGGTCTAATGCTATTTGTAAGTTACTCTCAGTTGTAGAGCGTGAAAATCCAATATCAAAAAGGGTAGTATCATCTGCATACAGATCCGTATTTATTTGATCAGTATAAAGCGGTAGATCATTTATGAACAATAAAAAGAGTAGAGGGCCCAGGATTGAGCCTTGTGGGACTCCATTTGTAATAATTTCATCTTCAGACATAGTATTGTTGACCGATACTCTTTGTTTTCGATTGAGTAAGTATGAGGAAAACCATGATATAGTATCATCTGACAGTTTGTAGAGTTTCAGTTTTTTTAAAAAGAATGTTATGGTCCACAAGGTCAAATGCCTTTTTAAAGTCAAGCATTGCTACTCCAATTAAAAGACCATTTTTAATTGCTTCAAGCCATTTGCTTATCATTCCTAATAAGGCAGTTTCACATGAATGGTTAGGCCTAAAGCCAGACTGAGTTTTGTGAAGTAATTTGTACAAAATAAGAAATTCCATTAAAGAGTCGTGTACATGTTTTTCTAAAACTTTAGAGAGAATAGGAAGGACTGAGATAGGCTGATATAGTTATTGACGTCATCTTTTGACCCACTTTTATGAAGAGGGGCTACTTTACCTTCTTTCCATTTATCTGGTAATACTGCAGTCTTTATACTTTGATTACATATATAAGTAATACTATCTGTAATATGAGGTGTAGCAATTTTTATTAATCGCGGGCCAATAAGATCACATCCAGTGGCCTTAAATATATCTATATTTTTTAAGAACTTTTCAACTTTCTCCCTTGCAATTTCTGGAATTTTAAATAAGGTTTCTTCAGGAACCCTGCTATCACAGAAAGATTTAAGTTTTTCAAATTCCGACCTTACAACAGGTTCTTTTATGTTTGAAGCTACTGAAACGAAGAACCTATTAAAATCATTTGCAATTTTGCTGCATTCATTTATCTCATTTTCGTCTATTTTAAGTGAAGGAATATTTGAGTTGCTATTTCTTTTATTGACTCCTATTTCTTTGAATAATTTCCATACATTACCAGGTTTATTATTGTTTTCTATTATCAAAGCTGAATATTGTGCTTTTTTGGATTGTTTAATAAGTGTTACAACTTTATTTCGCCATATTTTGTATTGATTTTCATCATTTAATGATTTATATCTATCTCTTGTCTTTATGGCATCAATAATATCAGGAGTTATCCACGTTGGCTGTTGTTTATACTTTACCCTGTGTGATTTCATGGGCACATGTTTGTCTATAATATTCAAAAACATAGATGACCATGTGTCTACAATTTCGTTTGTGTCATCAAATACTTTGATTATATCCCTTGGTGCAGACTGCGGATCGTGTATGAAATTGTCCTCTTTAAAATGTTTGTAAGACCGGCTTGATATAGTATGATGCGACAATTTAGGCTGTGCACAATTTGTTTTTCGAGAAAGAAATATAGGAAAGTGGTCACTTAATCCTATGTGAGGGACATCGATAGAGCTAATATTTGCTTGCACATTGCAGTATATATGATCTATCAAGGTTTTTGAGCTTGTGGCTTTCCTGGTTACTTTAGTTACTTTTTGAAATAGACCAAATGGTTCCATATATTCTAACCATGACTTTTTTATATGTTCATTTTACAGGTGCCTATTAAAATCTCTTAACAAGTACATCTCTTTTTGTGATTCTAGTACCTTTTCTATTAAATTTTCAAAATTTTCATTCCATACAATAGTTTCATTTGGATGCCTATAAATCATACCTACCAGAAAGCTCTTCGAATTTTTTGAAAACACTTCTAACCATAAACATTCAATTTCATTTGTCTCGATATCACTCATTCTCTCAACCTTAATGCCATTCCTTACATAGATAACAATTCCACACTCTTCTTCCTTTCGTTCTTTTGAAATTACTCTGTCTTTTCTAAACTGATAGTTGTCTAGTTGAAAGAAGTTGTCGGAGTGAAAACATTTAAGCTTTGTTTCACTTAGTCCAAAAATATGAATTTCATTATTTGCATTATTTAATATTATATCAATTTGGTCAAATTTATTTTGTATACCTTGAATATTAATGTGGCCTATTTTAAAGCCTTTGCATGTTAACCCTAAATTTAAAGAGTTTTGGGTACTGATGGATGAAGGAACATCGTAATTCAAATTTCCATCAAGAGTTATATCATGGTATATGTTACTGTTATGTTGATAAGAAGTGTCATACAGTGTTGATAAGTCATAATTGTCGTATTTGTCATTTTGATCGGAAAATATTTCTTCTTCAATTATTGTTCTATCATTATCAGTACTATCTGTATCCAAAATGCAAAAACTTTCTGACTGATAAATGTGTTCGTCATTTATCGATATACAAAAACACTTTGTTTGATCACATTTATCACATATACAGGCCAATACAGTGTACCTATTTGACGTAAAACTTTCATCTAATGTTCCATTGTCAGTTGTGGCATATGTGCCTATTTCCTATTTCTTCCAACACAAACCCGATGAATCTTTGTGGCCATAGAACTTGCACTTAAAACACTGAACATGGTTTTGGTGTCGACATTCTGCTGTTGTATGATTTGTTAGGCAGCATTTCATACATCGCTCCTCCAGTTGATATTCAGTAGGTTGACTTGGGCGGAGATACCTGTGGTACTGGTTTTGGTAATTATCCATATTTTCGTTTCTGCCTTCATATTATTGTTTTTGTTGTCTGTTTGATCGCCATAGGTTTCCATTTTGTTGTTGTTGTCTATCTTCACTTAAATAATTCTGGATCTGGTCTGTTGCAAATAATTGCTACCGTTTCCCGTCCTTTGGTCGTTTATATTACTTGGAACTGGTCCGGCATATTGATTGATGGGGAAGACCAATTTCTCAAAGTTGTCCACAATATGGAGATGCTGGTTAATAGTTCCAAGTACGCGTTTGATGCCGGATCTTGACAGATGAATATTGTCACGTGGTTTGTAGAAATGGGATCTCAGTTGTTGCTTGTCATAGAAAGCTGAATTGATATCAATAATCTTGGTTTTAGTTGTATGACCGAATTGTGTAATGACTTCATTGACATCCTTGACGTCAGTATCACCTCGCGGACATGACGTACATAGGTATATTGCACAGTTTGAGTTTTGACATTTTATGTATGCAACAAGTTGGTCATATCTTTCTTCGAAATATTCCAAGTCTGTATGTCTGGACGCATTGTTGCCACCAACGTACACTACAATACCATATAGTTTGTTTGTTTGTTTGTATTGTGTTTTACGTCATTTTCAACACATGTAAGGTTATATATGACGGTCGATTTTTAGGTGGAGGCAGACCACCCGAATGTCCTGGGTAGAACTTATGGAAAGCCTCGTCTGCCTTCTGTTGGCCTTTTGCATTTTGTGCAGTACACTTTGTAAGTCGTTTTGTGCATTTTCTAAGTTGTTATGTGCATTTTCTAAGTTGTGATGTGAATTTCGTAAGTTGTTATGTGCATTTCGTAAGTTGTTATGTGCATTTTATAAGTTGTCCTGTGCATTTCGTAAGTTGTTATGTGCATTTAGTAAGTTGTGATATGCATTGTTTAAGTTGTCCTGTGCATTGTTTAAGTTGTCATGTGCATTTGTTTTAAACATATTTTATTTCACAAGCTTTTTACAACATAATATTTGTACACAATAGAAGAAAAAGGATTAGAACGAAAGTAAGATACTTATGATGTTCTTCTCCAAGGTATGATATTAATTGTACACAATCGATGGCATAATATTTTCACAATATACATTCTGGAAGTATGAGAACTTAAATTACTTAGTGTAAAAAAAAAAGTTTGTAAGTTCTTGGTATATATATATATATATATATATATATAGAATAGCGAACTTTCTGTAACGTGGGATCTATAAGATACAGGTACAAACATTAAATATTATATGTGGAGAACATTTTGTACAAACCACTTACCAGCGGCTTCGAACCCGCACCTAGGACACCAACTTCGACACAGCGCCTCGCACAATAGCCGACGCCTTAGACCCCTCCGACACGTTCAATAGTACGACCTTAGTATCACCCGTCCACCGAAACCAATCTTTTTAGGTTGGCTAGGTGGCCGAGGGGTCTAAGGCGTCGGCTATTTTGCGAAGCGCTGTGTCGAAGTTGGTGTCCTAGGTGCGGGTTAAATAGATTATGCAAATACATTTAATTGTTATTAATATTGATTTATAAATCTCCATTGTAAATCAATTTTATTTTTTTAAGAAAAAAAAGGGGAGTTTGGGTTGACACAAGGAATGGGGGTGTAGTTGATTTGGGAATTCAACAAAAAAGAAAATAATCGATCTACTAGTTAAAACGTTTTGAGTTTTTAATATAATTGTGTACCGCACCGAATATAAGAATATTTGTATCGTGCGATACATTTTGATCTCCAAATAGAAGTGTTTTCAGTGTAATATTTGGTAGACGGGGTAATGAATTTACCAATACATTTCTAATATCAGTATATTTATTGCACTTAAAGCAGAAGTGGTCTCTGTTTTCAACACATCCGCATGTACAAATAGGCCAGTCTACCATGTTTTTGGAAAACAGATCATTGTTAAGGGAACTGCAATTTAGAAGCAGTCTAGTATGCAATAGCTGTATGTTTCTTTCTCCGAAGAGATAGTGTTAAGGAATTCTGTTTTGATTACGTTTTAAGTGAGTTTTTGAAGGAAATAACTGTTTCGGCATGCCGTGATTCTTCGGTTAAGTTATTCCATTCGCGAATAACAGAGGGGAGAAAAGAATCATAGTGGTAGTTGGCATGGGCATTGACAGTTTGGATATTTGTAGAGTTCCGTAAGTTATACCTTAATATATTACCTACATTGAAGTTATTTGCCGACAGAAATTAGCATTGTTAAGATTAAAATTAAAATCACCGGTAATAATTATGTCGTTGATGTTCGTATCGACTTTTCAATAGTGGAATTATGAATGCTGTCTGCATTTGGTGGTCTGTAAAACAACCCGAAGATAATGTGTTTCTGTTTCATGAAGATTTCAACCCATATACATTCAATTCCCATCGGTTCAAAATCATGCCTACGCTTGTAATGTATAGAATTTTTTATAGAGAGCATAACGCCACCATCACTATCTAGAGGGCGATCTTTTCTCTCAGGAGCTGAGAAGGAATCAAACGTAAGGTCAGTATCAAGTGTTGTTTGGTTGAGCCAATATTCAAAAAAGGCTAGTATGTCAAATTCACTTAGCTCTGTCCGTAAAATATCGAGTTTATGAAAAATGCTCTAAACATTATAGTGGACAAAGGACAAATGTCTTGTAAGGCCTAGTGAATCGATTGAGAAGGAGGATTGTGACGTCAAACTAAAGTTTGATAGGGTAGATGGACCCGGGTTTGGTTGTACGTCTCCCGCAAGTATCAGTAGTATCGTAAACCATGTTGCAGTGACTGTACAATATAAATTGATAACTAAGCGAATTGAAAATTTTATATTATCCTCTTTCTTCTGGCTTAACGGATATCGTCTTATCATAAACTGATAGTGTTTGAATTCGTGTGATATCTCGTTTTGTTGTTTTATACGGAAGAGTACGGCAAAGAGACTGACGTCCTCTTTGTAGATCGATAGCAGGACCAATGTTATAAGCAGTATTGGAAGGTAACATCTCATATGAAACGATTTCATGTTGGCCACTATGCCATTGCTAATTGTCTTCATGATATCCTTAATAGTAATAACAGAAATAGCAGAGTAACCAACATGAACGCATTTTTGTTTCCGGTATAGCAAAATGTGTTGTTTCCATGCGCATATCGCAGATACTGTACCCCATCCCCATGTGTCATCCCTAACGAAAGGAAACAAAAAACAACGAAAAAAAGGAATGACTAAATAACATGATAAGGATATGTGAGAAGGAAGTAGGTAATGAAGTATATGCATATACACACATGTACAAGGATTATGTTTAAGGTAAGCAGCACACCAACAATCAAAAGTAAAATTACTAAGTTTGAACAAGCAAAAATGATCTTAAAAGAAATATAAAAAGATCGGATAGGGACATGTAACGCTGCTCTTTGCTCTTATGAAGACGTAAAGCTAACGCGTATGCGTTATGAATACTCGAATACAGTAATTAGTAACACAGTAGTTAACAGTTGAGTAGTTACTATATATACATATATGTCAAATGAAATCACCCTACATGTAAACATTTCCTCGTGAAAATTTCTAATTATTTTTTACACATTTAATTTGCATGAAACTAGTATAATACCGACGATAAACATGGAACTCTTAAATCACCTAAAATGAGGGCGATACTTCTTTGGGAAATAAGAAATTATATATGAGCTAATATGAAAGCAAAACTATAGTTGTCACTGTGAATTGCCATAATGCGCCATAGCATAGTTTCTTTTGAAATATAATATGAAAATAAAATATAAGTAAAACAAATTACACACTATTTTGAATATATATGTCCGTATGCAACACCATGCATTGTAACATCTCTTTGTGAAGTTTAGATACTAAAATACACTAAATTTACATGGAAAACAATGAAGCGACGCAATATTCATATGTCACTGTGAAATCACTACAAATTGTACCGACAAGTCTTGGTAAAATTATATAATGCATATACTGTATATGCATAAAATAGTATTAAATCGACGCTGTATATTTTATCTCACTGATTTATCACCATCCATTTTAGAAACATTTCACATTGGCATTTGATCTTTTATTAAACTAAACATGGACTCTACTAAGTATATGAATACGTTCATTTTCAAAGGGAGTTAAGCTATAGAAGTGAGGAATCACTGCAAATGATGTAGGACAATGATTCCGCTCCTGGAGCCGCCATTTCTACCGGTGTTTGCTTCAACATTTATTCTGATAAAAAGTCTACTTAACGACGATTTGTAGTTTGCACATAACAACTTACAAAATGCACAAGACAACTTAGAAAATGCACACAACGACTCCTAGTTTGTACAATACGACCTAAAAAATGCACATAACAACTTACGAAATTCACATCACAACTTAGAAATGCACATAACAACTTAGAAAATGCACAAGACGACTTACAAAGCGTACTGCATAAAATGCAAAAGGCCAACAGAAGGCAGCCGAGGCTTTCCATCAACCAGTACTGAACACCTCCGCTATCCGTAAGAATCGACACTTCCTCACTTACAAGAAATATAAAAAGATCGGACAGGGAAAGTAGCATTCAAGGAGGACAGTCAATCACAAAACACAGAAACAAACACTCAAACAGACAAACAAGGAAGCAGAAGCAATAATAAATGGAAACGACATCACAAACACAAAAGGGTTGACAATAGGGCTACCGCCTTGGAACGGTCAGTGGCAAAGTAGGCCACAGGGGGTTTAAACCGGTTCTAGGGTGCACCAAACCTCACACTTACCCTACTGTCATCCCATTAAAACAGGACAGTGTAAATAAAGAAATCCCCGCCATGATCTAATCTCTAACCAACAAGGCAGCATCAATAGGCAATATAAGTAAAACACAAATATGCTCGTGTAAATATAATACAAAAAAACAATAGCCTAGAAAGACACAATGAAGGTACTCAATGACTTTGCAGAAGCCAGAGCAGTAAGAGAATACACCATTAAGGGCACGACAAGAAAGATCATGGACAAACATCAAACGCCACCGTCCCAATGGGCTTTAGGTAGGCGTCATCATAGGGTCCACAGCCTGTCCGGTCATCGTACAATTAAAGAGGTAAGCATAGTGGCGAACTGTAAAAGGGTCCACCACCAAGCATGCAGTACGTTGCAAAATGATAGGGTCATACCCTCTTTTGATAAACTTTTTAACAAGTTTAAAAAAGATAGTATGAAAGTGATCATGACCTAGAATCTTACGAAGTTTATAAATCACATCACCATAGAAGTCAGGATGTGATAGTCCCTGTCGCAGAAGAGTCCTTATATTAATTTTATCTTTGGAAAGAAGATCAGGGTTACGATAATAACATTTTGCAAAGGTTTTACGAAGTTTATGGTAACGGTAACCCTGATTGAGTAACTTTTTAGTTATACAAAGATTACGAATATTAAAGTCCTCAACTCGATTACAAGCTCTAGAAAAAGTAATAAGCTGAGACACATACACCCCATAAGAAGTTGCTCGGGGAACATCCCCCCCCCCCCCCCCATCCAAGTGGGGATAATTAACAATGTCAAAATTAAAATCATCTCTCTTGTCATAGATTTTGCTAATTATTTTACCATTTTCAATCGAGAGATCTAAATCAAGAAAAGAAGCATTATTATCAGATATATTAGCTTTGTTAAGCTGAAGTTCTTTAGGATAAATATAAGTACCCATAGTTGGAAAGAAAGGGTTGTCAATGTTCAATATGTCATCCAGATACCGAGAGGTGTCATTAAAGGCTTCAATAACATCTGCCTGGGTATCTGGTGAAAGACTCAACATGAAATCCCTTTCATATCAAAATAAGAACAAATCTGCGACATGTGGTGCACAGTTCGTACCCATAGGGATACCAACAATTTGAGTATAAACGGTGGTTCAATACCTGACGAAAATATTATCTAATAGGAAGATGAGTGCTTCACAAACTTCATAGCAAGTCCACATAGTATAATTGTCTAAACTGCCGTTAGTAAAAAACGCTTACAAGTCGAGCTCCCAGTGTGATACCAGTCCAGCATTTGTTTTAACCACCCGGTCACACTTGTTTCCCCATCATCCTTTTAAGTCTCGGTCTTTGCTCCCCGATTAATAAACTATCAAATGATCAAATACTGGGGTCAGTTGTTTCTATATATTACATATATATTCTATTGTTTATGTTTCTGTTGCAGAATGTTAAATGTTAAAGTTAGTTATAGTAGGAGCGGGAGTGGGTATTTGTGGGGGTATGGTAGGCTAAGCAATTAATTCCGGGTGGGGTGGAGAGCAATGACGAAGTTTTCCTTAGGTGCAAATACTGTGTGTTCGGGTGGATGAATAATTATATCCTGTGGAAAACTAAAGGCTAAAACATTTTTTGTTTATTCGGGAGTTGGGGTGGGCGTGTGTGGAATGAATTCGTGTGATGGGTCAAGCCTCGCTGTGTAGGTACTTCCGTGATATTCTGTGGAAACAAGCAGTGCCTTTAATTACTAGAGCGTTACTTACAATTGACACACCTTCCTCATTTTTCTTTTGTTCTCTCTTTCCCTTTTTTTTTAAAATATGATATATGGCATCGTATCATCTGATTTGCTTTCTATCCGTCCATACACATTAGGGTACGTACTTTGAGATATAATTAAATACCATAGAGCCTTATTTATCACATGCAGGTAACATGAGCACGATGGTTATTGTATAAATCATCTCATCTCCCAATGAGGTTGCCGTCTCTATTAATCTATTTCTATATCTTCCATCACACCCTCACGGCAAAGTTTGAGCAGGTCATGTTGACCTTTTTTTTCTAGGTTAACCTGACAGTAACTGTTCGTATATTATTTCAAATGTTAGATTTAGTATTTGTTAGACATCAAAAGTATACGTGTAAGAAAAATCTGCTAGATACATGTACATATAAATCCCTTAATAGCAGATATTACTAACTCTCTCTAAATAATATGTGTTAATTGTCGATCAAATAAAGTTTTCGTCAGGTTAAATTGCTTAATAGAATAAATATCCTCTAATAAATCATGCTTGATTGGACGTTTGCGGGTAGAACGCGCCGTTCTTGTGAAAACATTTGTCGAGGAGGTGATGGATTGTATGGTAAGTTTTTCTTTACCCTCGCCCTATGTCACTATGCCTTTTGGCGAGCTTTTCAAAAGAAGATTATGCAGTAGAGACCGGTCCAGTAGTAGATGCCACATCCCTCGTCCAAAGAAGTTTACAGTAGAACTGCAGCAGTAGAGTTGATAGTGAAGAGATCCAACGTAGATAGTCTGTAGAAAATTCATTTATCGAAGAAGACTAATTGTAGAAATTGATGATTTCGACCAATGGGATGACTGCAAAGATGGTAAGTAGCTCAATCCCATTTCCGGCTTGAAAAATGATTAGTAGCTCTCCGCCAATCAGAAGGCTCCACGCGTCTGTTGAAATATCAATGTCGGTTAATCTAGCTGTTCCGCACTATTGGTAATGGCTCCTCCGATACACTCATTGATATAACTGTACTTATATCAGAGAGTATCCCGCAGGGTTAATCCAGCTTCGGTATCCATGGTTGGTTATGGTGAGTCGTCGTCGTGTTCCATCGTAGACTGCCTCTTGTCATCATATGCGGGGACTTGCAGTGACCAGGGGCATCTCGCTGGTACAACGTCATTTTTCAGTACAAGTTTCCAATCGTCCATCTTTAGGGCCACGTTAAAAACAGGCTAAAGCATATGTACAACATATGAGGTATTTACAAACCTCCACGGGGTTTCCACACTGTGATAACACAGTATGGTGTGAACGATTCCAGACAGCGGCACGCCTTGCGGAGTCACCTTGATCCAGACGGCCGCAAGACGTCCTGCCTGTTCGATGGTCTGAACTGGAATGTCGAGGAGGTGAGAAAAAGTAGGCCCTTTTATTACCCCGATATCCGCTCTGGCGGCAATAAATGATCAATTAAAAGTAATACAATTGATGTTTAGATTCTTGAAGTCGGACATCCGGGCACTTGTCACGTGACAAATATCACTAAGGAAGTCGCCATCTTTGTTTGGGAGTAAAATGTCTGATTGAGTAAAATTCCGATAAATAAGCCTGAAAGCTGTTGCGTTCATGACTGTGCTGCAAACAACAGGAAGAACACAATAGCTCCAGTTTGACATAATTCCAACAGAGCGTTCTAGAAGGGAAATATGGTCAACGGCGATCGGCAGAGCTGTATTAAATCCAGATGGAACTGTAAACAAGAACAAACGGTGGTCTCCGCGTACCGGTCACAATTACGTTTGCTCTGCACATTTCATAACATAATTAAGTGTTTAATGTTATAATTGCAATGTTTTAGTAAAGAAATAATGTTTTTCAAATAATCTTTCTAAGAACTTCGGCCAAAAATATCTGTACCACCAACCCACCCCACCCCCACCCACCCACTTATCGAAGGACACACATGTTTTTTCGTTTTTTCTTTATTTTTGTATTTTTTTTTCTCAGAACAAATTGGCTATTCTCAGTTTTAATTTAATGGAGGCCATGCGGCATGTTGACAAAAAGAGGGCCAAGAAGCTTTAATCTCATATATAACAATTGTGACTTGAGAATAGTTTCCATTCATAAATTTGAGACGGTTGATTGTGACAAAACTGTACCAATTTGTGACAAAAACTGTACCAATTTTTTATATTGTGTTACAGGTGCCAAAGTGAATGAGCCGTTTCATCCAGATTACGTTCCCTCAGTACTACCCAAAACCTCACAGAGTAAACGAGATGATATTTAAGGGAAATCGACCATTAAGGTCGACCGCTATAAGAGGGCTGCTCATCGAGCAACAAATGGAGGTATGTACTTGCTGTTTTAGTATTTTATCAGTAAAAAACTTTGTCTAGATGTAAATATCTATTTAAATTCAGTTCATGAAATCTTCTTTGTAATATTTCAGCCCTCGGTCCCCAATTCAGCAATATATAACATTTCGATAACTATAGCTATCAACTATAACCATTAAATTAAGTTAACCATCTGTCGTTCCTATGTTTACGACTTTTTCATGGAAAAAAAAGTTAATTATGTATGCCTCTTATCCTATATCTGTCATTTTTATCCATTAAATGATTACATTGATAAACTTAGTTTTGCTGGCGATAATTGCAGTTACAGAAATACTCCTTATTTTGTTAATCCTAGAACCTAGTTCTATCTTAGTTATCGGAATTTGTGTACATATATGACTTTATATACATTTATAAATAATGAATGAAGATATTCAAATTTTAGCCAAAATGAAATGGTATATTATTGATTTCTTTAATTTTGATTGCAGTTAAACCAAATGGACCATCTTGAGTCAGAAAGAAGCTTCAACTCGTAGACACCAATCAAGATTTAATGGAGACATCGTGCCAAGTGTCAAGTGAAGAAAAGTGTACGATTGACGATATGAAGCTTAACCACCAGTTTACTAGGTCGCTTGATGAAGATATTGGTATATGAAATGACCCTATATTCACTGCCACCCCCATAACGCCAATATACCAGCCAGTCCATGTATCAGAAAGAGAGATGTTCTACACTGAGTTCGAAAATCTAAGCAAAGAAAAGAGAAAGAGACCAGGCCTTAGAACGTATAGTAGAACTAGAGAAGATAGTTGGAGCATCAACACTTTCATCCTCTTCAGTAGAAGGGAACAATACAGCATGCCAACTGATGACTGGTGTACGCTGGGACCTTTTTTATGAAAATCTTTCTGTTTTTGTGTACGTGTCTAGGTAGCAAAAGTACCAACAAGTCAAGCTTACCGCTAAAGGAGCAGCTGTTCCTTACATTTATCAAACTTCGGCACAACGTTTCATTTGAGTTCTTAGCTCATGTTAAAGGAATTCCAAAGTCAACTTTGATAGACTACTTTTGAAAATTGGTAGATCTATTGCATGACAATATTGGTTTTATGGTGAAGTGGTCTGACCGAGAGTCGATATTTACAGTCATTCCTCCAGTGTTTAAACGAAAATTCCCCAGACTAACTTCCATTATTGACTGTTTCAAAATATTCATAGAAGCACCGAAGACTCTACTTGCGCGGGCACAGTGCTACAGTTCCTACACGAAACATTGTACAATTACATTTTTGATCTCTTGTTCACCTCTAGGTCAAATTAAATTTATATCAAAGGCATGGGGTGGAAGAGCATCTGAAGTACAAATTGTTCGCGATTCTGGATTTTTTTTCCATAAATATCACTTGCCAGGGGACCAAATACTTGCAGATCGAGGTTTAACCTTAAAGGATGATTTTGCAGCAAAGTGAAGTGCTAAACGTTTGACCCCATCTTTCACTAAAGGAAGGAAACAGTTACCCGCTAGAGACCTTGAAATCTCCAATAAGATTTCTTCTGTCCGTATACACATAGAGCCTGTTATAGGATTGCTAAAAAAAACGGTTAACTATTTTGAAAGGAACACTGCCAATTCGTGTTGTTCAGAGTTCAAAAGATGAAAGTATTGAATCAACTTTGTCCAGTTGTGACAAGATGCTTAAGGTGTGTGCAGCACTTGTCAACCGGGGTACTGGCATTGTGTATAAAGACTAGAGTTTCAGTCACAGAGATTAACCATACCCAATGGCATGATGTAGTGTGTGAATTATTCAATTGTAACAATTGACCTTCGAGAGTTCTTTGTGTTGGACTAATGCATTACTATTTGATAGTATTGACTGTGCAATAAACCATATATGGCATTGTCTAATATGCATAATTGCCAGTATATACAATTTTCAGTATATAATATGGGCATTCTGTTAATAGTGATTGCAGGAAGGTTTTAAACAATAAACAATGGCAGTATTATATTTATTTTTATTTATTGATCCGATTGTTGGTTATTTATTTACTAATATGTTAAAGGGACACACAGCAATCTTGATAAAAAAAACATGTTTTGTTTTAAATTTCCTGCATTTATTCCACCATTGATTTAATTATAATATTGATGAATTGTACATGTAATCAACAGTAAGTCATATTAAGTATTATGCAAAAGCAACAAATTAAAATGAAAAATCAAGATTCCCATGTATCCCTTTAAAGGCAAATATCATTTCGCTACTATATGTGTCATTCATATAATCTAGTCATTGAAGTACTTTCAAAGAAACCCATATCAAAATACCAGATGACACAGTATTGTATGACACGGTATTGTTATATATTCATTTTAATTCATAGATCCTATTGTTGGTTATTTCTTTATTTACATGTTAAAGGGAGACACAGCAATCTTGATATTTGTATGAAAAATGAAAATTAGCCGACCTATTTATAATCTAGTTTCATTTTGACTTTAAACATGCAAATAATTTTAAAATATATTGAGTTTGCAATTTAGTTAAATAGTAATATATACAGTTCAGTTACATGCAAAAAAGAAGTGCCATGCTTAAGAAAAAATCGTGAATGCCGAGTGTCCCTTTAAAGACAAAGATAACACAAGTTAAAAATGCGCTGTAATAAAAGAAAATATGAAATCAAAGTGTTAAAGTTATTTTTTAATCTTTCTCGGACATACAGATTCGTCAAGATACAGTAAGATACAGTATTGTAATCTATCCTATCTCTCATATAATAAAATAAGTTTTAGATTAGAAACTACACACAAGAGACCACTTATCTCACTAATAAAGGAAGAACAAAATACAGGTGCATTGCAGTTTAAAACATTATTGGGAACTGACCGTTGCCTCTCAAGGCAGTATCTTAATACAGTGGTCTCTTAATACAGTGGTCTCTTAATACAGTGGTCTCTTAATAGAGGTGGTCTCTTAATACAGTGGTCTCTTAATACAGTGGTCTCTTAATACATTGGTCTCTTAATACAGTGGTCTCTTAATACATTGGTCTCTTAAGCAGGCTTGACTCAAACCTGATTTATTCAAAGATTCACTATGGCACACATTATATTTGTGAGAAAGCATCATTGTGAAGATGTACATATTGTTTTTAACTGGACTTAAACATGCTTTGAACACAGTATCTTGAATTTTTATCAGTTCTGTCAATTGGTAGTAATACTTAGATGTGCACATTCGCTTCTTTGACAATTTCCTGCACTCGCGACAATACCATGTCTTAGTCTTTGGTAAGCGCTTCAGTCACAAGCATTTTGGATGATACCATTGATCACACCGATCACATCCATCCATATCCCCTGAGTCTGTGATTGCCTTGCATAAACAGTATGTCTTCACTGACGTAGTAGGCGTGTTCTCCTTCTCTTCCTCAACGCCAAGTTCCATGCGTCTAGTAAGAAGTTCTGGCAAAATGTTTATCTTCCAAAATCCACATAATGCTGGAATCATTTCACCAAGAAAGGTCTCGTCTCGTTTCACCATTATAATGATGCAATATATTGGCGTCCACACTACAAAATCCGCAAACGCAGCTTTGCACACGAACATTTGCAATTGAACCTGTGCGAAATAATGGTGACTGGTTTTCGGGCTATAATCCTTGTCTATACAAAATGTACCGACTTCAAACGCATCCTTCAGGGGTACGTCTCTATATTTGTAAGGGCACTTGATTTCCAATACTCCAAAACCACAACTCTGGCATTTAATACGACCGTCTGGAGAAGCTCCAAGAAATGGGCTATCCTTACATATGACAAGTCCCGATTTCTCCACATGACTGTCAGAATGAGCACTTGCGATTGCTAGAAATACTTTACCACTAGGTACAGATTCTGGTACTTGCCCAGATTTTGTGTAAATATTGTTGCATAGTCTGAAGGCATCTTTCTCATGCTTATTTCCCAAATCTATGGTAGGAACGTTCAGAGGGTGGGTTTGTGGGAAGCAAATCTTTTTAATCAAAGACGGGGCTGGGGACAATTGGTTAGTTTTCAGGCAGTCTCTGGCTACTGATGCGGTTATACGACCTATTCTCTCGATGACGACTGATTTCTAGTGACTTCCTCTACATAGACGACTTCAGCATCGCTTACAAGGAGCTTTTCATGAACTGAATCGCACAAATCGGTCAACGCTGATCCATTCAACTCATATTTATTGGAATGTAAATTCCTGAAGGACTGTGGCAATCTACTACACGAAGGCACTGGACCGAAGTCAACATACCTGTCACTGTAGTCTTTAAAGGCACTTAACCCTACAATGTTGTCTTTAAACTGGCTAATGATTCTGTAAACTAGAGTTGTTTTGCGTCATTTGCTAGTTTAGATGCAGCTTTGAACTTTTTCTTCGATTTCTTTCGACTCAGTTTTGTAGAACTTGATGTTTGATATTTCGGCTGCCTGCACATTTTTAACGAACACGCATTCCAGGTACATGGTACGTCTGTACAGGCTGAACTCGTATACCCCAGCCTAACTGCTGCCTCCATCTTGAAAAGTCGAGCTCCAACATGATAACAGGCCTCTCCTAACCTGTAAAAAAAACCACAAATCTTATTGAAAATGCATACCATTATTAATATACTCAAATAAAATAAGGTCAAATAAAATAATGTGTGTATAAGACAAAGTTAATTCTGTTTCAGCTTTGTACTTCCATCAATACAATGTAGAAAAGCATCGTTTTGACTATATTAGAAATGCATTTACGAACAAGTGCACAATGAATTTAACATGTTCGGGTACAGCAGACCTCAGGTATTACGTTTGGCGATTGGTTGTCTTACCCTGCCATGCATTCGCAGTCAAGATTACAGTAAAATATTATGTATAAATAAGTCAGTCAAGTACAGTAAGATATTACGTGTGTGCGTATTATAAGAATATTTCATGGGTATCCAGTGAATAGGGACTTCCAACACAAGCTTTTACCTTTTTTATCGGAATCGAGGCTCTGCCAAAGTTCAGATTAAAACAGTTATACCGAGGGTTGGAATTCCCGTATATGAACCGGGTATCCATGATCGATTCTTTTTTCTTGCATACCAGTTACATTCTGCGCATTGACGTCACCAACTACTAACGTTTTGCATTTTTATTTACACAGTGACGTCATGCAACTGTCATTGTTGATATCAGTGCGTGACATAGCTTTCCCGTGTGTAAAATCAGTATTTCCATCACGCATGTTAAACGCGGATAACTTTATCCGGTATGTAAGAAATATACTTGTATATATTTAAAAATTATTATAGGTTGTCTTACCCTTCCATGCAGTCGCAGTGAGCATTGACCACTGGTCCTGAACGCTTAAGTGTCACCCAAGGATTGTGGGGTTGTTCGGTTACTCGATAGGAGGGTTTAGCGTCTGCCTTGAACACCATATGCCCACTGGTTGTCTTAACATAATGGACAGTCTGCACCAAGCCGGAAACAAAAACTGTGTAGGCTTCCAGTGCCCTGTAGTTTCCATGGCTTCTTGTGAGAACAGTCCTGCAAAACATACCACATACAAACATTTTAATTTAAAAACATAACAATATACGAATTTGAACTAAATCTGAAAACTATGACTGCCAGTAGCATTTTCCAATTGTGGCCCACATATTTGGGTGGTTGGGGGTATTCTCCAAAACTTCTTGCCAAGTTTTACATTCGTAGACGTGCGTTATATTAAAAAAAGAGGATTTCGTCAATAATTACTGCTGGTTTGTATCATATGTTTGTATGTTGATAGAAATTGAGTTGTCACTTACGAGGACTTTTGATCAAATATGTGTAAACATCATTTTTTTTGTTTTTAATATTGTATTCAGACATCAAATGTATATCAATTATCATATATCATTTACAAATAAGAAAAGGGGAGAATTAGAGGGAACATATCTACTTAGTTTAACACTTTACCACTCGCCAACTTTACTGCATGCTTGGTTGTGGACCCTTTTACAGTTCGCCTATATGCTTTCCTCTTTAATTGTATGATGACCGGACAGGCTGTGGACCCTATGATGACGCCTACCTAAAGCCCATTGGGACGGTGGCGTTTGATGTTTGTCTATGATCTTTCTTGTCGTGCCATTAATGGTTTATTTTCTCGTTGTTCTGACTTCTGCCAAGTCAATGAGTACCTTCATTGTGGCTTTCTAGGCTATTGTGTTTTGTATTATATTTACACGAGCATAGTGGCGAACTGTACTAAATAAGTAAATCATAGGGTCCACAGCCTGTCCGTTCATCTTACAATTAAAGAGTAAAGCATAGTGGCGAACTGTAAAAGAGTCCACCACCAAGCATGCAGTACGTTGCACAATGATAGGGTCATAACCTCTTTTGATAATTTTTTTAACAAGTTTAACAAAGATAGTATGAAAGTGATCATGACCAAGAATCTTACGAAGTTTATAAATCACATCACCATAGAAGTCATGCTGTGATAGTCCTTGTCGCAGAAGAGTCCTTAAATTACTTTTATATTTGAAAAGAAGATCAGGGTTGCGATAATAACATTTTGCAAAGGGTTTACGAAGTTTATGGTAACGGTAACCCTGATTGAGTAGCTTTCAACGAATAAGTTGAGACACATACACCCCATAAGAAGTTGCTCGGGGAACATCCCTATCCAAGTGGGAGTAATTAACAATGTCAAAATTAAAATCATCTCTCTTGTCATAGATTTTGCTAATTATTTCACCATTTTCAATCGAGAGATCTAAATCAAGAAAAGAAGCGTTATTATCAGATATATTAGCTTTATTAAGCTAAAGTTCTTTAGGATAAATATTATCAACCATAGTTGGAAAGAAAGGGTTATCAAAGTATCAACTTAATGAGAATCCCGAAAAATACTAGGCGTGTCAATGAAATCAATACCTTTATTAATATATAGTAGTTTAAGAAAATGCCTGACGTGATCTGACTCCTTGTCAATATGTGGTCGGAGAAAATGTTGTGTGTAGCTTTGAACTATGGAAGCAGTTTTATACAAGGGATCTGTACGAATGAAAATTGTGTCGGCTTCCTCGTCGATCAACTTTAGTGAAGAAATAGACAAAGAGGTAAGCCGTGAAAGCATAGAGTGCTTTCCAGACTGTTTACAAATAGTATGTAAATCAGCGACATTAGTAATAACACGCGATTTACGTTTGATGTTACCATTACGCCTAAGACCATGAGACCTAGATTTACGCTTTCGAATAGAAAATATAGAAAAAATGTCAATATTAGGATTTTTAGAAATATTTCTTTCTTGATAAATATTGTCATTAAGGCTGAGTGGATAAGGTGTCTGTAAGTTTTTCATCCACTTACCTTACTCTCACACTATTCAACACTACCAGTGAAACTACATAAATAAGAAATTAAAACAAAGGTATACGAAAAATCGTATTTCTACTTGAATAATCTATACATTTGTGATGCAACAAAATGATATTTTTATGACAGAAAAAAAAGTAACACACTGAATACTTTTGTTTTTTAAAACGAATGCGTATAATCAGTGTACACAAACACACTTGTTTAAGCAAACAAATACTAATACGATGTCTTTAAAAAATAGCTTATTTCTCATCTAATATAGTATTTATCGACATACCATTGGATTACATCTCTTAAATACATGTCTTCCCTACCATGTGGATAATTTTCGGTAGAAAGAAACGATTTTTATGAATTATAGATAATATTTCAGCAGAACGTGTAAACAAATACACGGCCCGTCTTAAAGAAAAAATCCATTGATAGTTAGTCCTTTAAAAGCTTATTTCTCATTTATCATAGCATTTTCGTTATATGACATTTTTTCGATATGGAGCGAATTTCTTTAGCAAGAAAACGGTTTTCATGACTTATAGATACTTTTTCATTAAATCGTGTGATTGACACGGCCACAACGCCACGTTAAATTCACACGCGTGGAATATCAGTAGCGCGTGTGTTACCAAGCGACACCGGTCCGTTCCGGTGTTTCATCTCTGTTCCGGTCCATTTCGGTCCGTTAGGGTGAATCGTACCACCGGTGTAGTAAAATATTGTTTCGGTTATGGAAATTAAGTAATAATTACATTTTAAAAAGTAGTTTATATGTCGACGATAAGATTATATTTTATAAAACAAGTTTAAATTATTAATGATTGTTATGATGTCATTTTGCAATTGTACAATTATATATTGTTGCGATAAAATATTGAAGAAGTTTTTAAGTTAACCCCGTAACTACAATGTCTCAGTGTGTAACACGGAATTTGATTGGAGGAGACTTTTGACCCTGTTAATTAACAATGCAGGTGCATCTATATATTGTATGGGTGCACCTACACTTTTATTGGCGCACCTACACTTTTACAGGGGCACCAAAAAAAAGTATGGGTGCACCTATACTTTTTATAGGTTGACTCCGATCGTATACCATACAATTGTGCGATACTAGGGTGATGCATGCATGTTCGCCCAATCGATATTATAGAAAATAAGGAAAACAATACATGATGGTGAGCACTAATGCAATCCCTCCCTTTATTCCTTCCTTCCTTCCTTCCTTCCTTCCTTCCTTCCTTCCTTCCTTCCTTCCTTCCTTCCTTCCTTCCTTCCTTCCTTTCCTTCCTTCCTTCCTTCCTTCCTTCCTTCCTTCCTTCCTTCCTTCCTTCCTTCCTTCCTTCTTTCCTTCCTTCCTTCCTCCCTCCCTCCCTCCCTGAAATAAGATATGTTTTTATCTCTTAAAATAACTTACGAACATAACCTTTTTTCAATCCAATTTAATAGGCCGTATTATACTATCACTGTTTATGCATAAAACACTAAACATAATCATAACAAACCACATATCAGATTACATATACTGCTCTTGTCACGGGTGTACAAATTGCAATATAATAACGTTTAAAGGCAATACGATAGCAACGTGACACATCTGTCAAGCAACGTGGCACAAATGTCAACCTTTCTACACGCTAGACTGAAACAAATTACGTCTAAACTCAGATCACCGGGATCACATATATTACACTATAGTTTATAACACACATACATGAAGTGTCGGAATTGTTTTAATACAATTATAAATACCTAGTATGTTAAAACGTTTTTATAGATAAGTGATAGGTTTAACATTGATCTTCACAAAGTACTCATTTAACTGTATCGATACATTTTGTAATTAATAACATTAATAACTTTTAGCACATTAAATATCTACTTAACAGTTCGATAAATCACCTTAGTGTATGTATTGAAATCAATCTGAATATATATGTATATTTTTTATATGGATAATGTTTGTCTTTATGTAGTCGAGTACATTACCTTATTTAAATGAGGGCAGACACAAAAACAAAGAACAACAAGCTGTTTCCCGCAAATAATATGTCTATTCTATACTTACTTATACACCATTATGAACGCTAAAATGGCTATCAAATGGAAATGCTACTCGTGACTGTGTCCATGATAGTGAAATCCAACAGGGTTTTGGTCAATCAAAACGTTTTCTGCTTTCTTGAAGACTGTTCTGAGATGATCTTGGGGGCAATTAAATCATGATATAACTTTCGAAGTTAGGTCGGGTCGTGGTGTCATTATTGTTTGCCTTTATGGGATTACCATATTCGGTAATCCAACATATACTCATTATGGATGCATTTTCCTACATCCATTTTTAGGTTTGATATTATTAGTAGCAGAAATAGTAACATTAGTGAGTCAGAAATAATGGTGACTTTACATATTTCTATCAATATATTTATTACAAGCTGGACAAAATAATAAACTAACGTTTACGTAACATACACAAAACATCATTTTAATGTCTTGTTTCAGCCCTGTAATGGTTGCGAACAATTTGTTCTTCTTTTTCTACCTTTACTCCGATTTCAAAATAAACATACTAGACATATTTTCAACAATTATGCCATAGGTAAACAAACTGCAGAGCAGGTAAAGTTGCATTTGCCGAACACAACTATCCATCACCGCATATTTAAACACGTTTTTTTTGTGAGAAGACCCCCAGGGTCACCGTTTGAACCAGGTTCTTGGTTGCATCAAACTTCACTCTTACCCTATTGACTTCCCGTTAAACAAGACAGTGTATAGATAAGTAGACAACAATATCTCCACCAGACAAGTTAAACAGCAGTAACAGGCAGTACCAGTAAATCACAAATATGATAATGTATGTAGTCTATGATTTGCCAAACGCAACACGAGAATAAACAGTTCAGGGCCCGACACGACAATATTGTAAAACCACTTTAAATGATAGTATCCTTTTCAGGATTTATGTAGATGATAGGGTCCACACTATGCCATCGCAAAATTAAAAATTAAAACATGCAGTGCATTGCAAATAATAGGCTCATAACTTATTTTGAAAAAGTGTAATAAAGAATTTGTGATAAGTGACAATGACAAATAAGTCTGGTTATGTTATTCCCTTTCGCAGAAGAATTAATACAGTACTTTTATATTATAATAGTCAATAAGGGTTACGATAATACGATTCTGAAAAAAGTTGTCGATGTTTAAGGTAACGGTAGCCCTGACGCAAAAGCGTTTTAGTTATGCGCTTGTTACAAATGTTTAAGTCCAAATTGCTTTTTGAAATCGGTTAAGAAATAAAACTTTCATATGCAAACGTTGGTTTTGATAGGGCTTATTCAATGCAAAATCCTGCCATATAGCCAATATGATTGTTATCACAAATGGTTCTAAAGGGACTGGAGGCGACCTGGAAGAGTGACTGGTGTCAATACAAATACAAATGAATACCTAAAAGTATGCTTCATTTGCTTCTGAAACTGACATTATGCTTTAAATTAAGCCGCATGCATGTTACCCGTGGTTTATTATTTATGAACATGTTTGATCTGGACATCTCGACCACGCAGACTGTTTTTGCTGCTAAATCATAAATGTTAGTTTAAAAGGGATTATATTGCTAACGAGTGTACATATAATTCAACTAAGGTGTACATCGATAACAAAACAAAAACGTATAAGAGCCCTAAAGCCTCATATGAATTAATATTAATGATTTTACATCAAATACGAGCCGAGCCGTCTAGGTTTCTAGATTAACTAATGCATTGACACTTATTAAACCATACGGAACATGAGGCCTAGTTTAGTGCAGAATAGCACTTGGTTTCATTTGAATCTGGACTGACGCCTATAATACAGATCGTCTCCATTCCCTTTAATGTGTTGGATAAACGTAAATAAAGACAATTTGAAAGTTTTATAGCAAAACATTAAGGTTAACTGAAGTTATTTGAGATTTAAATGGGCAAGCCCCGTCAAAACAAAACGTAAAAACGTATTCTCACTGTAAAGATGTTATTTCTCAACCAATTTTTAAATCTTTTATTTACAACTTAAACATTTAACGATATATAATATATGTGCCTATTATTAAATTGCTCATGTTAAATGCTGAAAACACTTTGACTGAAACAAACGCCCCCCACCCGCACCCTCTCCCCTCCACCACCCCACCCCCGAACAATAGGCAATAGCACAAAATACTTATCCCGTAACAAGATTCTTTTCATAAAATTCAATGTGCACAGACTGAATTGCTGAATTGCTGTGGCGTGTTCACCGACATGTAAGGCCAAGAGTTCAGATTGTGTTTCAGAATAATATTATTTGTATTGTATCAGGTTGTCCCAAGATATTTCGATAGTAGTCCAACATGTAACATTTTCCTCAAATTAGTTTTTAAGCCTGTAAATATTTATTAATTTGAAAATATGAAAACAAATTCAGACTAGTTTTCTTGCTGTTTTTGTTTTATTATTTATCTTTTTAACTATAATTTGTATTGTGGATATCACACAGACTACTGACCTTCCAAGTCGATAATCCTGATTTCACAACGTTTTATGTTGCGTATTGTGTTTTAATGTGCATATTGTATCAAATGCCACTAGGTTACTGCATGCACCTATACTTTTGTAAGCAAACATTATGTTGACAGTGGTAAGCCAGCTTAATAAATAACGTAATACTAGTTTACTTTATGCTTGATCACTTCTAGGCGAAAAAAATCTTCGTGTCCATTTCTTTTAAAACCGCTATTATATATAGTTAACTGAACCATATCATCATTAATCTAAAGATTTCAATTATGAGTGCGCAAAATTTACAAAATCAAGGTGGGCTGTCTTGTTGTTTCCACAATATTTTTGGTTTGCAACACTGTATCAAAAATCGAAAGTCGCAGTTATACCAGTCTATAATTAAAGGGTCACACGGCAATCTTGAAGTGTATATCAAGCATTGAAATTAACGTCTCGATTTATTTATCCAGTTTCACTTTGACTTTAATCCTCTTTGCATATAATTAAATAAAAGTCTGAGTTTTCAATTGTTCGTCTTATTCTAACATATGTTTAAATGTACTATTGGTGAAATATAGTCAACAATTAATAATATGCAAAAACAATTTGTTTTATACTAGTCAAATAATAATAGTACTGATTTAACAAATACAAGTTCTGTAGACTAACTAAGTGACGCCTAGATTTTAAAAAAAGATTGACGTGTGTCCCTTTAAAGTATGTACAACGTTAGCTTTGAAAGCTGGAAAACGACTGCTGCCCCCAAACTCTCGACGAAGCGGAAACGTCCAAAACAAAAGCTGGTAGAAGTATAGCTGCTTATCAAAATTAATGACTGAGTTACTTTTTATTTTTAGGGGAAACCATTATTATCACATTTTAATGATTTGTTTCATTACTTCTCTAAACAAGCTTTAATTTGTTTTTATTGTGTCAGCTTTTTGAATACGAATACCTTAGGAAGAACAATGGAAGACATTTTAGATGTTTGATTTCCTTTCTTGTGTGAAAATGTGTTACAAGTCCTCGAGATTGCCATGTGTCCCTTTAAAAGTAACAACCCTAACATTATTTAAGTAGCTATCACACCACCAACATGTAATTATTAATTACACCATAATTTATCCTACTGACGACGAAGTATATATATAACTTACACATTTTGAAAATCCAAACTCTATAGACACAGTATAAACGGCTTTAATCAGCCAGGTTAAATCATAAAACTCGAGCGTCGAATTAAAAGTTACCAATTCCTAATTCATTTTACGCATATTCAATCACGCGTATTTTAAGAAACCATGAATAAAAATACACTTTTAATCGGCACATGTTCATTATCATATGACCTGAACACCTAGATAAAGTTTTGACGAACGGTTTTGTAGTGTAATTTTGCCGTTATTTGGCGGGTAAGTTTCTTTAAAGGTAACATCGTTTACCTGAATTAGTCACACGCGGTTTTCCATGAAACCGTAGTTATTGAAATACACAGTTGTAAAAAGTTGTTACTTTTATGGCAGGAGGTGATTTTGTTACCTTAACTGAAGTTGTTATTGTTAACGTTGACAGAGGTTGTTACCTTTTACGTTAGGAGGTGATTGTTACCTTCTACTGAGGTTATAACCGTTAATGTTGGCAGAGGTTGGTACAGTTATCGTAGATAGAGGTTGGTGTCGTTAGCGTTAAATTAGTTGGTACCTTTAACGTTGAAAGAAGTTGGTAACGTTAACGTTGACATAGGTTGTTACCGTTAACGTTGACAGAGGTTGGTTCCGTTAACGTCGACAGAGGTTGGTCCCGTTAGCATTGACAGAGGTTGGTATCGTTGACGTTGACAGAGGTTGGTAACGTTAACGTTGACAGAGGTTGAAACCTTTAACGTTGACAGAGGTTATTACCTTTAACGTTGACAGAGATTATTATCTTAACGTTGACAGAGGTTGGCACCGTTAACGTTGACAGAGTTTGGTACCGTTAACGGTGTCAGAGCTTATTAACTTTAACGTTGGCAGAGGTTACTAACTTTAACGTTGACAGAGGTTATTACCTTTTAGTTGTTTCTTCTTCGTCCAATGACGACACATCCTCTATGTTTGACAACCTTAGCTTATCGCATAACTTGTCCCTAGTTCACTATAATGTACAGAGTATCTTACATCAGCTAGACATACCCAAGCCCGAACTTTATCAGTTTGACATCCTTACATTCTCTGAAACTTGGCTTAACGAGTCTGTACAACGAGACGAACTAACATTTCCAAACTTTCATAATCCCGAACGAAAAGACCGTATTGGTGATACGGTGGTGTTATGCTCTCTATAAAATATACGATTCATTACAGCCGTAGGCATCATCTTGAGTCAAATAGTCTTGAGTGCATCTGGGTGGACCTTGTTTTAAACCACAAACACATACTTATTGGAGTAGTTAACAGACATCCCAACTCTAACTCCATACATACTACCATGATTGTCTGGCAGTTGATATTGGTATTACCGATATTATTGTAACTGGCGACTTTAATTCAACCCGTTAAACGTGAAGACTTCGAAAAAAATATCAAACTTTTGTCAACAATTTGGACTACACCAAACTATCAATGATCCCACACATTTCACAGAGAATTATTCGTCTATAATTGATATTTTACTTGTTAGTCATGTTAATAACGAGTGGTGTAGGCGAGCCCTTTCTAAACCAGGATATTAGGTTCCGTTGTCCCATGTATGTCTTTTAAATTTAGGAAACCAAAATTTGGGTCATATACAAGACGAATATGGAAGTACGAAGAAGGCGATTATAATTTACTTCGTGATAAAGTACGCACATTCGAGTGGAATGATTTAGCTAATGCGGATATATATATTTATGCAAATAGTATACCATAGAAAATAAAGTGTATTCCCAATAGAAATGTACAAATTAAACCCTACGAACCACCGTGGATAAATTATGACATCAAACGCCTAATTAGGGCCAGGAAAGAGCATACAAAAATGGAAAAACTCTCAAAGTAAACGTAATTTGGATGCGTTTAAGAAAATACGAAATCAAGTAGTTCTTAAAATACTTGAAGTAAAACAACTTTATCACGATGTTCTCTCTAACAAGCTCAAAACTTCTAATATTACGTCAAAATAGTGGTGGAAAACATTAAAAGCTTTTATAACTTCGACCGAAAAAACATCCATTCCCCCACAAGATAACGGCTCAATTATTTGCGATGACTTGGATAAAGCAAACCTATTAAAAAAAAAATCAAAGTCAATCAGAACTAAACCATTACGTGGTCCGAGTATAAACTTTCAAACCCCTTCCAATCCCTTCTCCAAGAAGGCAAAAGGGGGTTGTCTGGGGTACGACATACAACCCTTATATCGGCTTAAAATGTCTGCATATGTAAAATTAAAACATTTAATGGGTAATTTTAAACACGCATTTAAATGTTTTTAAACATGTTTTATTGCCGAAATATCCGTTATGAAATCCTGCTTATATAAGCTTTCCCATCGCTTAATGGAATTAAGGTGGAACCACGTAATGCAATTAACACACTGAGCTTCCTTCCGTGCAAATTGCTAACGCTAGATTAAGTCTCCAACCATTTACCCTTACCCCACAAGAAGTATATGAAAACTTAACATTACTAAAAAATGGTAAAGCGTCTAGTCCAGAGGAGACAGAGAGACGAGATTGGTACCGTTTAAGTTGACAGAGGTTGCTACCGTTAACGTTGACATAGGTTGATACCTTTAATCTTGACAGAGGTTGGTACCGTTAACGTTGACAGATGTTGGTATCTTTAACGTTCTCCGCGAAATAGCTTTAGAACATTCTGTTCCTCTTTGCAACTTATTTAATACATCTATTACACAGGGGGTTATTCCCGAGGTATGGCAGGAAGCTTTTGTATGTGCGGTTTTTAATAAAAGTAGACCCTTCACTATAACTATCGCTCTGTATCCATTTGTGTTATTGACAAAGTATTTGAAAGACTATTGTTTAAACACATCCTTAACCTTTTCCGCGATAATAAATTAATTCTTCACCGTTTTTCAGTCAGGTTTCATTCCTGGCGATTCAGCAGCGAATCAACCTACTTACATATACAACGTCTTTTGTAAAGCAATTGACGCTTGAAAAGAGGTTAGGGTTGTATTCTTCGATATAAGTAGAGCATTTAACTGTATGGCACAAAGGCTTACTTGCAACATTGAAAGCCGCAGGCATAACTGGAAATCTCCTAAACCTACTGATTATCTCAATAATAGACGCCGAAGGGTTGTCATTTCTGGAACTAAATCAAAATAGAACAATATCAATGCGGTGTCCCTCAATGATCCATCTTACGGCCCCTACTTTTCCTTGTTTACATTAATGACGTTGTTGCTAATATCGCTTCTAACATACGCTTATTCGCCGATGATACTAGTCTTTATAGTATTATAGAACATAACAATGTTATTGCAGAATCTGCAAATACACTTAACTCTGACGTACAAAACATTACTGAATGGTCTAACAAACGGCTTGTAACGTTTAATCCTGCCAAAAGCATTACTTATTTCGCATAAATGTATTAACGTAACAAACCACTGCATCCACCCCTTATTATGTTAGACCAACACATACACGAAGTTACGTCCTATAAGCATCTTGGTTTGGCTTTTTCAAATGATTGTAGTTGGCACTCACATATCGAACACGCTCAATGCAAAGCATGGCCTAGAATAAACATAACGATAAAGTTAAAACACCAGTAGATAGGAAATCACTTGAAACAATATGCATATCTTTTATAATGCCACTTTTAGAATATGCTGACGTCACATGGGATAATTGTACAGCTTACGAAAAAAAGATCTTGATAAAATGAAAAAGGAAGCTACGGTTACAACAAAACTAGTGTCACTTCACAATTTAAATCAAGAGGTATGCTGGGAATCTCAAGACAAGAGTGGAACGAACTTTCACCGGAGGCCAGGAATGCTGATTCCATCAACTCTTTCAAACAATACTTATACCGTAACCAAGTGAATACCCCCACCTTACTATTACAAATGTGCTAGACGGGCACAACTGCTTCACACTCCTTTTCGCACTAAATTTAGCTCACTAAATCATGACTTTTCTTTTAATATGTCAATTTGGAAGCATCGAAAATACACACCACTTCTTTTTTATCTGACCTCTTTATGACAACATTTGTACGGACATGTTGGATACGTTAAAACCACTTCTCATTAAATATACTAATATACGGAGCTCCATCGCTCGCAATCCAAACAAATATTGCTATATTCGAAGCTGAGCGTAGGTACATTATGTTGAGCAAACGGTTTAAGCTGTATGTTTCTAACATAATTAGAACTAGCAGGCTGCTTACTACTGTCTTATGTTTTTATCAGAGGGCTGCTAGTCGCGATGTTTGCCGCATGCGCTTGTTGCCCCTGTCCACTGTCACCGTCCTTTGTATCCCAGACGTTTTCACTATTTTTTCATAAAAATATATATATAATTTCTCATGTTTGATCATATATAATCTTTCATTTTATTGTTTGAATCTAAATTACTTTACCTTCATTTTTGTTTTGACTTAACATTTTCTTTTAACTGAACGTTTATATGTTCTGTCTGTTATTTCTTGCTACACTTGTAATATTTTGGATGAAGTTCTCAGCTTTAAATTTTGAAAATATAACCGTAATTTTTATTTATTACAAACAATCTTACCCAGGAGAACAACTATAAGGAGTTTGCTTTCGTTCTAATCCTTTTATATGTTTGTACAATGTATATATGAAATATTGTAAACCATTGAAAAATATAATATGTTTAAATTAACGTTGACAGAGGTTAATAATGCCTTTAATGTTGACAGAGGTTACTACTGTTAACGTTGACAGGGGTTACTACCTTTAATGTTGTCAGAGGTTATTACTGTTAACGTTGACAGAGGTACTACCTTTAATGTTGACAGAGGTTACTACCGTTAACGTTAACAGAGGTTATTACCTTTAACGTTGACATAAGTTATTACCTTTAACGTTGACAAAGTTTGCTACCGTTAACGTTGTCAGAGGTAATTACCTTTAACGTTGTCAGAGGTTACTACCTTTAACGTTGACAGAGGTTGCTACCGTTAACGTTGTCAGAGGTAAGTGCCTTTAAAGTTGACAGAGGTTATTACCGTTAACGTGGACAGAAGTTGGTACCGTTAACATTGACAGAGGTTGGCACCGTTAACGTTGACAGAGGTTGGTTCCGTTAACGTCGACAGAGGTTGGTCCCGTTAGCATTGACAGAGGTTGGTATCGTTGACGTTGACAGAGGTTGGTACCGTTAACGTTGACAGAGGTTGGTACCGTTTACATTGAAAGGGGTTGGTACCGTTAATTTTGACAGAGGTTACTACATTTAACGTTGGCAGAGGTTGGTTTAAACATATTTTATTTCTTATTATTATTACAGCATGGAATCTGTACACAATAGGAGAAAAAGGAATATAACGAAAGTAAAATACGTATGATCTTCTTCTCCTATGTATGGAATTATTGTACACAGTTGATGGCATAATAAACAGTAGTTAGTCGATACGTTTACAATATACGTATGAAAAAAGCAAAATCTACGTTAACAAACTGATACTAGAATAATTCTTAGCAAACATGATAAGATGAAGTAGCACTTAAATATAATAGAAAATGAAATAAACAGAACAAACAAAAGGAACAAAATTAATAAAACAGAACTTGAGAATTCATCATTCAAATAGGCAAAATGAATGAAATATAAAAAATATATTTGGAAATCATAATTCTTATTATAAGTGAAGAATATAAATATAAATGGGGAGTTTAGGGACGACACAAGGGAGTAGGGGGTAGGGGTGTACCATTTAAAGAATTCAATAAAGAAAGGAACCGATCTACAAGTTAAAACGTTTTGAGCTTTTAATATAATTATGAACTGCGTCAAAATAAGAATGTTTGCATCGTATGCTACATTTTGATCTCCAAAGAGCAGTGTTTTCAATGTAATATTTAGTAAACGTGGTAATGAATTCATGACAACGTTTCTTGTATCGCTGTACTTATTGCAATGGAAGAAGTAGTGTACAGCGTTTTCTACACGACCACAGGAACAAAAGGCTGAATCCATTACGTGGTCCGGTCTTAATTCCATTAAGCGAGGACAGATGCGCCGAAGGCGGAGCTTATCGTACTTATCGTACTTAATCGATATAGGTAATTTGTGGGCGGAGCTTAGCGCTTATCGTGACGGACTATTTTCAATGGAGTTTACGCGACTCTGTGATTTTACGAGACGGATCGATAATTGTCTTCGTATTTCCTTTAACAATTATTGTCGTATTTATTGGAATACATGATTTGTTTAAAGATTGTAATATTGCACAGAAAAAAATGCGCACGTAACAATCAATTACAGTAAGAGAGGCGTGAATTGAGTCTATATAAATTATCTGCCCGTCGTAATTGGCACGAGTGAAAATGTAATATCCTTGTTTAGATAAATTCTATCAAATTCGTGAATTTGTCAGGACCCAGATGATCCTCGTTTTCATGTCACCACCAAACAGTCATGTACTTACACACCATTCTCAATCTGTAATATCCATATTGTTCGGGCACATTTACGATAAACGAAATGGAATTGTATCAAAGTTACCACAATGTTGATTACTGTTTGTGCACATGTACCAACCCTATAAAAACAATGTCTACTGGTATTTTTTGTGGGATTAAAAATGCCGCGGTCTTTTGATGTTGCCGTGCGGCGTCTGAAAACAGGCGATCACCGCGATTGTATGACGTAACACAAAGACCTTTTGATCTTGCGCGTTTACCGCGACTTTGTCGAGATCAAGAACAGAAATTAACAATTTAAAGGAGCAGTATAAAGTTATGTGTACTCGACTGTATTGAAATAATAAAATCTTTAACGTATTGTTAAATATCTAATTAGATATTAAAATATTAGCAGTTCTAATTAAGGGCAACCACGCATAGACGACTGGATATATCAGCTTGCGTCTTTAGGCGTTTTATATTTTGAGAAAACGTACTTTATCTAAACAATTTAAAGGATTTTTCGTTTGTGTTGCAGCTCCATTCACCAAATGACAAGTTTATTCAGACAAGATATTAGCCAACATTTCGGTCTAAATTACTCGTGAAAAAATAATCGGCCTCTCATATATCATCACAAATTTGAACACTCATGGAATGTCGAGTAGTTTCAAGTAGTCTTTATTATAACGTCTTTATTATTATTATTTTTGACGTTGTCATTTTTCGTTTGTTACAATTGTTCACGGTCATCTGTTATAACTACAAACCAGGTTACTGAAACATTCAGCCTATAAAAAAACAAACAATCTGATACTATTAACTTAGGGACAAACAGCAATCTTGAAGTTTTTATCATGCATTAAAATTGAACTTACAATTTAATTATCCAGTATCATTTTTGCACACAATTAGTGATTTTTTAAAAAGTTTTATCAATATGCAAAACAATATATTAAAATCTAATGTGACACTGTGAGTTTAAAAAAAAAATCAAGATTGCTCATGTCCCTTTAAAGGAACTTCCAACTATTGATTATTATTTTGCCACAAGAATACATTTAAACAAAGAGAAATTTCTTTTTAATTATATGAAAGTTTAGTACAATGTCAAAACGATTTAGGATTAATACACCCGAGAAGCTAAAAATAATTGCCACGTGTCCCTTTAATTTAATCCATATTTAATTTTAACAAAATTAACTTTTAAGAAAGATATCATAGATGTAAACGTGTGGATTCTGAAATATGGAACGCCACGACTGTCTTAGGATGAGCATTTGTCTTTATGTTCGTTGCCTATGCCTTTACATTCGGTACATATGCCTTCAGTACATAATTATGCCTGTCTTTATGTTCGGTACATATGCATTTTTGTTCGGTGCATATGCCATATGAATTGTTCGGTGCATAATCCATTATATAAAGTAGTTACTGAGATACTAGCCGCATTCACATACACATTCACATACACATTTGAACTAAGTTTTCTAAGTATAACAGGGGCCATAGTTCTGTTAAATGCAGAGTTATAGAAACTGACACTGTGGTGTCTGATGATGCTGAATGCAGGTGTGTGAAGTTTCAGAGATACATCTTTAATCAAGTGACGCAGACAACGACAATCAAGATGAAAATAGCTTTTCTTCTTCGAAAAAGCCTAGCAAAAAGGACTCGACAAAAAATCTGTGCATATGCCTTTAAGTTCAGTGCACATGTCTTTATGTTCGGAACATATGCATTTTTGTTCGGTGCATATGCCATATGAATTGTTCGGTGCATTATATACATATATAATCCATTATATAAAGTAGTTTCCGAGATACTAGCTGCATTCACATACAAACTTGAACCAAGTTTTTTAAGTATAACAGGGGCTATAATTCTGTTAATGCAGGAGTTACAGAAACTGGCTATGTGGTGTCTGTTGATGCCGAATGCAGGTGTGTGAAGTTTCAGAGATACAACTTTAATCAAGTGACGCAGACGACAATGACAATCAAGTGATGAAAATAGTTTTTCTTTTTCGAAAAAGTCTAATAAAAAAGGACTCGACATGTAAACGTTTCGTACTGACGGATAAGGGAAGCCTAATTTCGTGGCGGTGCATACAAATATGGTTAGTTTATTGAATGTTGTTTTACGTCATTTTCATTACATGTTTTAGATTATTATACATTATTCAACTTTTATAATCGGTCACTTTTCAACGAATTATATATATTTTTTAATAATTCATATTTTCATTTGAAATTTTAACTGGCGTCGTTTAACAAATATCGCTAGCGATTTATAAAACTTAATCTGCCTTGATTGGACTATACCCTTGTTGATAAACTTAATAAAAACTTGATTTAATATGTTTCGGTGATTTTCAGTTTTTTCAGAAAACCTGGGTGACCGATTATAAAAGTTGAGTAGTGGTGGAGACACCCCTACCACTTATTCCTGGATAAAACAAGTACATTTACTTTATACCTCGCACATTCCAAATAATCAACACTCTCAAAAGTCGAAGCAGTGAGAGAGGTTTCAAGCATATGGGCACATACTTTCAGTATACACGCCTTACCAATATAGCCCTTGACAACAGTTTGAAATACAGAAAGACTAAAACAATTGTTTTCTTCTCTAATGTTCTTTATTTATACCAATCAATATTAAAATGCACATCAAATCCATTTTTTTTTTATATATATATATATATATATATAATATATATTCCAGAATACTGGCATAATAGATTGAATAAATTGTGGTTTACTGCGCACTAGCACGTTGAGTGACTTGATGTTTACAGCACACCAACTCTAAAAGGGTTATATAGCACCAACAGGTGTGATCATTTCATGCCCACCCTCCTTTTACAGCAAGATAAAAAAAGTGTACAAAACGGGTTTAGATCCTTCAGATCTGAGAGTTGCTGCAAAATTTGGTGTAAGCACTCCTATTTTTTTGCTGGACCCGTGATCATAGTTTTCAGCCACCACTTAAGTAGCACCTGAAACAATACAGGGAACCCGGATGATGTAGACCTTTAACATTATAAAAAGGACTACACATGCATTCAGAGGGATTTTACCTCTGCCTGGATAAACTGTGGCCCTATTCTTGCCCAGGAACCATAAAGGAATTCACCAACACAAGAAATGTTATATTGCGTGAAACAGGAATGAACATGCCAGGCTCATCCTCCATTTACATCAAGATAAAATATGGAGAATGGGCCTAGAAGCTTCTAACATGCAGAGGTGCTGCAAATTCTTTAGTAGACACTCCATTTATGATGAAGCCTCGTTTCCACGGTTGCATATTTAATCTTTCATTCATTCAGCAAAATTCCAAAAGGTCATAAAACCCATGAGATTAAAAACATACATATTTATATAAAAGAATTTGCAACTCTGCAGGTTCGAATATTGTATCTTGATGTAAATGGAGGATGAGCCTGATGCCAGTTCATCCCTGTTCGGCGCCATATAACCTTTTTTGTGTTGGTGCACCTTAAAACACCAATTCAATTCAGAAGCAAACAGAGCTTGTATAGATGATCTAACATATATGGAGAACCAAATTTATTAAACACGCTTACATAATTTTGAATGTTGATTTAAAAGTTGCAAAAGTCTATTAAGCATCCATAAGGCAATACGGTGTTGCTTAAATATGCTAAGCGGGCTATACATATTAAGCAATACATACTATGGTGAAAACCTAATGTGCTAATGGAAGTCACGTGATCGCAGAAAAGGTAAATCTTGTGGGTCCCACTTTATTTACAAATAATAATTTTAAAACAAGTGGTCAATGACCTTGAAGCTCTACTGATTGACTTTGATTTCAGGAAGTAGTCGCTACAAACGGTTTTTTTGAAAATTGATTTTTAGCCGTGGCGGTCATCTTGAATTTCAGGCCGACCTGAAATTTTGCAAGGATCAATTAGACATCAAGAGCAACATTCGTGTGAGGTTCCATATCAATATCACTTATAGTTTTCAAGCAGTAGTCGCTACAAACTTATTTTTTAAAAATCTATTTTTATCTGAAATTTTGCTAGGATCAATTAGACATTCAGAGCAACATTCCTGTAAAGTTCCATGAAAATCCGCCAAATAGTTTCAGAGGAGTAGTCGCTACAAGTTTTTACTATATAACTCTATGTAAACAAAGATGGCCGCTGGCAGCCATGTTTAACGTCGAATCAAAACGATTTTTGACAAGGACCAACATCATGTCATGCTGATCATTTTAGAAAAAGTCCCATATCAATATCATTTAGAGTTTTCAAGAAGTAGTCGCTACAAACTTGTTTTTTAAAAACCTATTTTTAGATTTGGCGGCCATCTTGGATTTCACATCAACATGAATTTTTGCTAGGATCAACTAGACTTCATGGGTAACATTTCGGTTAAGTTTCATGAATATCCATTTGGTAGTTTCAGAGGAGTAGTCGCTACAAAAAAAAGTTTACGGACAGACGGACGTCGGACGCCGCACCACGGCATAAGCTCTGCTGATCTCTGATCAGTCGAGCTAAAAAACTACTCACGAATGTATTACATGTACTACAGACTTTTTAGGGTCTATGCTCATGTTTTCATGCATACATTTCACTGAATAAAAGTCAGACAGTTATTTGGTTATGCTCATTATCTGCTTACTTACGGACAGTGTAACAACAACCCACAAGAGATCCTATAATATTGGAACTTGGTACTTTATCTGTTTCAAAACGAATTTTGTCTGAAATATATACCATCTAATTTACTACTACTATAGCCATTAAACATTATAGTTTCTACGTAGTAGATATTCAATACTGGTAGGTGTGTGATGTTTATCAACGATATTATTTTGTGTTATATAAGCTGAAAGTTACGGACAATGATCATGATTTTTTAAACAAGAGATATAATTTGAATTGGTACGGCATGCAGCAATTCAATCCAAACTGGTGAAACAAGCATTATCTTTATGTTGACCAGATACAGATAAATGGTGAAGAATCAGACAGCCAACCACGTTTCCTCGATAGCTCAGTTGGTAGAGCGCTGGACCCATAAGCCTACCCGAACCCAGGGTCTCCAGCTTACACGGCTAGCGCTCTACCAACTGAGTTATCGAGAACACACAAATGCCCATCAAATTTCTATCATGTACATGTAACGTCTCACAACACAGTTAATTTTACGTTGCCCTACATATGTACAAGGACCACTCTGGACCACTGTAGAACTTCCTGAATTTTCTTAAAAATACTTTCTTTGTGAAACTTGACGTCTGTTGCTCGAATTATCCTGCAAAAAACATGGGGTTGAGCAATTTGCTTTTTTAAATATCAATAGTTTGAAGAGACCCTCTTGAATTTGTCCATTTCACTTTCATGTGTATCACTTCCCGGTATTAGACTCTCAGATTATCACTACCCGGTATTAGACTCTCAGATCTGGGCTCAGAAACATTCAGGCATATCCAAACCTATACGAAACCCATACTTGTCACCTGCAACAAAAAAGAGAAACTATTTGCACATATTAAAAAATAAACAAGAACCGAAAAACACAGACACTTTTTTCAAGCGCCAGAAAGTTCCTACCAGGACTGGCAACGGAAATAACTGTTTAGTGAGACCTTGAAGGAAAAAAGTTCCGCGACATGTGATGAAAATCTTTTCTGAAGAAACTTACGTAAAAGCACTACATGAAATGGCCTCGTTTGACCACATCGGGCGACTGTTTGTGAAATTATAGCGTAAAGTATGACGAGGATTAGACAAATTGAGATCTAGGCAATTCGCAAATGTATAGGATTGCATAGAGACGACAAAGGTGTATCTTTATATCTTTAATAACTCATTCTTTAGTAAAATAATTATCAGTATTGTTATTTCTATACTGAGCGTTATGTTTAAAGTGTGTAAGTCAAGTCATGTCACGATGAGTCAAGTCATAAACAAGTTTCAGCAGCTGATTAAGTCTAGTTAATTATTATAATTTATAGTCTAGTCGAGTCAAACAACAGTCAAGCAACTTTTGAAACAGACATGCCGCGATCCCTTAAAAGTGGGTCAAAACATTCATTTCCCAGTGTTAATTAAGGTCATATCTGACCAAATAACGCCGTGAGGCATAAACTCCTGACAAGCATACGCCCTTAGCTAATGATTGGAGTGCTTTCATAAGGATTAAAGGGGCTGGTGTTAATTACCTCCACGATAAGGGTCTAATTCTAGAATTCAACCATGCGTACATGACCTGTAAACTTGTTACGTCATCAAATGTGAAAATAATTTACTTGCCTCCATCCATTTTATCGCGATTTTAAATAGTTAATGTTGAGAAAAGCCTGCCCTCCATCCATTTTATCGCGATTTTAAATAGTTAATGATGAGAAAATAATCTCACAAACGCAAATTATTCGATAATCACATACAATTATAAGAATCTCGGGGTTGCAGATTATAAAGTTAGTTTACTTCCGGTTTTGAATTTGCTTCCGTGTTTCAAACTAAAACGATTATGAATAAAGACAGCTATTTTATAACATTTAAATAAACTTATAACCGTTTCCTACTCTTTTTTTTTCGAAAGCGGTAACGAGCTGATGCAGTAAACAGTTAAGATATTGTAAGACATATGTCAGCGTAAAAAGTTGATGTAAATCCGGATAGTCCTTATTTCAGATGCTTAAAAAACACACGACACTGCGTGTTTTCAAGTTAGTTTTTTTTTTAAACGTTATTCACTTGAAAATAACTTAATTATTCTTGCTTTAAAAACTTCACCACATATATGATGATTATGAAGTGTTTACAAGATAAAAATATCTGCAACAGCAAAGGAAACTATGTATAAACAATGTATAAAGTTGAGTTTATCATCTATTTCCATAAAAGAATGTTCATACATGTACTACCTATGGCAGACTGATAGATATATTTAAAACATGTTTTAAATGTGCCAGGTGTATCGCCAAAAGGCGTATTTTACTTCAAAACATGAAAAAAAAATCGACATGCAGGAGGGGAGCCCCATCCCTCACCCACCTCCACTCGCGCTAAATGCCACTATCCCATAAAAAATTCTTGGGAAGGCCCTGGTCAAGTCAAGACCAAAGTGAAAACGTATCCATATACAATTTACTAAGTATACTGATAGTTAATGTCAATACAATATTATAGTTTTACACATACGTGTAAAGTTCATGTCAAGCCTAAGTCAATTTCATGTTCAAGTCAAGTATAAGTCAAGTAAAATTTTTGTGAGTCAAATCATAAACAAGTTAAATGTAGCCTAGGATTTGCGGTTGAATCAGTCAAATCAACTTAATCAAGTCTAGTCAATAGTCAAACCAAGTCAAGTAAAGTCAACACTGAGAATTTATACTTTAATAATAATATATTGATCTGAAATTAACTAAATTCAGTACAATAATCACAAAATTACAAAACAAAACGCTTTTACAAAATGTCAAGAAACGATAAGAGAAGATGAGGGTACTCGACAGACATTTTTGAAAAATATAAATTATTTTATATAAAGTTTAAAATATTACACGAGGTTGTACATATGCAACCGACATTCTTGACACATGACAAATAAATCTGACAAGTGACAAATAAATTATCTTACGTAAGCTTTTTTTATGCAAGGCAGTATGCGACCGACATAGATCTACTGAACGAGTGACAAATATATTTTACGAAAGGTTATTTTACACAAGGTTGTATGCTGTGCTGATTGTGCTAATTATGTGACCGACATTCTTGATGAGACAAATTTTCATTATTTTACGAAACGTTATTTCGCATAAGGTTGTATAAGGCCAAACAAAAAAATACATGCGTTTCCGATGGCCAGACCGACCCTGAAACTTTTTATGAAGATTTTTTATTTTATTTGTTCTGAACAATGATTTATCACAATATATCGAGGTAACTGACATCACAGAGCAACTGTCAGCTGTATCATTAACTTGTATGGGGTTTATGAGATAAATACATGTAGAATCTCACAATACCTTGCTTTTCTTTTTTTTTGGAGCAAGATATTCTGAGATTCTACATGCATTTATCTCATAAACCCAGCTGCATAAACCCCATACAAGTTGATGATACAGCTGAAAGTTTCTCTGTGATGTCAGTTTACCTCGATATATTGTGATAAATCATTGTTCAGAACAATTTTTATTTTTTTTATTTCCCATAAAAAGTTTTAGCCCCTTAAAAATAGGGTCGGTCGGGCCACCGGAAACAGGTGTTTTTTTTGGCCTTAGTAAAATGTAAGAATCTCATCTGTAGCCCCTTACCGTAGTCCTATATAAAGTTAAAACTATTTTTTCTCTCCATTAAATGATTATCTGAACTGTAATATGAAACTCAATATCTATATTGAAATTTAAAAATGCAGATGTGATTCTTACTATTGCTACTGTTTCACCCAATGGCATTTTACAATCTATACCACTGAAACATACATTAATTGTCTGAAGAGTAAATAAGGATTGTTTCCTTTGCTGTGTATAATGAATTGTAATGAGTATGCAAGACGCAGTTTTAACATATTGAGAAATCGAAAGAATTCAGGACTTGTGTCTATTTTTTGGGACTAGTCACAATTTTTTTGGGACTAATCACTTTTGACAGGGTGACTAGTCCCGCACTAGTGGCTAAAAAAATTATTTGTACAGCCCTGACTGACATTCGACATTTTTGACAAAGTGACAAATAAATTACTGAACGTAAGGTTACTTTATCATTATGTGAGGCTGTATGCGACCGACATTATTGAAGAGTGAAAAATAATAGATTTAATTACGATTAGGCCTAAATTAAAAGATTGTTTGCAGTGTGCCACGAATATTCAATTTATATGATTTAGATGTTATATAAAAAGAGTGTAGATTGTATGCACTGGATTTGATGTTCATATCTTGTACCAAACAAAAGATTTTGTCATTTGAAACATTACTTCGAAAAATTTAGCGTCTTAGCACTGTTCAATAGTTACCTAAATTAAAAGATTGTTTGCAGTGTGCCACGAATATTCAATTTATATGATTTAGATGTTATATAAAAAGAGTGTAGATTGTATGCACTGGATTTGATGTTCATATCTTGTACCAAACAAAAGATTTTGTCATTTGAAAAATTACTTCGAAAAATTTAGCGTCTTAGCACTGTTCAATAGTTACCAAGTCTGTTTCATGTGTCCATAAATGAACATTTGATCAATGTTTCGTTAATATTTAACTAAACCATTTAAAACAAAATCTATGGATAATACTAGTGAAGCACACGATACATGTATTTGCAAATATCCCTACCTACCGACCCTCCCCTAAAAGCCATGAGTCGGAAACTGCAAACAAACCATTTTTTAATGGTGGCCTTAGTTATTACGAATCAATGCTGTACATTTGAAGTGGGCGGGGTATGATTCTAATGTGATACATTACTTGATTACAGCAACAGTACTTATAATTACCTCAAGCATGCAGTCTAGATACTGTCCAGGTCCCATGTATAGATTTCGGTGTGGTGTGGAGACATCTGTTTCTCTCTCAGTTTGTTGGATGTGGTTCCAAGATCAGCTGGTCATATCTCAGACACAAACTATTATTACAAAGGCAGCTCACATGAAGGTTCCGAGGTAATCCGAGACACTCTTTACATAAATATATGTTGCCATGACATGATGTGTGCGGAAACGTTCAAATTAGTGTGTTTTGTTCCGAGTTGAATGGATTGTCTCCCATATTGAGAGTAACCACACTTCTTATGCATAACTCCATCCAAGGTGCTTCTTGTTGTAGAGTATACAGTCCGAATGTCTTGCACCATGTAGTCAATTTAACACTGTAAAATCATTAATCCACACTTGATGCTCTTATAGAATGCATCTGCTGAACCGGATGAGGTTTGGTTTACGTCTCACAACACAGTTAATTTTACATTGCTCTACATGTACATATATGTACAAGCACCACTCTGGATCACTGTAGAACTTCCTGAATTTTCTTAAAAATACTTTCTTTGTGAAACTTAACGTCTGTTGCTCTAATTATCCAGCAAAAAGCACGGGGTTGACCAATTTGCTTTTTTTAAATATCAATAGTTTGAAGAGACCCTCTTGTATGTCTTCATTTCACTTTCATTTTGAAAGGTATTAAGACTTTTAGATCTGGGCTCAGAAACATTCAGGCAAATCCAAACCTGTATGAAATCATGAACTTTTCCCATTCTTGTCACCTGAAACAAAAAAATAGAAACTATTTGCAATGTGTATTTCATCCATTATTTTCTATAAGGCCAAAACAAACAAGAGGCCCAAGAGGGCCTGTGGACGCTCTACTGGCTAACATGGCTCTTATAACATCAATGAAGTGAGTGACTGCCATTTACGTTTTTTTTAACAGTTTCGGGCAAAAAACAGCTTTTTAACTAAATCAAAGGCCATAACTAAAGAATCTGGTAAAGTTTGGTAAAGATCAGATGAAAAATGAAGGCCCAACCGTATCAACGAGGCAACATATAGCATGTTTAACTAAATCAAGAACACCTCTGTTACTGGTCTGATGGTCGAACATAGAGCTAAAAAAAAAAAAGAAATTGCAAAAAAAAAAAAGAAATTCAAAAAATTGCAAAAAAAAATTGCAAAAAATAAATAAATTGCAAAACATTTCAAAAAAAAAGAGAAGATATTTCAAAAAAAAAAAAATTCAAAAAAAAATATTTCAAAAAAAAAATAAAAAAAAAAATAAATAATAATTAAAAAAAAAAAAACTCTATACATGTCTATGTAAAACATGTGACCCGAGGGTTACCATTTGAACAAACTTGGTAAAGGACCATAAACTTACAGCAAATGCAAAATATTAAACCTCTGGCTCTTGCAGTTCCAGAGAAGAAGATTTTTTTCAGTTTTTCCCTATACAAGCATTTATGTAAAACTGTGACCCCCGGGGCGGGGCCAGATGTGACCCCAGGGTCCCCATTTGAACAAAATTGGTAAAGGACCATAAGCTTATAGCACCAGCAAAATATTAAACCTCTGGCTCTTGCAGTTTCAGAAGAAGATTTTTTAAGTTTTTCCCTATACATGTCTATGTAAAACATGTGACCCTTGGGGCGGGACCAAATGTGACCCCAGGGTCACTATTGTCACTATTTGAACAAACTTGGTAAAGGACCATAAGCTTATAGTAAATGTAACATATCAAACCTCTGACTCTTGTAGTTGGCGAGAAGAAGATTTTTAAAAAAAAATCCTATATAAGTCTATGTAAAACTGTGACCCTCGGGGCGGGGACAAATTTGACCCCCGGGTCACCATTTGAACAAACTTAGTAGAGGACCATAAGCTGATGCTACATGTATTACATGAGAGCTCTGTGCCATGTGGTTCCAGAGAAGAAGATTTTTTTCAGTTTTTCCCTATACAAGCCTATGTAAAACTGTGACCCCCGGGGTGGGGCCAAATGTGACCCCAGGGTCACCATTTGAACAAACTTGATAGAGGACCACAAGCTTATAGCAAATGCAAAATATTAAACCTCTGGCTCTTGCAATTTCAGAGAATAAGATTTTTTAAAGGGTATGTAGCGACACAGCCAAACATCTGTATTATTGAGAGTTTTGAAAAACTTGAATAAGGGTGAAAGAATTATCAAAATCGGATCATAAACAAAGAAGATATGATCATTTGAAGTCTCTGTTGAAACGGATATGGAAGCGGCCATTTTGAGAGCTATGACATCACGGTTCTAAATGACCATATATGGAATATATATAAATATGAAAATTTACTGATTTATAGGGAAAAAATGAAAGCAACTGTATGAAAAATATGTAATACGTAATGGCAATAATGATTTATATCACCAGTAAAAAAAATCATTCATTTGCAGTGATTTTCTTCATTTTAAATGATATTTATCAATATTCCATATATGGTAATATGGAACTATGACATCATAGTTCTAAAAATGGCGGCTCCCATATTCGTTTTAAAACAACCTTTAAATGGTCATATCTTTTTTGTTTATCATTCGATTTTGATAATTCTTTCACCTTTTTCCAAGTTTTTCAGAACTCTCAATAATAGAGTTTGTTTGGCTGTGGCGCTACATTCCCTTTAAGTTTTTCCCTATACATGTCTATGTAAAACATGTGACCCTTGGGGCGGGGCCAAAAGTGACCCGAGGGTCACCATTTGAACAAACTTGGTAAAGGACCATAAGCTTATAGTAAATGCAAAATATCAAACCTCTGGCTCTTGTAGTTTCCGAGAAGATTTTTTAAAAACAAATCCTATATAAGTCTATGTAAAACTGTGACCCCCGGGGCGGGGACAAATTTGACCCCAGGGTCACCATTTGAACAAACTTAGTAGAGGACCATAAGCTGATGCTACATGTAATACATGAGAGCTCTGTGCCTTGTGGTTTCAGAGAAGAAGATTTATTAAAGTTTTTTCCTATATGTCTATATGAAAAACATGCAAAACCTCAATATACAAATTTTGGACCCCCGGAGCACGGCCATTTTTGACTCCGGGGACTTTATTTGAACAAATTTGATAGTCTAGGCGTTGGCGATCATTTTAAAAGAAAAACTGTTGAAATCTGTCCAGCGGTTATGGAGAAGAAGATTTTTTAAGGTTTCGATCATATATGGTAATGGCAGCTATCTTGGATGTAGCATTGACCTAATTTTAACAAATCTAAAAAGCATTCAACTAAGGATCATCCACGTGAAGTTTGTTCAAAATTAGCCAAGCGGTTTCTGAGAAGAAGTCGTTTGAAGAAAAGTTAACGGACGACAGACGACAGACAGACAGACGACGGACGACACAGCATCCCATAAGCTCTGCTGGCCCTTGGCCAGTAGAGCTAAAAATGGTTTGTTTCCGCTAACGGCTTCAAAAAAAAATAGGGTAGTTACATGTAGGTAGGCAAAACTTTTTATTAAGAAATAAACAAGAACCGAAAAACACAGAAAATTTGTTTAAGCGCCAGAAAGTTCCTACCGTGACTGGCAAGGGTAATATCTGTTTAGTGAGACATGTAACTGGTTACTGTAATACATATACATGTATGTATTATAATCTACCAAATGACACCAACTCGATATTAATTTGCCCCTGAATCTTAGGAAATACAGTTAGTTCAGTCAGTCAGTTACCTGGCCTTTAATCATGCTAACAAACGAGGCAGGGCACCAAAAATAACAGGCAGGGATCACCCTAGGAGTGAATTTCAATGAGACAAAATGTCCCATTTGCTTGATTTTAATGAGACATTCACCATTTTCATGAAACATTTCGAATGTGAAGCCGAAACATCAGTGGTTGTTCGTCGACCTCACGTAGCGCTGGAGGCCGCTATGCGGGTCTGGGGGCATGACCAAAGCTGATGAAATTTGGCAAATGAATAAAATAAAGATGATATATGAATACTACAAAATTTTGTTGTTGTAGCTTTATGGGATCATAATAAATTTCATCAGCAAAAAGATGTGCGTTTTCAAATGTACCGAGTGTATATTAATTGTTCGCCACTAGCGGTAATGTTGCCGCAAACACCATGGTAATCTTCGGTGAATTTGCCGCAAACTCGCCAAAAACCTATATATGTTTGCCAGAACTTCGCTACAAACATTTATTTATTTGGAACGTTCACCATAACATCACCACAAACTTACTTGCAGTATTTTTTGTTCGCCACAACATCGCGACAAACTTTACCATTCTGATTAATTGTTTTATTGCACGCCGTAACATCATCACAAACTTTTCAGTTCAGATTTGCCGTTTCTTTATTCGCCACAACATCACGACAAACTTAAACTTTATACAGAATTTTATTATTTCTGTGTTTAATACTTATTACTAAAGTGAAATTTGCATTTTATGTCAAAGGACCACTTGAACGAGTCATTTTGCTAAGTATACATTTTTAGTGGAACCATATTTCTTTCAGAATAAGAAAAATATTATTATTGTGTTGCAAGAACATTTTTAAATACCAAACACCATGATAACTCAAACATTTAAACCTGAGAACAATTAAAATTGTATCCCAAGTGCAAAATGCAGTATTAATTTGCATTTATAACATGATGACAAGCCAATTTAATAGTTTTAAGTCATTCTGAATTTTCATAAAGATAATTAATGCTAATATCAGAAAAATATAAGTGTACAGTCGTGTGTATGTTTGTGTAGTTCTAAGGTTTATAGTCCCTCCGCCAACAAACTCAATGTGCCTTACTTAGGGCGTACCGAGATGGGTACAATAGAGTCTGGACTTTTAGAATGTATTTTTGAATTTTGAATATTACATAGGCCTTGCCAACAGAGGTCTGTTTAATGCCTAAATATACATGTGCCAGTGTACAGTCATGTAGAAACACCCAATTTATGATATAGTGAAAAAGAATTGAATTGAATTGGGGTTTTAAGGCGCACCAACACATGAATAGGTTATATGGCGCCTAAAAGGCATGAACATGCCAGGCTCATCTTCCATGTACATCGAGATAAAATATGGAAAATGGGCCTAGAACCTTCTCACCCTGAACTGCAGAGTTGCTGCAAATTCTATCGTAGAAACTCCATTTACGCTGGAGCCACGTTATTGTTTTTCTGCCACTGCTCTTTGATGCGAGCGAGATGGCACCTGAAACAATGCAGGGGTCATGATGAAGACCTTTAATGAGCATGAACAAAAAATGACAAATGAATATGAATGGGGGGGGGGGGGTCCTACCCCTCTGCATGTGACGGTGTGTTTGCAGTGGTTGTATTCTACCCCGGCAACCACACGGGGTAAAAAGAAATGCTGGAACATAAAATTGCTCACTGGGTCAGTTAATTATTATTACCAGGTATTATGCAATTTCCTTTGATCTGAAGCAGTATCATGCAGTATCATGTAGAGGTTATACTATTAGAAACACATGACATTGTGTTCATGAAATTGTGGTCTTTTTGCATATATATAGCCAGTTATCATGTAGCTGTATGAGTGAATATTCTGAACAGGATGTTCCGCACCTGTATATTGTAAGTTTATATTAACTGTTTTATTTTTATATGTCGCAAAATAGCAAGTTTTTCATCTTCAAAACCCCTGACCTCCAGAGGTAAATGTGTATATTTACGTTTGTGTGTCTGTCTAGGGTCTGTTGCTTATTCTAAGATATCCAGAAATGCAGAAATGACAGTGCTCAACATCTCCATAAAAATGAGTAATGCAGAAATTAATGCGCTCGACATCTCTATGAAAATGGAAGTAATACAGAAATGACAGCGCTCGACATCTCGATGAAAATGGGCGTAATGCAGAAATGACAGCACTCAACATCTCTATGAAAATGGGAGTAATGCAGAAATGACAGCGCTCGACATCACTATGAAAATGGGAGTAAGGCAGAAATGACAGCACTCGACAACTTTATGAAAATGAGAGTAAGGCCAAATAAAATTATACCTGTGTTTAAGTACTGTAACGTTGTTAAAAAAAATAGGGTAGGTAGGTAGGCATTTTATTTTATTTTTTTATGGCGAAGTTACACTTAAGGTGGCCATGAGCTTTGATGAAAGGGAAAATGTGGTATTTTAAAAACTACAATAGATAACAATATGCAATTGTGTATGTTTTATTGTTTCCCAAAAGGCCCGACAACAACAGGCTCTTTTCCCAATCCAGGACTAGAAATTAACACTTTTAGTTTACTAGACCACCGGTCTAGTAGTTGGGTAAAATTGCTAGACCTTCTCAGAAATTACTAGCCCAATATAATATTTGATAGAAAATACTATTTTAAAGGGGTTGATGCACCATTTTCAATGTTTACTTTAAAGGGCTCTGAAAAACTTGAAAAAAGCTGAAAGAATTATCAAAATACCATGACAAATAAAAGAGATATGACCTATTGAAAATTTGGAAGGAACATAAATGGAGGCGGCTATATTTGAACGATGAAGTCATCGCGTCTTTTTACCATTTATGGAATATTGATAAACTATATTTTATAGCAAAGAAAATCACTGCAAATTGATTAAAATTAAATATACAGATGCAAAAAGAACAAATGGTATGCTTATTTTTCATCTGCAATGTTTTTCTTTGCTTTAAACAACATTTTACCAATATGCCATATATGGTAGAAAGGCGCGATGACGTCATCGTTCAAATATGGCTGCCTCCATTTATGTTTCTTTGCAAAGTTTCAATAGGTCATATTTTCTTTATCTTTCATGGCATTTTGATAATTCTGTCAGTTTTTTTCAAGTTTTTCAGAGCCCTTTAAAATAAACATTGTCAACCCCTTTAATTCAAGTTTCCGTTTCTTTATACGAGTTTTACATTTATTGAAACTTTGGAAATATCAGGTTTTTAAAAGACCGGTTAGGTTAGACAGTGCTGTCACTACATAATCTATCGATTTATAATTTATTTCTTATTTGAATAATTTTTGTTTCTAGCCCATCGGGACTACCCAGACACAGACTTTGCTAGCCCGGCAGCATTTTTGCTAGCCTCGGGCTACAGGACTAGTGCTAATTTCGAGCCCTGCAATCACTTGCAATTATAGCAAAGTGATAAAACAGGTTAATTTATTTTTTGCAAGTCCGGAAGAGGGTCAGTTCCAACAGCAGGACAATGAGCTCATGAGTCAGCCGTGATCGTGTGAACAAAACTTTATTTTCAAAAAAAAAAATTAAAAAAAATGTTTATGTTTCTTTTTTAATTGTTTTTTTCAATAAAAAAAAGGGGAGTCGGGGGTGTTTTCAGAGGGTCGGTCGGGTTACAGTTAACTCAGGTATAATTTTATTAAGCCTAATACAGAAATGGCAGCGCTGGAAATCTTTATGAAAATGAGAGTTCAGTAATGCAGGAATGACAGAGCTCGACATCTCTAAGAAAATGGGAGTAATGCAGAAATGACAGCGCTCGACATCTACATGAAACTGAGAGTAATGCAGAAATTACAGCACTCGACATCTCTATGAAAATAGGAGTAATGCAGAAATTACAGCACTCGACATCTCTATGAAAATAGGAGTAATGCAGAAATTACACCGCTCCACATCTCCATGGAATTGAGAGGAATGCAGAAATGACAGCGCTCGACATCTCTATGAAAACAGGAGTAATGCAGAAATTACAGTGCTCGATATCTCCATGAAACTGGGAGTAATGCAGAAATTACAGCACTCGACATCTCTATGAAAATAGGAGTAATGCAGAAATGGCAGCGCTCGACATCTCTATGAAAATGAGAGTAATGCAGGAATGACGGAGCTCGACATCTCTAAGAAAATGGGAGTAATGCAGAAATGACAGCGCTCGACATCTCCATGAAATTGAGAGTAATGCAGAAATGACAGTGCTCTACATTTCCATGAAAATGGGAGCAATGAAAGTGTTCGACATCTCCATGAAAATGAGAGTAATGCAGAAATGACAGCGCTTGACATCTCCATAAAAATGGGAGTAATGTGGAAAAAGACAACATTTGACATTTCCATGTAAATTAGAGTAATATTTGAATGAAATTTAGGAGTTTTTGACATTTCCATGAAAATGAGCATAAACTTGCATTTTACACATGTCTGGATGTAATTTATTATTGTATGGCTTTGTCAACTTTGTAAGTTACGGATTAGGATAAATTTGTATTCCAGAATTTTAATTTACAATATGAATTCAGCATAATAATTATTATTTTTTTAAACGGCGCACCATTGTTCTATTTTATAATTTCAGTCCTTTATTTATTTTGAAAAAGTTTGCCGCGATGTATTGGCGAACATTGCCGCAACTTTGCAGCAAACGTCAGCACAAGCATCGCCAGATAGCTAGAACATTGCAGAGAAACATTTTATGCAAATGAAATTTGCTGCAAAGTTGCCGCACACTTCTACTAGATGTAAATGAGTTCTGCGGCAAAGTTGTAGCAAACATTGCCAAAACATCACCAGAAGATTACAGCTAAAAGTGTTATGCAAATGAAATTTGCTGCAAAGTTGCGGTACACTTTTACCATGCAAATGAGGTCAGCGGCAAAGTTGCGCTGAACATCGCCAGAAGCTCATTTGCATATTTGTTCGCTGCAACTTTGCCGCAGACCTCATTTGCATGGTAAAAGTGTACCGCAACTCAGCCCCCTTTTCTTCTTTTGTTTGCAGCTTTTCACAGCCGGATAAAATATCAAAATCATAAAAAGGGCTGGTAAGGTCAGAGAAAGCTCGGATTATCAACGTATGAGCTCCATTTTATTACTTTTATGAGGGCTGTGCAAAATAGAACAGGTGGGGAAAATATTGTACCCCAACCGGGACTTTATCTGAGGGTCTCTAGCTTGCAGGGTCAGCCCCACCTGTAGCGCTTTTCACCTGAGCGTAGGACCATCAACCGATTTACAATTTTAAATGTAAAATACTGCAGTTGTTAACATTTTGGAAGATGATCGCGGTCTCATCACATTTAGGAACTAGGTGGCTAGCTGGGGTGGGGTGATCTGAAGAAACGCTCTACCGGGAGAAACAAACAACATCAGGGAGGGGTTTGCGGGGTGTTGTAAGTTATAGCACAGGAATTCGATATTGTAAGTTGTGTAGGAATAAAATGATGAACAAATATGTACCCCACCCATCGTTTTATTATAGATCTACCCTAAATACGTGTTGTCGTGATTTTTATTCATACGCAACATATAATTTCGAATTCCTGTGGTTATAGGGTACTGTACGGATATAATAATATCCGCTGGAACTCTCTAAGAGGAATGAAGGGAACATACTATTTGGCTTACCTTGGTTAAGTTCGTGATCAATGTCGAAGTCCGCTCGAATTTCACCAAAATTATCTTGCAACCCGGTCGTGGAATTTCGACCACTGCAGAAAATGAATTCTCGCTCCATCCTGGCGAATCTCTGTCACACGCGCTCTCTCCCAGGCCCAGCGCGCCGTCAATGGCTTAAACAATTTGATCTATTGAGAACGTTCCGGCTTAATAATTAATTAATTTAGCTATACGCGAAGGAGTCTGGACTGAAAATAATAAAATGGCGCGCGAATGCGTCGTGAATACTTTCTGTATAAATACGCGTTGCAGAATCTCGGTTATTATTTGTAGTTAATAAAATATTTACATATTTTCTTTTTAATATCAATAAAAGATAAGTTTAGAATACGTCTTTAACAAATATTATATTTAATTATAAGTACAATATCAAATAACTATGATTAGTGAAGATCTATTTCTTGTGTGTATGTTGTAGGGCTTTGAATATGTTATGACGTCACAAAGTAGGCGGAGCTTACAAATTCGCACCGATGCTGCGATCGTACCGACTGATATTTTATCGATTAAACACACATTTTAAGTATAAAAAAAAAGAAACGTTTCATTATAGATTTGATAACAATTATATTACGATAAAAACACAAAATGAAGCAATTTGAGCTAGATTTGACCGACTTTAGTGATGACCCCAGGGTACCCCGTTTCGCCATATAGGCAAAGATGCGACCTTGGGGTCATACAGGTAAGACCGTGTCCACGTAATGCAACCATGTTTTTTGAAAAACATATCATTGTTAATGGAGCTGCAGTTAGTGTACGTAGTCTTGTGTGCAATATCTGAAGGTTTCTTTTCCCGAACTGGTAGTGTTTTGGAATTGTATTATTTTGACTGTTCATTAAATGTTTGAATGAGCAAACTGTTTTGGCTTGTTGTGAGTCTTTACTGAGCTCATTCCATTCACGAATGACGGAGGGGAGAAAAGAGTTATAGTAGTAGTTTGTTCGAGCATTGATAGTTTGGATATCTATGGAGTTACGTAAGTTATACCTGGAATAATTACCTACTGAAGGTGGAGCAAGTTCAGAGAGGAAATTTGGAGTTAGGTGGTTTATCATTTTATAAAACATATCCCGTTTGTGCTTACGACGCATGTCTCCGAGGGTGTCCCAACCAGTTTCTTTGTAGAGGTTTTCAATGGAAATAAGTTTCGTTGCTCCGGTTACTATACGAGCAGCCTCATTTTGCATTTTGTCTAACTCATATTTTTCATATTGTGTGCAGTTATCGAACAGTAAATCACCGTATTCTAAAATAGGTCTGATAAAGGAAGTATAAATAGTTTCTAATGACACTCTATCAAGCTTGTACTTTAGTTTTCTCATAATGTTAATTCTCAGCCATGCTTTTGATTGAATGTATTCAATGTGTTTGTGCCAGGATAAATCATTTGACAGGAAAATGCCGAGGTGCTTGTGGTCCTCAACTTCAGTTATCACTTTGATATAATAAATACCAGAGGGTGGTTAATAAAATTGACTTTTCGTGAAATGCGAAGAGATTCGGTTTTGGTTGGGTTAAATTTAACAAGTCATCTATCTGCCCATGCCGAAATGTTCAATAGGTCGGAATTAAGTGTATTTGCAGCAGCAATTGGATTATCAACTACAATGAATAGACCTGTATCATCTGCAAAAAGGCGAATATTTGAATTGATGTCTATAACAATATCATTTATGTAGAGAAGGAATACAAGTGGTCCTAGGATAGAGCCTTGAGGGACACCGGCTTTAATTTTATTCCGGTCAGATTGAACACCTGATAGAACAGCGCGTTGTTTTCTATCACTAAGACAATTCTCAAACCATTTTAAAAGCTTTCCAGTGATACCAGCGGCCTTTAGTTTAACTAAGAGTCCCTTGTGCCAAACGCGAGCAAAGGCTCTGCTAATGTCACAAAAAAATAGCCCGAATTTCCTTTCCAGAACCCAGGGAAGAGCAGAAAAGGTTATACAGGTATGCAAGTTGGTTAATTGTAGAGTCACCTGGAACAAATCCAGACTGCAGTGCAGTTTAAATGTTATTTGTTTGAAAAAAAAAAAAACGTGTTTAAAGATGTTTTTCTCCAAAGCCTTTTCAATAGTACAAAGGAGTGCAATAGGTCTGTAGTTAGAAACAACAGACCGGTCGCCAGATTTGAAAATTGAACAGACGTGGGCTTCTTTCCAAGTTGATGGAACACAACTATCGTTGAGAGATTGATTAAATAAGGAACATAGTGTTTCAGCGAGTTGAGTAGCTAGTTCTCTAAGAATACGGTTATTAATTGAATCAGGACCTACAGCTTTACCTAAAGGTAGGGTCTCTAAGATTTGCTTGACTTCGAGTGGACACAGTACAATGGAACTAAGTGTTGACTCATTTACAGCGGGTAAGACGGGGATTTGAACAGTATCATCATTTATAAGAGTTTGATTTCGAAAGAAGTCGTTTAATAGGTTTGCTTTGTCAACGTCATCTGTAACAATAGAATCGTTATGGTACAATGGGGGTACGGATTCTTTGCGGTTTGACGACATAAGATATTTTAACGTTGACCACCAGTTTTTTGAAGAATGATTTTCAGTTTTGAGTTTTCTGACAATATTTGGAAGTGGTTGGCTTTGTTTTTCCGAATTAAGTCAATTATTTCGTTCTAAGTTTACGAAATTTAGCCCACAGGGCTGGTGTATTTATACGTTTGGCTTTACGATAGGCTCGCCTTCGTTTTCTAATCAAACATTTTATAGATGAAGTGATCCATGGCATGTCGTTAGGTTTGATCCGAACCAGTTTGTTTGGGATGCATTGTATTGATAGTTAAATTATATGATTGGGTATCGTGTTTGCATGTACATTAACAGTGTTATCGTAGAACATAGTCCAGTCAGTAGTTTTGGCCCGATGTCTCAAAGTATCATAATCTTCCTTATCATAACTCCAAATATGCCTATTGAAGGATTTAATAAGTTGCTTTTTGAATTTGAGAATACCAAATATTGGGCAGTGATATCGAATATCTTGTTGTAAAAACGGGTCCCCTACACCGCTTAGCAAGACACTGCCCTTATTATTAACCAAGATAATGTCAATTGTTGAAGGTGAATTTTCTGTAAAATGAGTTGGTTCGTTTATGCATTCATATAGTGAGAATTGCTCACAAATAAAAGTAGTTTTCGACAGGAGTTAGCATGGTTCGTATTAAAGTTTAAATCACCAGTAATAGTTATGTCGTTGATGTTTGTATCCACTGCAAGGTGGATTTAATTTTCGATAATGGAATTGTGAACATTATCTGCACTGTGTGGTCTGTAAAATAATCCGAAAAGAATGTGTTTGTGCTTCATGAAGATGTCGACCCATATACATTCAATACCTAACGGTTCAAGGTCATGCCTACGTTTGTAATGTATATTATTTTTTATATAGAGTTTAACGCCAACATGACTGTCACCAGTGCGATCTTTTCTCTCAGAAGCGGAGAAGAAATCAATTATTTGGTGTCGATTGGTTAAGCCAAGTTTCAAAAAATGCTAGTATGTCAAATTCACTTAGCTCAGTCCGTAAGAAATCAAGTTTGTGAGAGATACTTTGGACATTATAGTGAACAAAAGATAAATGTTTAGAGAGGTCCATTGATTCAATGATTGATGAATAGTGAGATGATGAATGACTATTGTTTGGTTCCCGGAGTGGACCGGGGTTGGGATGTACGTCTCCAGAAATAATAAGAAGAATGACAAGCCAAGCAATTAATGTAGCTATAAAGAAAAAACACATAACATGAAATGTAAACTCAATGTTTTGCATGTGCAACTTACTAGCCGGGTAACATTTCGTACCATGAGACGAATGAGTTAATTTGTGTGAGATATGACTGGTCTCGTGGATACCATTTAGCATTACAAATGTACAACATTCGTCTTCAAAGATCGGTAATAAAACTAACAAAGTCAATAGTATTGAATTTTTTTAAAAATGACGACATGTTCTCATGACAGCAACTGTCTTGCAACTAATCACGTTCATGATATTGATGACAGCAAGTACAAAAATAGGACAGTTGCCAACACTAAGACATGTCTGCGGTTAGCATAAATAAGAATTCTGTTGCAACAAGTCAACTTTTCAACAAACTCGCTACCAATAAAAAAAGAAAGAAATCATAATCGAATATAGATATGTTTTTCATATCTAAGACAAGAAAATTGGGGTTATCGAAACATTAGGTAGGAAAGTTACGTTGGTAATTGGGAGTCTGAGAGTTACAAGATTAACTGATGTATTTAAGAGATTTGGAAAAACACAACACATTTATGATTTTCAATAGTATGGGATAGTTAATTATTTGGGTATGGGATTCAACATTAACACGTCCATTACGCATAGGGTAATGTTCGGACCTAATATAGCACCTCCTTGAATTACAAACGTCATAAACATGGTAAAACAACTTACATAAACAGGCATATACACACACATACACATGCATATTTGCGTAAACACGTTAATATATAATACACATATACACATAATTATATAGGGTACTGAATCATCATCAAATATAGTCATTCCCCTTTAGGCTCTAACATACACCTAACACTTTGTAGCACGAGCGTAAATGCATATAGACAATACGTACACCGAATTGTTTTTGTAATTGGGCCAAACATGAGAAAATATAACAACACTAGAACGATATTGGTGAAAAAATGTTTCTGTGAATGTTCTTAGTAGACGATTTAAAAAGAATGCAGTAGGAACTTGTTGGACAATATATTATTCATTAGTAATCATACTGGTGCGACAGAGGTAGAGGTTACTACCTTTAACGTTGACAGAGGTTATTAAGTTTAACGTTGACAGATTTTGGTTTCGTTAACGTTAACAGAGGTTACTACCTTCAACGTCACCTTTAACGTTGACAGAGGTTGATACCGTTAACGTAGACAGAGGTTGTTACGTTTAACATGGACAGAGGTTATTAACATTAACGTTGACAGAGGTTAATACCGTTAACAGGGGTTGGTACATTTAACGGTGACAAAGATTGGTAACGTTTACATTGACAGAGGTTGGTACCGTTAACGATGACATAGGTTGTTGTCATTATGAGCCGTAGACATGAGCCCATGCCTACGTCTCGCGACGTGAACATAGGACAATTTCCCCGTAGGTACCCTATACCTGCAATACACAAAAACTAAATGGCGACGATAACGTTGCCGATTAGTTTTGGAAACCGCCGATTGTTTCCTTTCTATTGCTTTTCTGCGCTTTCCATTGTGTGTAAAGGTAAAAAATAATCGTAAGTATATATATATTGTTTTTTGCAATTTAAGAGACAATAAAACATTAACATAGTGAAAAAATACGTTTATTTTATGAAAAATCAGCCAAATATAACGACGTTAGAGCAATGACGTCACGAAAATAAGCAACGTCTAGTTAGAGGCACGTTACGGGGAAATTGGCGCAATAAAAATGAAAACGTGTTTCTGGCTTTTTTTGTTTTCTTAAATAAATGGTAACAACTTTGAAGTATGACAAATTCTATATTAGGATTCTTGACAGAGAACATGGGCTCAAATTCTCTGCCTGGAAAGTATATTCCACCTCGCCTAACGGCTCGGGTGAATATAATTTCAAGGTAGGGAATGTGAGCCAATGTCCCCTGTCAAGAATCCTAATAACTAATATTAATTTAACGTTGACAGAGGTTGATAACGTTAAAGTTTACAGAGGTTTGTCCCGTTAACGTTGCAGAGGTTAGTACCATAAACTTTGACAAAGGTTTTCGCCGTTAACTTTGACAGAGGTTTGTTCTGTTAACGTTGATAGTGGTTGATAAATTCAACGTTGACATAGGTTGGTACAGTCAAATTTGTCGAAGGTTGTTACCGTTAACGTTGACAAAGGTTGGTACATTTAACCTTGACATAGGTTGCTACCTTTAACGTTTGCCAGAGGTTGGTACCGTTAACGTTGACAGATGTTGGTATATTTAACGTTGACAGAAATTCTTACCTTTATCGTTGACATAGGTTGATACTGTTAACGTTGACATATGTCGGTACCTTTAACGTTGACATAGGTTGGTACCGTTAACACTGACATAGGTTGGTACCTTTAACCTTGACATAGGTTAGTACTGGTATCGTTAACTGTTACCTATATATAAATGGTTACATGTTGCAATGCCTGTTTATTATTGATTTGGCCTTAAAGGGACACATGGCAATCTTGAGTTGTATTCAAACATTAAAATGTGCCCCTCAGTTAAGTTATCCTGCGTCATTTTGACTTTAAAACTGCTTGCATATGATTAAATAAAAAAATGAGATTTCAATTTTCTTCACTATTTCACCAAATTTTTCAATATATTATTGATGCACTATTATAAAAAGTTAGTAATATGTAAAAACGATTTGCTTTGAACTATTCTAACAATTACTATTAATGATTGAACAAATGCAAGTAAAGTGAAAAATTAACGGGACGCCGTGAGTTTTTAAAAAATCAAGATTGCCGTGTGTCCCTTTAAAATAGAAGTAAACATGTTTACCATTGATGCAAATAAGTTATGCAAATTCATGTATGATGTTTGGACTGTTCCCATTGGCCTGTTTTAGTGGGAAAGTTGTGGAACAATCTTTGGCAGTATATAAACAGTCTCTGGGAGCAGCTCAGCAGGTCACGTTGACAGAGGTGTGTACCGTTAACGTTGACACAGTTGTTGTTACCAGTAGTATAGAAAAGGGGGAGGTTGCGGGGAGGGGGTATGAGCGCAGTTTTTCCCTAAGGGTCCCCCCATAAAAATACATCAAATTTGCTTCCCGCAGATTGCAAAACTGTTTTAAAATACTGGCAGAGTAACTTCAAGCCAGTTTCAAACTGAATGACATATTGTTTTTAAAGCCAGTCAACAAATTTTAAACTAGTAATGCAAACCCCCAGGGGAAAACGTTGCTCATATCCGCCCACCCCCACCCCTTTCTATGCTACTTGTAGTCAGTTACTAATCAGTAGGCAATATCAGTAGCCGAAAAGTGAAAACAAAGATTATTCCAAACCATGGCGAAATATCTGGTGGAAATACTCCCCTATGCAAGTGACAATAAGACGTTTCTGGATAATAAACCTCAAACACTTCTACTCATGTTTCAAACACAAAGGGTAACGTTCCAACAAGATTACAAAACAAGATCAACTATCTTTGGAGCGTCGAAGGACTTATTCGGCCCCTTCAAAATAGTTTTAATGCGATCAAAAGAAGTCGGAAGGAACAGGGCAATACTCCTCGTCATGGCTACTATTTATATGCTAGCGTATCTTGGTCATTTTCTAATAAATACCTTTTGTCATCATATGCAGACAAACTTTTTTTATTTATTGCATAACTGTTTAGTTCATGTTTGTTAGATCTGATAACTTTCATTTAATGGTGAGCTTCTGTTGCCGTGAATAAAATGTTTTTGTAAACATTATGTGTTATTTGTTTTTTAACAACCTATTTGTAAACACCTTTGCATTTCTGTGCTTTGATCTCGTTGTCTAAAACATATGAATAGAATTTACTTCGCAATCCAATAAACTCGACAATTGGTATACCATAAGCTTCATCTTTCATTTTGCCAATAACTATTTCATTTTCGTCAAAATAAAATTTGCTTTTTGGATCATAATCACTATTATCGAAAAGGTTTTTGTTCTTGTAAAAATCTGCATATGCATCTTTTGTTTTAATTTCATAACACAAAGAATCGGTGTCAGTGAACAATAACATTTTATAAGTTTTTTCATTATATATATTTTTAATGCAATTGTAGTGAAAATCATTCATTAAGTATTTCGACAAGTCTAAAATACACATGCCAACATAAAAAGGACGATTTAAAACTAGTCTTTCTATCATTCTGTTTATAGCATATACATTTTCATTAAACATTTTGCAAGAAATGAATGATGGTCTCGCTGCATGTTTTAAAAGAACTACCTCATCATGTGTTAACTTAACATTAATTACTTTTCTCAAGTTTTCCATGGTTTAACAAACACAGATTTGTTCCTAAGCTTAAAAAACTGTTTCTCGAAAACATTTCTTCCTGCTGTCCTCTTGGCGGTGTTTTGCTTATATTAATATATTAAAATCTGTTTCAAATATATAACGTCTTGGATTTTCAATAATTAAGTCTATATCACTACGAATAGTAAAATATTCTTCTGTATTTATAAACGGATTAGTTGTAAAGGTAAAAGCGGCATGAACATTGTCACGAATGGTGCTTTGAAGTGGTTTTTGTGTTGAGTACGATGCATAACCATAGTAAGTTTAAACATCGAACAGGAAATGCAGTTTTCAGAGAACACAGTAAACCCCAAAGCACGCAAAAAGACAAACAAGAATGGTAATAGTAATAATAAAGGCATATGACGTCACAAACACAAAACGAGTTGACAGTAGGACTCCTTGGAATGGTCAGTGGCAAAAAGGCCGCTGGAGGTTTAAACCTGGTTCTAGGGTGCACCAAACCTCACACTTACCCTACTGTCATCCAAATTAACCTTTATTGAATAATACTTATTTTGCCTTTTGTAGCTTCAAAAACTATAATCCCGCCTGCATTTTATCATCAATTATCTGAAGAATTACTGCATGACGTCCATCATATCTATTATTATACCCTTTAAGAACAGCAATTTCGTTACTAAAAGCTCTCATTTGTCTTGAAGCCTCAGACTTTAGTTTCTCATTGTCAACCATTTCATTTTGATTTCTTCAAACCCTTTGTTAATACCGTCAACGTTAGTTCTTATTTGTTCATCTAATTCTCTATATTTATTTTCTAATGCGCTTTTAATTAGGGTTATTTCGCTATCAAAAGCAGTTCTCATTTGTCTTGAAGCGTCAGCAATAGCAGCTTCAAGCTCATTGTTATCAACCATTTGTTGATTGATAGCATCAATCCGTTTATTAATACTCATACTTAACACATGCATTTATTTGTTCACTTTATAGCATAGTGGCGTTGCTTGTGCAGTGTGGCGGCAGTAAAACGTCTCCCCGCGCTTGCAATCAGTACTGTTATTCATTCGATCTTTGGAGATCGCTGAGCCCGATACTTATATTTAATTATCGGTGGTACTATTTCATTTCTTTTTGTTTTCTTACTTAATTTTCGATTCAGTGGTTCCACTACTCCGGCCGATTAAAGGCTCTGGGTATTGCTTAACAACTTAAAGGATATGTTGTCTGCTTTTTAATTTAGTCTTTTGACTGATATTTGTGATATGCAGGCTTCATAACCGCTGCTCCCAACTAAATTCCATTATGTTTATTTCGCTTTTCGGGGCATTTTATTTCATTAGATACTGGGACCATATGCCGTACGACATGGGGAAGAAAGATACTCCATGTCCACCGCCATATGCATGCCATCTTCGGGATGGTTAGAATTTTGTACTATTGATTTTATAATGTTGAGTTCTGCTCAACCCGGGGCTAGAGGGCGTGAGCGTTTACACTCCATTTGTGCAATTTCATTTTCCTCAGCACCTTGCAAGTGTAATCTGGGCAATATGTCTGACCAAACTACGGTTGCCCCGGGAATTTGGAAAACATATATTTTACATCTTTTTCAATTCTTTTGATGAATGTAAACGTTTTGCTTTCAACAATATCATTACCTGCATGGCTGGCTTACGCTTAAATAGTATTTCACATTGCAGTTTTGGTAAAATATTTTTCCACGACATCCCTCCGGTGCCAAACCAAATTAAACGTACGCCTGCCTTGAAACTTTCATTTTCCCATTCATGTGCCTTGTGAGGAACATTTTGCATTCGAGAGTCACTCACAAGCCATATATCTGTAATATTACAATAAATTGCATTCATTGTAATATAAAAATCCATATAAGGCTCGCTTTATTTCTAATTCTAGTGCCTGCACCACAACAAACATCTCCAAACTTTTAACTTCTTGTCTTACTGCCGTTAAAGATCACGTTAAACTATATTGTGATAAAACTTATGAAAACTCTGGGATTCATTTATTTTAGTCTATAAAGAATTCAGGAGATGTTCTGGATAAAATGTTCAATAAAGGTCAAGTTTCATCAATAAGCACTTATGACTTGTCTACACTATATACAACCTTACCACATCACCTTATTAAAGACAGCCTAATTTCTCTTATTCCAAAAACATTCGCTAGAGAAAATACTACATTTTTGGCATGTAATAATATTAAAGTGTGTTAAGTAACGGCAGTTTAGACAATTATACTATGTGGACTTGCTATGAAGTTTGTGAAGCACTTATCTTCCTATTAGATAATATTTTCGTCAGGTATGGTACCACCGTTTATAGACACATTGTTGGTATCCCTATGAGTACGAACTGTGCACCACTTGTCGCAGATTTGTTTTTATTTTGCTATGAAAGAGACTTCATGTTGAGTCTTTCACCAGATACCCAGGCAGATGTTATTGAAGCTTTTAATGACACCTCTCGGTATCTGGATGACATACTGAACATTGACAAACCTTTCTTTCCAACTATGGTTGACAATATTTATCCTAAAGAACTTTAGCTTAATAAAGCTTATATGTCTGATAATAACGCTTCTTTTCTTGATTTAGATTTTTCGATTGAAAATGGTAAAATACTTAGCAAAATCTATGACAAGAGAGATGATTTTTAATTTTGACATTGTTAATTATCCCCACTTGGATGGGGATGTTCCCCGAGAAACTTCTTATGGGGTGTATGTGTCTCAACTTATTCGTTTTTCTAGAACTTGTACTCGAGTTGAGGACTTTAATATTCGTAATCTTTGTATAACTAAAAAGTTACTCAATCAGGGTTACCGTTACCATAAACTTCGTAAAACCTTTGCAAAATGTTATTATCGAAACCCTGATCTTCTTTCCAAATATAAAAATAATTTAAGGACTCTTTTGCGACAAGGACTATCACAACTTGACTTCTATGGTGATGTGATTTATAAACTTCGTAAGATTCTTGGTCATGATCACTTTCATACTATCTTTGATAAACTTGTTAAAATGTTTATCAAAAGAAGTTATGACCCTATCATTTTGCAACGTACTGCATGCTTGGTGGTGGACAGTTCGCCACTATGCTTTCCTCTTTAATTGTACGATGACCGGACAGACTGTGGACCCTATGATGACGCCTACCTAAAGCCCATTGGGACGGTGGCGTTTGATGTCTGTCTATGATCTTTCTTGTCGTGCCCTTAATGGTTTATTCTCTTACTGCTCTGGCTTCTGCCAAGTCATTGAGTACCTTCATTGTGGCTTTCTAGGCTATTGTTTTTTTGTATTATATTTACACGAGCATATTTGTGTTTTACTTATATTGCCTATTGATGCTGCCTTGTTGGTTAGAGATTAGATCATGGCGGGGATTTCTTTATTTACACTGTCCTGTTTTAATGGGATGACAGTAGGGTAAGTGTGAGGTTTGGTGCACCCTAGAACCGGTGTAAACTCCCAGTGGCCTACTTTGCCACTGACCGTTCCAAGGCGGTAGCCCTATTGTCAACCCTTTTGTGTTTATGATGTCGTTTACTTTTATTATTACTTTTGACTTCTTGTTTGTCTGTTTTCGTGTTTGTTTCTGTGTTTTGTGGTTGACTGTCCTCCTTGTATGTTACTTTCCCTGTCCGATCTTTTTATATTACTTTCTGTTTTATGATCAAACAACAATTTATCTTCCTAACTTACTTTCCTCTTTTATAAAACATATCGGAAATGAAAGGTAGACTAACCGGAAGTAGACTTACTTGCGAGTATTATCAAAGTACTACGCCTATTAAACTATCATTTAATAGGTTATACACCATTTATATCGGGTTTTAAATCCTGATATAAATTGTGTATTCATTTGATTGCCATCTGCCCAATGTTTTTATATCATCACTATTTACCCGTGACGACTTAAATCAGTGGCACGTCCAATCCTGAATGAACGACTCCTATATTTGGCAACTGGCAATCCTAAATACAGAATAGCTTTAGACAACACAGCACACAACTGATCTCTTATTAAAAGCGACTTATTTTCATGACAAAAAAGGTAATCTTCATGATTTAATCTAGCCTTTATATACTCATTCAGAGCTATGACACAACAATTACATTTTCCGCTCTTTGGTATGCGCAACACTGTTGACTTGTCCCTTCGATTCGTTTTTGAAAACAGAACTGTACATTTATTGCATTAAAATGTCTTTCAAAAATCACATCATCCAATGCTAGCGGTCGATTGCAGTATTCTTCTGTCGTAAATACTAATTCTCCCACACGAAATAAACCAAAATATGCTAGCATAAATGCAGCCCTAAATAGTGTGGTTTCATATTCTGAGGAACAAATATATACCAACGATCCACAGATATCATATTGTTTGTATAAGCGTCTACTACCCTCGAGCAATTTCTTTAAAATAAAAGAATCAGTTGGATCGGGTAAATTGTTGTTGTTTTTTTAGAAAATAATGCCTGACACATAAGTTGTAATAGTAGCAGGTGCCAAACCGGTGTCGAAAGGGTATGCTATATACAGTGCAATTGTCGTTACTGGGATGGGCCAGTCTGCAGACAACGTGTACATATTACGAAACCTAACCACCGACAGTAGTGCATTGTTATAGACTAGATTTGTGTTGGCTGCCATACTAGCAGTTACAAGACTTCTGGCGCCCGACTGAATATATTTCAAAGATGGCTGGGCATATTCTCTGGCTCTTGGTCAGCCAAAGGTGCAAGGCGACGGAATTTGTCTAACTGTAATCGAGAATACATTTCTTTTCCACTGATATGTTTTGATTTTACGGTGACGTTGAGTTCCAAGCATTTCACTGTGAAAGATCTAAGCAAAACCATAACATTTACTGACTTGAAAGACATTGTATTAATTATGTGCACCACCGACATATTGTCACATCGAAATATTATCTTTTTATAGCGCAAACGTTCCCCTCAAATGTGTAATGACACCAATAGTGGGAAAAATTCGAGCAATGTGATATCATTAGTTATTCCGTTCTTAAACCAATCCTCAGGCCATACTGCACTTATCCATTTTCCTGAAAAAAATGCACCAAATTCCAAACCTGTACCTGCTGCACTATCTGTGTACACCTTCACATCACCATTAGATACCCAAAATCGTACACCGATTAGCGACTGCTTGATTCTCAAAGTGACATTTTCTTTAATTAACATTTCTTGAATGTTTTGAATGATTTCTTCAATATTTTCTTTTGGAATCCGTATTAACATTTCCTCTTAATCTAGTTCAAGGCCTAAGAAACAAATAATTGTTTTGGTACCCTCTGTTTTATCTCGCTAAATGTGTACCCCAAGACCTTGCATACACCTATCAAAATGCTCCATAAGACGCTTACATTATGTTGTATCTTTCTTACCTCCAAATAGAAAGTCGTCAAGATAATGTATTAATGTGGGGAATGGTGCATTGAATTTTATGCAAAATTCTAGAAAGGTAGCAAACTTTTCAAACGTACTGCAACTAATCGAACACCAAAAAGGCATGCATTTGTCAAAATAATATTGTCCTACACACTTAAAACAAAGTAATTCAAAAATGAGATATAGGGTTCTATAGAAACCACAGCGTCCGAACGCAGTGGCATCGTAGGTCCGCACTGTACTGCAAACAAGGACTTGAAACTACAATGAAAGAGACAAAAACAACAGAAAGGGTGGTGAAGACAGAGTTACCGACTTGGAACGGTCAGTAGGCAATAAGGCCTACTGGTTAGCTTGAATCGATTTCATATGCGCACAATCCTCGCTATTATCCTGTCCGCAGCGCCCAATAGACAAGACAGTGTAAACAAAACTACATCCCATCAAAAGGAATTCTCTAACAATAAAGTACACATCCAGAGATCCAAAGAGATCCACATCCACAGATCCACATCCAAAGTCTTGTGGTTGAACCGGTAATAATCGGAAAGCTGATTTTATATCTGTTTTTCCAAGAAAACACACTTTCTTCAAATATTGTACGATGTGCACGGCTTCTTCAAAGTTTGTGTATTGAACTGACGACAGTTTCGGGTCAATATATACTCAGTAAATATAGAAACGTCCCTCTTTTAAGCTGTGATTTGCATAAGGTTGACTTTGTTACACTTCGTACACCAATCTAGATACAATTTCATCATTTTATCATTCTGATCAATATTAATAATCATCAAAAACCAAAGTGTGTCTGTTGCTGCTAAAACATGTTTAATTCAAATTGCAAAATCACTATATTTCTATTATAAAGGGAGATAATCTGAAAATATTCGTTCTTGAAAGCTGTATGGCGCAAAAATGAGTGAAAATATCAATATAACAAAACTGTTAACTCAAAGTTTTAACCACAATACCCGGAAATGCTGTTTAAACCAAATCAAGGGAAATAAGTTTGCCCACAAGTCTGATTCAAAGAAAATTGTTTTCATGAAGTGCTGGCCTTTAACAAAGGTATTGGCATATAAGATTAAATATAATATAATTTTATTGTGTCTAAATCTGTGGGTAAAGCTGGGGACGTTTCTTTTTTTGCTCAGTATAGTCATTGACAGCCCTGCGGATATGATATATTAACCCAAATTCACCGGATACTTTCTTAGGAACTAAGCCAATAGGAGATACACGTAAATTAGGTAATGGTCTTGTGTCATAAGGACCTGCAACCCGCTCTTCTAAAATTCCTTTATCTGTTTTACTTTTAACCATTTTAGGATTATTTTTTGCAGACACTAGATTGTTTGCCTCTGTATGTACACGTTGACCGTGTGTGATTACCACGGCCTTGGTATGAATTACCCAATGAGTGTCTTAACCACGGCCGTGTTTTGAATTACTCAATGCGTGTGGTTACCACGGTCGTGGTATGAATAACCCATTGCGTGTGATTACCACGTTCATGGTATGAATTACCCAATGTGTGTGCTTACCACGGCCGTGGTATGAATTACCCAATGGGTGTGCTTACCACGGGCGTAGTATGAATTACCCAATGCGTGTGATTACCAGGGCCGTGGTATAGATTATACATTGCGTGTGATAACCACGGCCGTGGTATGAATTACCCATTGCGTGTGATTACTACGGCCATGTTTTGATTTACCCAATGCGGGTTATTATCACTGCCCTGGTTTAAATTACCCGATGTGTGTGCTTACCAGGGCCGTGTTATGAATTACCCAATGTGTGTGCTTACCACGGGCGTATTTGGCCTTTTATTCATCTTTAAATTTGTTCTTTGTTTCTGTATGTGTTTGTGGTTGACTGTCGTCCTTTTGAATGCTGCTTTTCTTGTTCGATTTTTACCCAATGCGTGTGATTACCACGGCCGTGGAATGAATTACCCATTGCGTGTGATAACTACGGCCGTGGTATGAATTACACATTGCGTGTGATTACCAAGGCCGTGTTTTGAATTACCCAATGCGCGTGATTACCACTGACCTGGTATGAATGATCCAATGCGTATGTGATTAATAGGAAATCGTATGACAAAGCAGTGAACTACTGACCGAGACATTGGTAATAATGTGTGTTTGACATTTTGCATATCCTGACCCTCAATAATTCGTTAAATAGACCTGTGTCCCTATTAAAAATATTGCTCGTACCTCAAATTCTTAAATATTTTTCTACAGTTAGCAAGTTGTAGCAAGAATATATGTAAGAGTAGATTCAAGTTCGGTAATCGTAACTCAATTTTTTTAATATTTTTCCACAGTTAACGAGTTGTAGTAAGAGTATATGTAAGAGTGTTCAAGTTCGATAACACCATAAGACAGCGTAGTAAGATGCAATGAATGGAGATGGACAATCATAAACACATACATATGGTACGTACGAACGGACGGACGTACGAACGCACGGACAGGCGGATATATGGCTATATGGATGGATGGACGGACGGGCGGACGTTCTGATGGGTGGATGTTCAGATGAATGGCTAGACATACATTTATGCTTATTATTTAACATTTAAATAGTTTTACTTTTTTACAAAATGAGCAACCTGTCGCAGTGGGTTCACATTTCAACATCATACATCATGGGTGCATTTCAATCCTAGTGAATTTTAAAACATGGCTGTAAAATCGTTTATACACGACTTTTAACACGCAACATGGAAATAAACTAAGATAACTAACATATTTCAATAGAAATTAAATTTTAATTTCATCTATTCTATTTAACAATATCTGCAGCTGATTTGCTGAAAAAAAATTCAAACTGATCGTTCAGTGTAGACGGGACATAAACCGGTTGATGTGTTCAATGACGCGATAAATACTAGACGGTAAACTGTATCAGTTGTTTATGTTCTTGAAAAATTAAAACTGAAAATAAATAAGCCTTATATTATACAAATTTATAACCCTGAATGTCTACGTCTCTTACAGCGCTTACATGTAATCATTATATCACCATTATATATAATACAATGGTTAAAATGTAATATAATACTTCACTAAAACAGCTAGTTCATACTGCGACCTCCATTTAGAGAGAGAACTACCTAATATTCAAACTGTGTAGATGAACTATAGTAAAATAACAGTTTACCGACTTTCTTTTGAATATGTAAACAATAGGGATACATCTGATAATGACGTCACATATTACATGTAAGCCTCCCAATACGATGTTTGACATAATAAACCTATATATGTATATTTACGTGTAAGTAATGAACTGTTTGTCCGAAATCGTTGACCGTTTCAGTTTATTTTTAGAACATACTATATCTCAGATCAAGCCCTATTCAGTTGGTATGTCTGGTTTTGAATTAATAGAGCGAGGTTGCTGTATTGTATGGCATTTTGAAAAGACCTGGGTGCAAGAGATCGTATTACCCTCCGAATAATGACACCGGCAGTAGCGTAGCTAGCTATTACGCCAAAAGGGCCAGGCTTGCACATAATTTTCACATGCATGGTTGAAAAATATAGCAATGAAATATATAGTGTATGAATATGTTGAATTTTGAAGTGTGATTTTGCTTAAATTTATATCTAAATATTAGCCAAAACACACCAGAGACGTCCTACGATGTCAAAATGTTCTGGTAAAGCATGCACGGACCCTACTAGAAATAGTCGGGCCTACACATCAAAAAAGGTCTAGCTACGCCCCTGTGATCAATGCATTTAAACTACGTGTATTTAGAGATTATTAACTGGCGGTGGTGTGCCCCGATCTTTGTGACATTGGCCCTTGGAGGTGTGTCTCTTTGTGACATTGGCCCTTGATAGCCATATGGGTCCCTCGAGCTAAAGCTCTCGGGCCTCATATGGCTATCGAGGGCCAATGTCACAAAGAGACACACCTACCCTAGTTAATGACCTGTTTATTACATGTGTAACCAAAACAAAATTATTTTGGATAGATTATTAGATCTAGATCTAAATTGCGCAAAGTAAAAATACTTTTTATCTACTTGTTTATTTGTTTTTAATATGACTCTTTATTTAGATCCATTTTTTATTCATTGATTTAGAAGATAGCTCAATCATAGGACGTGCCATTTGAAATAGATAAAAAAATTACCTTGTTCCCAAACCACCATTTCACCCCCTTTATTAAAATTACACTGAAACGTTTCTGACGTAATAGTTGTAAGAAAATCGTCATAATGGTGACGTTGTGTTTATCCCACCGCGTTGTGTTTTCGGTTTGACATTGTAACAATAGTATATATTTAAATATGAAATTGATAGGGCAAAACGAAAAAGAAAATAATAATTATGAAAAAGTAATAATCCAACAATGTAAACTCTGCGGTGCCATTCTACCCCCACGCAATCTCCACCGAAATAACACCCCATATAATATTCCCGCTCAGGCTGATATAAACATAGCGACAGTTTATATAGCCAAACTTTTTCACAAAATCTTTGACAAAAACGTACTTTTTGACCGCTAACTATTTCTTTTTTCAAATTATTGGGAAGGCCAAAGCATACTTACTCTGCCCCCCCCCCCACCCCCCCCCCCCCCCCCAGTCTGAACATTGAGTGGAGCCGGGCCCCATGGCCCAAACACGACTCTTACGCTATGTATCAAGTTCGTTCCAAAGTTTTAGAGAAACCGGTGAGACTGATCTAGAAAACGGTTCTGTTCTTCTAGGTAAGGTAACGAAGTTGGAACTGTTTCTCAAGTTATAAGGATTCGATTCTGAAATAGTTGCGGGGAATATTTCATTCAAGTAACTCGGTACTTCTCCATTTTTAAACTTATAGGTAAATATCAACTTTTGTCTTCTATCGGACAGAGAGACCCAACCAATTTCAGTTAACAATTATTGTATAGAGACAGAACGAGTCAGACCAGTAATTATTCACGCGGCTTCATATTGTATTTCTTCTAAAGTATCTTTTTCATAGTTCGTGCAACTATCCCATACTATAGACGCGTATTCTAAAATAGGACGAAGGTAAGATTTATATATTTGATTAAGCGTTTGGCCTTTTATTCTACATTTCATATATTTCATTGAACCTAGTACCTTAGACGCAGATGTTACAGTAGATCTATTTGAAATATGTTGATGCCAGGACTCATCATGACTAAGGGTTACTCCTAGATGTTTATGATGATCAGAAACAAAGCTAAGTTGTGTATTTTTTAAATATCAAAGACAAAGGTATGTTTCAAATATGGGGAGAAGTTGGGGCGCTTTTCGGAAATCCAGCCATATTTTCCCTCAATTTCTTTTTATCCGCCGTCAACCGTACCCTAAAATTTTGACACCACACATAGATCAAGCAGTACTTCATTCATGCTGTTTTAACGCATGCAAACTATGTTATCATTTAGAAGAAGGATGGGTGTCTGCAAATCCGTTAAAACAGATATCAAAAATCGCTAATAAACAAAGAAAGAAACAGTTTTCTGCAATTTTGAAGAACTTTATCAGACTTTCGCATTAAAAAAGCTGATTTTATAACTAATAATATACCAAAATGATAAATAGGGTCCTATAGAAACCACTGCGTCCGAACGCAATGGCATCGTAGGTCCACACTGTACTGCAAACGAGGACTTGAAACTACAATGAAAGAGATAACAAACAACAGAAAGGGTGGTGAAGACAGGGTTACCGACTTGGAACGGTCAGTAGGCAATAAGGGGTACTGGTTAGCTTGAATCGATTTTATATGCGCACAATCCTCGCTATTATCCTGTCTTCAGCGCCCAAATAGACAAGACAGTGTAAACAAAACTACATCCCATCAAAAGGAATTCTCTAACAATAAAGTCCACATCCAGAGAAACTAACTAAAGATACACATACAAAATAATGAACATATCAGGATGTATCCAGAATCGTACTGAACAACCGTAGTAGTTGCAGCTAAAGAGAAAACCAATCTAGGGTACGTCCAGAAAATTCGAGGGACGAAAGCTCATGCACCCACCTCCCTTAGTTGGGTTTCAGTAGGTACAATCATAGAGTCCAAAGAGGTAGTCCAGTCATCGCACAAATGAAAAGTGAAGCGTAATGACTGACTGTAGATGGGTCAATCACTAAACATGCAGTGCGCTGTAAAACCAAAGGGTTATATTCTTTTCTGACGAACTTCTTGATTAGATTTGTAAAGCGGTCAGGAAACCCGTCAGACCCCTTTAACTTTCGAAGTTTATAGACCATATCTCCATAAAATGAGGGTTGTGATATGCCTAGTCGCACTCCATACATTTTTTATTTTTAAAAAGTATAAATATTAACAAACAAATATCGCTCCAAAGTCCGATTGGAAAATATGTTTACCTGTCCACAAACATCACGTTTTAAACACCACTAGGAAATAGTTTCAATGGCGGGTGATCCGCTTCGTCGTATCGATCCGACGTGGTTTTATCCGGATACCGGTGGTGTACATATTTATAAAATGTTTCTATGGCCGGCTGCAAATGTATAATTATAATGTATTTATCCATTTGTATTGCTACAGTAAAAATAAAAATGTGTAGCTGCCAGTTTTGAAGTAACGTTTTCTTCATTAGGCGAACGTGTTTTGTGTCCTAAATTGGCCTGCCTAGTTACTTGCCTGATATGTGTAGCCGTTTTGAATGTGTGAAAAAAAGTTTTTATGAATAACATTATTTTATTTGCCTTTGACATGCTACAGGTTATTATTTATATGTTCATGCATTGTTTCTTTATTTATTAAAGTGTATATGTCATTTGCTGATTTACTTCCTATGATATTTCTTGAAATTATAATACTTAACGCCGTTTGCTTTATATTAGTATCAACTATATTTCCCTTAATTGTTCTGTTCATAATCGCCAAAGAATACTGTGTAAGTATGTGGCCATAACGACACTGTTAGTGTGTCTTCTAGACCTGCTAAATATCTAGTCCCCGCAAGGGTCGTATTTCCTAGATTCAGGAGAAAACTTTGTAAGAGGTTCCTGATTATCAAATAAGTTCACTTGTAATTTAAATATAAATTAACACTGAGATTATCGGCAGCACATCTCGTTAGAGATTCCTGTTAATCAGATCAATATAGGATAGTTGTTGTAGCAACTTAAAGTTAATCAGGGAGAAAACCTCGTTAGAGGTTCCTGATAATTGTTTACATATTTGCTGAGGTATATTGATTTTTGTATATAGGATGATAGCTCTACAGTATGCGGTCTAGAAAAGCTTTTCTAACTCGCATAAATAACAAATTTGAATTTAAAAAACAGTACATCTACGCTATCTTCACTTTAATCTCGGTACATAAATTAACATTTACTAAACATCATGCCAAACACACTAATAAACCATTAATATTGTAAATTAAAAAAATAAAATGAATGAAAATTCCACATAATCTCCGAGTTTTATTCTGTAAAATGTACGGTAAGCAAGGATAGGCCGCAAGGCGAAAATGGAGTACACTCAGGTAATCTCAAAATTGCAAATATTTTATTAAAGGGACACATGCAATCTCAATCTTAAAATTGCGAATCCCGAATATAGACCTTTATTAAAGAGTCACATGGCAATCTTGATTTGTTGAAAACTAATGGCGTCCCGTTTAGTTTTTCTACATAAGTTGCATATTTGCAATCAGTGATATTAATTATTTGAATAGTTATATTGAAAAATTCGGTAGAATATTGAAGAAATTTGAATTGAATTAAATTGTGTTTTAAGGCGCACCTAAACATGAAAGGTTAATGCCGCCTAACAGGAATGAACACGCCATGCTCATCCCCCATTTGCATTGAGATAAAATATGGAGAATGTGCCTAGAATCTTCTCACCTGAAGAACTGCATAGTTGTAGACACTCCATTTACACTGTAGCCACGTTTATTGCTTTTCTGCCATTTGAGCGACATATGAGAAGAACATCATAAGTTCTAATCCTTTTTTTTCTATTGTGTACAGATAATATGTTGTAAAAAGCTTGTGAAATGAACTATGTTTAAACCAATGAGCGTGAACAAAATATGATAAAATGAACATGAATTTGTTTGTGTGGGTGGGATGTGTGGGTGGGTGAGGGAAGGGGTTGGGTGGGGGAACTGGGTAGGTGGGGGTCTATCCCTAACGGGATCTGCAGAGATCCTATTCGGGGTGAAGCCATTTGAGATCTCATTTTTTTATTTAATTACATGCAAGCAGTTTTACAGTCAAATGAGGTAGGATTAATAAATCGTTGTTAATAAAAAATAAGATTGCCGCGTATTCGGGATACATGGCAATCGTGCAGTGTTTAACAAACCTTGAAATTAGCGTCTCGATTTATGTGTGTATGTATCATTTTGACTTTAAACCTTTTTGCATATCATTAAATAAAATTTTGAGTTACCTTGTTTTAGTTATGTTGTTATATAACCAACAGTTAATGCTATGCAAAAACAACTTGTTTTAAGATATTATTATAATTATTATTAATGACTAAACAAATACAAGGTATATTGAAAAACTAGCTGGGCGCCGTGATTTTTGCAAAAATCAAGATTGCCGTGAGTCCCTTTAAGAACTACAAACATTGATAAAACATTATATTCTTATAAATATATGCTTAAAACTGATTATCTATACTTCGAATATTCGAATAATGTGTATATATGTGTTGATAGTCTGAAATAATTAAGAATGACATGAACGAATCAATGAATGTTGTTTAACGGTTCATCAACACAGTATAGGTTATTTAGAGCCGCCCCAGAGAGATGGGAACGATACATAGGAATCGGGAAACCTGCCCTACTCTTATTATCGAATAGATTCCCATGGTTCTTTAACGTGCTCGGAGGATAGATCGATACACGGGACCGCCCGGTTTACGTCCCCATCTGACGGACGAGGCTAAGGGAATGTGTCTTGCCCAAGAACACACCGACGGAACTCAGTGGCACCACAAGAATGCATCAGTGCACTATGTATTTTTATATATGCAAATGCCTATACCCCTATCAGTGTCACCAGGATATTATGTTACAACTAATACACGCAGCAAGGTGCAATTGCGTCCTATTACCATAAGTCACATAGACTAATTTGTAATATACGGAATCGTCGCATTTAAATTATAAGTGTTTAAAAGTATGTATTTCACTTTATATCTAGCCATGGGTTTATTTTGTATGGATTCCGTTAAGTTTATTAATATTAAATGTGAATGATTTAAAGTGAGCGATTGATTGAGTGAGTGACTGTGTTAGTGAGTAGGTGAACCTATCTGAATGAGTGATTGACTTACTCACTGAGTGACTGATTGATTGAATGTATGAGTCATTGAATACATTAGTTATTGATATTGACTGCATAAGTAGTGAATACGAGAGTAAGTGACTGTGTGATCAACTGAGTGAGTGACTGACTAGATGGCGGATTAAGTGACTGACTGACTGAATGAGCTACTGATTGGATGATTGTGTTTGTGCATGAGTTCCTGGGTGACTGGATGAGTGAAGAGGTAAATGGATTAGTGAGTGACTGAGTGAACTATTGACCGAGTGAGTGAGCGTTTGACTGCCAAAGTGGCTACTGAGTGGGCAAGTGAACTGGATTCTAATGTCGAACCCCGAAGTGGTTTCAAATGTTGAATACGGAAACGGTTTGGAATGTCGAATACCGAACTCGGTTCGAATGTCGAACCCCGAAATCGGTTCTAAAGCTGAATATCGAACTTGTTTGACTGTTGAATACGAACCTGAGTTTTCACGATGAATACCAAACTGGTTAATTTGAATGTTGAATACCGAACTGGGTTCAATTGTCGAATCCTGAAATCAGTTCTAATGATAAATACCGAACTGTGTTCGAATGTCGAACCTCAAACTGGGTTCAGATGTTGAATTTTCAATACTGAACTGTGTTTGAATATTTAATACCGAACTGGTTTTGAATTTTGAATACCTGGTAATATCAACTACTTACAGATGAATAAGGTGGTATGTTTATACGGTGATATATGCTTAGGACACACTCAAAACAATAGACTTATTGGGGTATGTCACATGCAGTTGAAGATTGTTATCAGAAGCACTCGAGTTAAATGATGAGCGTTCGATTTTAAACAGTTGAGTACTCGCGATAAAAAAGTCGAGAACTCGAGATAAAATGTCAAGCGCTCAATATAACAAAAATCGAATGGTCAAGTAAAACAAGTCAAACGCTCTAAATAAAAATTGAGTTGACTTTTGCTTGAAAAAAAAGTTTGTACGTTTAGGACACGAAACAAAAAAAGTCGAGCGCTCAAGTAAAACATGTCAAGCGCTCGATATAAAACTTCGAGTTGACTTTAGCTTGAAAAAAAAGTTTTACGTTCAGGACACGATTTTTTTTTATCTCGTGTGTCCTAAATGTACCCCTGTTTGCTCAGGACAGATAACTTTTTTTTTCAAGCTAAAGTCAACTCGACTTTTTAAATCAGGCGCTTGACTTGTTTTACTTGAGCGCTTGACTTTTTTATCTCTAGTACTTGACTTTTTATCTCGAGTGTTCAACATTTTATCTCAATTGCTCAACATTTTAGACTCTAGCGCTCAACTTTTACACTCACCTACTTGACCCTATGAAGACGACGGTGTTACGTTTATGACACAAAACTTATTTTTTCAAGCTAAAGTTAATTTGAACACTCGAGATAAAAACAGTCGAGCGCTCGAGATAACATAGCGAGATAGCTTGAAAAAAAAGTCCTCTGTCCTAAACGTGACATACGACAATATGTATATTGTTACGAGAAACTAAGGAAAGATAAAAATATAGGACAGGGAAAGCAGCATTCAAGGACAACAGTCAACCACAAAACACAAAAACAAACACGCAAACAGACAAACGAGAAGACAAAAGTAATAAAAATTGCAAACGACATCACAAACACAAAAGGGTTGACAATAGGGCTACCGCCTTGGAACGGTCAAGTAGGCAAGATAAAATTGAGCACTCGACTATTTATCTCGAGCACTTGCCTTTTTAAACTCGAACGCTCAACTTTTTAACACAAGCGCTAAATATTTATCTTGCGTACTTGACTTAGTTTCTCAAAACAATAGACTTATTGAGGTATTTCACGTTTAGGACACAGAATTTGTTAAGCGCTCGACCTTTATATCGAGTTTTCGACGTTTTTATCTTGCGGGCTCAACTTTTTATCTCGAGCACTCAACATTCTAAACTTGATCTCTTGGATTTTTATCTCCAGCGCTCGACTTAACTCTAGCTTGAAAAAATGTTGTGTGTCCTAAACGTTATACCGTCGTCTACATAGGCACAAGTAGGCGAGAGAAAAGTTGAGCGATAGAGTTTAAAACATTGAGCACTTGAGATAAAAGTCGAGCGTGCGAGATAAAAAGTCGAGCCCTCGAGTTAACAAGTTGAGTGCTCGAGATAACAGTCGAGCAGGCAAGAAAAAATGTTGAGCGCTCGAGATAACTGTAGCTTAAAAAATAAAGTCATGTGTCCTAAATGTACAACCGTAGTACGGTCGGAGGTTTAAAACACATAACCTTTTTCTTTTTAAGCTATAGTTATCTTGAGCTCTTTACCTTTTATCCCAAGTGATCAATTTTTGTTTATCCCGAGTGCTCAACTTTTTATCTCGAGCGCTCGAGATAACGCTCGAGATAAAAAGTAGAGCTTGAAAAAAAAGAGTTGTGCACTCGAGATAAAAAGTCGAGCGATCGAGATAAAAAGACGAGCACTTAAGATAATTTTAGCTTGAAAAAATAGTTGTGTGGCCTAAACGTACCACACTATGTATGGAAAATATCAACACAAATCTTCGAGATGTGCAGCTGCTGGCTGTATTCTACTAGAATAAGTTTTCAATGGGATATTGTTTTCAGCTTATACACTTTCAACAATTTAACATCGTATTTACAGATAGAGCCCTACAGTACCTTTTGTTTACGTTTTGGCAAAAATGGCTTGTTTCATTTTGTACCTATTAAAATCAAATAGTGTTCTTATAACTTCACACATAGTCAAATACATTATTCTCACATATCCCTAAACAAATATCAATATAAAATACTTTATAGCAACTGAAAAATAAGCATAACGTTACATACCTCTTTCTTATACTTTACGGGCAAAACCATCCATTCAGGAGGGAAGGTGTATAAAAATCTAAATTAATTAAAATTTACTTCCGTCTTTCAAATGCAAAGCATTGAAAAAGGATATAACATGATTGTTTGCTAATTTAAGATAATCAGGAATGTAATGTTCAAAGTATTTATCCCAAAAAAAGGGTTCAATCTGTTGCTTCGAATGAGGCCTATCAAAGCTCCAAAATGGCGCTGACGGATTGGTCTAGGTAAAATCGGTTCAATTATTACCAAAAGGAAATAAACATGTCTAACAGAACCAATTGAAATCGAGAACATTAACATCATAGAAAATATAAACGTAAAGATTAAGTGGTAAAGGTTATGAGCGAGAAATAAGGGTTTATAACAGCGAAAAATGAGATAAAAACGTTATTTTTGAGGAAAATGCAGTTATTAAAACTCGTTTTATTCCGACAAAATGTTTTTTCTTTCTAACAAAATATACAACAAAATTCCTATACAAAGAATGATCTTTTTCATTTATTTTGTCACAAACAGTTTCAGGATTCACGTATTATTCGCCGAGAAATAAGGTATTAGTCAAGTATATCATGCGTGGACTTTTAAGGTGGTGTGTGATTACCACGTGACTCCGGACATGATTGAATTCGTTAAGATTACTCGGATTTCTAATTCTGAGATAAGTTACCTCGAGATTTCTTTTTCGCGGAAGAGACGGAAGAAAAATTAAACATTATCGCACATGCGCAGTTGTTAAATACTTCAATGGCACAAGTCGGCGTCTCCCTTAACTATACATACGGCACACCCCAGTTCGTACGCGAAAATGAAGCTGGCTATTTTTAACAAGTGGCAATAGTCAAACTTATTAACTTCCACCAATGCTAAAGCTTATAAATCGCCGATGAAGTTGCGCTTTGAATAAAATAATTGATAATATCATTTTGATTACGCTCGCAAACATAATCATCAAAAATGACTATCTTCTGAGTATCTGAGTCTAAATCATTCACAGGAATAACTTCATCAATTGACCGTTCTAATATGTCTTCGAATGGCGTTTATTATTTTTTTGCTATTTTTTTTAAAGTTTTTCTGATAAAACCTTAGACTTTGACTGTTCCGAGTGTTTAGCAAATGAATACATCCTGTCATCATAGAGGTTTTAGCAACATGTGAACTAATGTATACTCAACAAAAAAAGAAACTTTACCCACATACAATGAAAATATATTTTGTTTGGTCTTATATGTTAATACCTTTGTTAAAAAGCCAGCACGGTCATGAAAACCATTTTCCTTAAATCAAACGTGTACGCACAGTTATTCCTCTTGATTTGGTTTAAACAGCATTTCCGGGTCTTGTGGATTAAAAAGAAATATAAAAAGATCGGACAGGGAAAGTAGCATTAAAGGAGACAGTCAACCACAAAACACAGAAACAAACACGGAAACAGACAAACAAGAATGGCAAAAGTAATTATAAATGCGAACGACATCACAAACACAAAAGGGTTGACAATAGGGCTACCGCCTTGGAACGGTCAGTGGCAAAGTAGGCCACTGGAGGTTTAAACCGGTTCTACGGTGCACCAGACATCACACTCACCCTACTGTCATCCAATTAAAACAGGACAGTGTAAATAAAGAAATCCCCGCCATGATCTAATCTCTTACCAACAAGGCAGCATCAATAGGCAATATAAGTAAAACGCAAATATGCTCGTGTAAATATAATACAAAAAAACAATAGCCTAGAAAGCCACAATTAAGGTACTCAGTGACTTGGCAGAAGCCAGAGCAACACGAGAATCAACCATTAAGGGCACTATAAGAAAGATCATAGACAAACATCAAACGCCAACTTCCCAATGGGCTTTAGGTAGGCGTCAAAATAGTGTCCACAAACTTTGATTTAACACAGTTTTGTTCTCTTGAAATAAACAGAAGATAACCCAAGCACCAAAAAGACGGAGAAAGTAAGTTGACCTATTCACTCACTTTTGTGCCATACAGCTTTCAAGAATGAACATTTTCAGATTACCTCCCTTTGTAATACAACTAAAGTGATTTCGCAATTTGAATAAAACATCAGCAACACACGAACTTTGGTTTTTGATGAGTATTAATATTGATCAGAATGATTGAGTGATAAGTATAAAATGATGAAATTATATCTAGATTGGTGTACAAAGTGTAACAAATTCAACCCTATGCAAATCACAGCTTAAAATGCAGAAGTTTATTTTTTTGTACAGTATATTTGTTTTACCAGAACCTGAATTACCACATATAAGTATTTTAAAACAAGAGTCTGGCATAAAATATAGATATAAACACCGAACAGGAAAAGTAACATTCAAGGACGACGGTCAACCACAAACACACACAGAACCAAAGAACAACTACATATAAAAATGAATAAAAGGCAACATAAGACATCACAAACACACAAGGGTTGACAATAGGGCTACCTTATAGGGACGGTCAGTGGCAAAAAAGGCCGCTGGGGGTTTAAACCGGGTTCTAGGGTGCACCAAACCTCACACTTAACCTACTGCCATTCCAATAAAACGGGACAGTGTAAATAAAGCAATCCCCGCCATGAACTATTCTCTAACCAACAAGGCAGCACTAATAGGCAATATAAGTAAAACACAAAGATGCTCGTGTGTATATACATACAAAAAATCGTACCCTAGATTGGTTTTCTCTTTAGCTGCAACTACTATGGTTGGTCAGTACGACTCTGGATACATCCTGAGATATTTATTATTGTGTATGTGTTTCTTTAGTCTGGATGTGGACTTTATTGTTAGAGAATTCCTTGTGATGGAATGTAATTTTGTTTACACTGTCTTGTCTATTTGGGCGCTGAAGATAGGATAATAGCGAGGATTGTGCGCATATAAAATCGATTCAAGCTAACCAGTAGGCCTTATTGCCTACTGACCGTTCCAAGTCAGTCACCCTGTCTTTACCACCCTTTCTGTTTTTTTTTGTTTTTTTGTCTCTTTCATTTTATTATCAAGTCCTTGTTTGCAGTACAGTGCGGACCTACGATGCCATTGCGTTCGGACGCTGTGGTTTCTATAGGACCCTAAATCTCATTTTTGCAGATTGCATACAAACATCAAACGTCACCGTCCTTTAGGGCTATAGGTAGACGTCATCATAGGGTCCACAGCCTGTCCGGTCATCGCACAATTAAAGAGGAAAGCATAGTGGCGACCTGTAAATGGGTCAACACCAAGCATGCAGTACTTTGCAAAATGATAGGGTCATAACCTCTCTTGATAAACCTTATTACAGTATGAAACAAATCTCACAAAGAGATTGCTGAGCCAAAACCTACAAAGACATATGTTGTGAGAAAAATGAAAAAGCCAGGAAGTGTAACGCCTAAAAGTTAATCTGTTTATATCATAGCATCGGTAGTAGATATCAACGGTTTGAAGAGAAAACTCGTTTCCTCCAATAAAACAGAAGAGGAAAAGAAGAAAATCACGACTAAAATAGAAAAACTTAAGCGGATATCAAAAAGGCCCATGACAACATCGATAAGATAGATAGGGAGAACAAGAAAAAAACAGTCAAAAAAGCAACTAAACAACCAGCCAAAAAAGCAATCAAAAAAGTCAATAATAAATAATCATAGTTTATACTTATCTTAACTTATCTTAAATTATCTTAATTTATCTTATTTTATCTAATCCTAATTTATATATGTCTTTAACAAAGTGGAAAGAATTAGCAGATAAAATGCTAAAATCAAGTAATTTGATTTAATGACTTCCGGTTGAAAAAAATGGCGCTGTATTTTTTGCCAACAAAGAAAATGTGAGTTTTTTCAATTTAAAAACTGTATCCAGAAGAGATCAAGATCTAAATATGGGATATAATGATGCCTCATCAACAGATCTAACAGGTATACATTAGAGAGGTGAATATGTATCAGCGTATCGACAATTATATAACTTTGATATTGATCCGATGAATCCATATGCCGAGACGTAAGAGAAATAAATCTTCGCCAGGGCAGAAGCCACATGTTAAAAAGTATCGATTCCATATTAACGAGAATACAACAGAAAGTGACTCCGAGTATTTCGAAGCGCTAGATCATTCAGATTCAGATTCTGATTCGGAACTCTCTAACATCCAACATCCAGTTGCTTTAGATACCCCACCCATCCATTTCGACAAGCCAGACGCCGCCATGTCTATCATTAGTAAGGAACAGCTAGCTGAACTGGGAGCTATTCTAGGGCCGACAGTTGTGAGAGAAATCAAGACCGAGTTAATCAGGGAAATTAAACTTGAGATTATTTCACAGTTTGAGGCGGAGACGTCCAAATTGAAGGAGGAAATTGTGCTACTTAAAAGTGAAAAATGCAATCTTGAGTGTGAATTACAGGCCACAAAACTCGATTTGGACGAATTGGAACAGTATGGAAGGCGTATGTGCCTAGACATTAGTGGCATTCCAGGAGATACTGGCTCTCCCCAAGAAAATGTTGAGACCAAAATACTGAACCAAGCTGCTAAGCATGGAATCGAACTGAGAGAGTCTGACATTGAGAGGTGCCACAGGAAAGGTAGGCGAAAGGGTACTGAAAATCGCAGAGTCATTGTAAAATTCACAAACTCGAAGGCTAGACAAAGGGTTTACAATGCTCGTAAGACTTTAGGTGAACGCATATTTGTACAAGACAACCTGACGCGTTTTCGTGAAAGTCTTGCGTATGAGGCGCGGCAGCTAGTAAGAAGTAAACAACTGTCAAAAACGTATATCGCCGGATGCCGTGTATTCGTCGTTTTCCCCGGTGAAATGAAAGGTATACCAATCCGCAGCATGGAGGCGATCCAGTGCATTAAATCAGGAAAGGCGATTCCTAAAGACTAGGCCGATTCCTAAAGACTATGTTTTCATAAAGACAAAGTTTTATTTTCGTCTTACTTTCTGACACTCAATGGTAAACAAACACTGTCCTAAATACTGACAGCATTATTCGTTATTATATAACGCATCAGCCAATTATATGTAATATAAAACATACCTGTTCACAGTATTGTTATTCACACCTCTCCACTAGTTCACCTGTGAATTTTGCAGACGATATATCCAATTGTACATAATAGTACATAATTATGCAATTGTGCCAGTGTTGTAGTTTGTGATGGTCAAATTTTGTTGTTTAATCCATTAATTCATATACATATCCAGTAAATGTTCTTGTCAATTAAAATATTGTCCAGAAAATAACACATATATTATATATAATTTATTAACACTTGAGAGTCAAAGTGTGTGTTTAAATCCATTAATGAATATACACTAGTATCCAGTGAACTGTTTGGTAAATAGTAATACTGTCCAGTATGTGTTGTTTCTTTGTTTTGTTTTCTAAATCTAACACTTAAAAAAAATAAAATATACATATAAATGTAAATGATATACGCTGGATATCAATTACCTAGACATGTGTTTATGTTACGAAATGACTTGCTGTATATAATCCTTATGCCTAATAGCATGATCATACTAGCTTGTACCACACGTGACTATATTGCACGTGCCTAATATCTGGTTTACTTTTTACCGTTGTTGATCTAAATTAGTACTGAAGTATAAGTGTTGATCGCACGAGTATCATTACTATGGCGTTGATTTGGCCTATATTATGTCATGTAAATGTGTATATGTATTATTACTCAAACTGGGCCCGAGCGATTTACGAAACTGTTCCTTAAATGTATTATAAACGTTGTTATGCTGAGTTTAATTTTAATAAAACATGGCTTATTTCATAATTATATGTCAATATATAAATCACTGGGGTATTTCTCTCCAACAGTTTTAGGTATTGTATATTATAATGTTTGAAATGTTGTTTTTTTTTCCTAGTGACTATATGCACAGGTATTTGTAACTATTGACCCATATTATTTTGTATTATGTAATGTGGTTACAGTGTGGCTTTTTTTTTAGGGTCAAATTAACCAGCTGAGATGATGCTATCACTTACTTCTTTGACTTCTATAATAAAATACTACTTATTAATGATGGTCATGGAAATGATATGTATTCGCTGTATTTATAAATGGTGGCATAGGATTTTTATATGCTATTGCGAATAGCAACTTTCACAATTATTGTATTGTGTGTTCTTGTTGTGTTTTTTTTTTTGTGTGTGTATATTAGCCACACTACTATTTATTATGGTGGTCTTGGATATTTATAAAGTGACGCAATTATGTTTCCTATGTAATTGCATTGATGAAACCAATTAGAATTTGTTTTTGAATTTTGATTTCAATATTATAAGAAAAAATTTAAAGCACTATTTAACGTAAGTTGATATATATTCTCTTTTGTTTTGTAATCTAATTTTTTCGTTCTAGGATACAGTTTTTTTTTGCTTGTTTGTTTTTTCTTTTCTCAGTGTAAAAGCAAATGCTTTTAATATTGTTTATTTGTGTCCTCCCGTGCCTGCCGCGCCCCCATGTTTGTTCACCATATCTTCTCGTATATTCCTGTATATCACACCAACTCACATGCCAGTTGGTCCGATTGTCGCTCTTCATTATATTTGACTTTATAATTTATCCCCATGGGTAATGACCTAAACTCGTGGAGAGCGACTATTGGACTTTATAATAACAGGCGACAGCGAAACCTAAAATCGTGTACGTGCTTTATGCACCCTCTTAACATGACATTAGATATCATTATGTACTTCATTCATTGTTTAATAAGAGTAAATCAATTAATTGCTCGTTTTTATTTAAAGGCTGCGTATCCTTATATTGCATTCATCGCCGTATTATTTGTATGCCACACTTTTAATTCATTATCGGAGAAAAATAATTATGAATATAAATCTAATCCGACTTTTTTTTCAACATGCGATATTATGCAAAATATTTACTTTTTCTTAACTATGGGTACCTTAATTATATTATCAGGAGATGTAGAACTGAATCCGGGCCCAAGTTATGACACAAGGCAATGCTTTTCAATAATACATCAAAATATTCGTAGTATTAGAAACAAATTGGACTATATCAAAGACAACTTCGTGGATTTTGATATATTGTGTTTTACTGAAACTCATCTATCGACTGATATTGGAAACGAAATATTACATTTAGAAACTTTTGATGTTATGTTCCGTAAGGATAATACATCTCATTCCGGCGGATTATTAATGTATATCTCGCCCCATTTAAGACCAAATAGGAAAATTGAATTGGAATATTTACTTCCTGAATCAATATGGGTTGAAATTAAAGATAATAGCCAGTCTTTTCTAATATGCACACTTTATCGTCCACCGCACTATGCAGTTGAATTCTGGGACAGGTTAAACGTCTGCATTGAACATGCTTCTGAAATAACTTCAAATATCATTATCTTAGGTGACATTAATGAAGACCAATTAAACCTGTCAAATCATAAATTTCGAGATATACTTACTCTTAATAATATGATAAATATAATTAAAGATCCTACCCGTGTAACTAACACTTCAAGCACTTTAATAGATCCAATCGCTATCTCTAATCATTTAACTTCTTATGATTCTGGCGTTTATCAAACAGCAAATCTTATCAGTGATCATTATAGTACATATGCTTTCATTAAAAGCGAACTTTGTATAAATATACCGTTTCAAAGAAGAGTCTGGAATTACAAACGTGCTGATTTTGAAAAGTTGAATAATTTAATGAGATCAACAGACTGGACTTTTTTACATACAGATTTTGTAGATATCGCTGCAAATAATTTTATTAATAAACTCACCGATCTCATGAAGGAATGCATTCCAACTAGTTTCGTCACAATTCGTCCAAATGATAAGCTTTGGTATAATTCAGAAATTCGACTTGCATCTCGTAAACGCGATAGAAAAAAATCAATAGCTTTACGTACAGGCAATCAATCAGATTGGCGCTTATATAAAGACCTTCGAAATAAAGTTAATAATATGAAAAAGCATGCTAAAGAAATATTTTTTAATCAACTTGAATTTTCTCTAAGTGATATGAATTCTGCAAATCCTCGACAGTACTGGAAAATAATCAAAATGTTAATTAAAGAAAACGCTAACAGTTGTAACGTCATACCACCTTTAAAGAACAACGATGGTTTATATTCTGTATCTGACGAAGAAAAGGCAAATGTATTAAATGACTTTTTTACATCAGTATCAATTGTTGACGACACCAATGCCATTCTACCACAATTTATACCTAAGACGATCAATACTATCAATGATATTAATATTACTGAAAATGAAATTTCTGATATCCTATCAACTTTAGTGATAAATAAAGCTAGTGGACCAGATGAAATAAGTCATAGAGTCCTGATAGAAACTTCAAAAACAATATGTCGCCCCCTGTGTATTCTGTTTAATCGTTCAATTCAAGAGAATATCTTTCCACAATGCTGGAAATTAGCTAATGTTATGCCACTTTTTAAATCAGGTGATAAAGATTCACCTTCAAACTATAGACCAATATCGTTAATTAGTTGCGTTGGCAAAGTTATGGAACGCGTGATATTCAAACATATTTTTAACTTTTTGCTTACCAATAATTTAATATTTAAAAACCAGTCTGGTTTTTTACCTGGTCACTCAACAGTTTATCAACTAATTGATATTTATAATCAAATATGCAAAGCGATTGATGAAAACAAATTTATATGTATGGTATTTTTTGATATATCCAAAGCTTTCGATCGCATCTGGCACGCAGCTTTAATTTTTAAACTCCGACAACATGGCATTTCAGGCAACCTTATTAATTGGATAAATAATTATATAACTGATCGTAAACAAAGAGTTTTCGTTGGTTCGACCTTTTCTGAAATAAAAACTCCAAATGCCGGCGTACCCCAAGGGTCTGTTCTAGGACCATTATTGTTTTTAATTTATATAAACGACATAGCTGATGCATTGCTTAGTACGACAAGGCTATTTGCTGATGACAGTTCTATTGCGGTATCTACATCCGACTTAGATTATATGGAAACTACAATTAATGAGGACCTGTGTAAAATATCGAATTGGTCAAAGCAATGGCTAGTAAAATTTAATCCATCTAAAACTGAAGTTATCTTCTTTTCACTTGCAAACAGAAACCGTCCGACTTTGTTATTTGAAAATACACAACTTAACTTTGTTGACCATCATAAACATCTAGGAGTAACCCTTAGTCATGATGGGTCCTGGCATCAACATATTTCAAATATTGTAATATCTGCGTCTAAGGTATTAGGTTCAATGAAATTAATGAAATTTAAATTAAAACGCCAAACGCTAAATCAAATATATAAATCTTACCTTCGCCCTATTTTAGAATACGCGGCTATAGTATGGGATAGTTGTACAAATTATGAAAAAGATAACTTAGAAAAAATACAATATGAAGCCGCGCGAATAGTTACTGGCCTGACTCGTTCTGTCTCTATACAAAAATTGTTAACTGAAATTGGTTGGGTCTCTCTGGCCGACCGAAGACATATCCAAAAGTTGATATTGACCTTTAAGTTTACAAATGGAGATCTACCGAGTTACTTGAATGAAATATTCCCTGCAACTGTTTCGGAATCGAATCCTTACAACTTGAGAAACAGTTCCAACTTCGTTACTTTACCTAGAAGAACAGAACTGTTTTCGAGATCAGTCTTACTGTCATCTCTAAAACTTTGGAATGAACTTGATATTAATATTCGCGAAGCACCATCCCTTTCGAGTTTTAAAACTAGACTTAACAATTACTTTAAACCACCGATAGTACCCCAATACTATATACTGGGTGATAGATACCTTTCAGTTCTACATGCGCGTTTGCGAAACAACTGCAGAAATTTAAACGCTGATCTCTTTCTTAATCATTTGAGGGATAATCCCAATTGTATGTGTGGTGATGGTTTTGAAGATGTTGAGCATTATTTGTTTAGATGTGTAAATTTTAGAAATGAAAGACGGCAATTATTTTTAGACACTCGTATATTTCATCCTTTAAGTACTCACAAACTTTTATACGGCATCGACCAACTAAAATACGAGGAAAATCATATTCTATTTACTCAAGTTCAAAACTATATTAAAAACACTAAACGATTCCAAAATCCTTAACTTTGTATCAATATAGCGTTGTAATTTGTCTATATCTACTGTCGCTATGTTTCTATCAGCCTGAACGGGGATATTGTGGTATTATTTCGGTGGAGATTGCGTGGGGTAGAATGGCACGGCAGAGTTTACTTTTTTGGATTTTTTTATTATTTTTTTCTTCGTTTTTCCATTTCAAATTTATATTTAAATATATTGTTACAATTTCAAACCGATAATCATATACACTTTTTCAGCCACAATGGAGAGAACTGTAACTAATGTTGTAATAACTTGTAGTTCAATCCATTTGCATATGTTTCTATGAATATTGTGGTGTTGAATTGATGTATTGTAACATATCTGCAATAAAATATTATTAAACTAAGTAATTTGAATATGAAAATAAAATTATTCAAAACAGAATAGAAAACGGAGCTAGCTGAATGATACAAAGACATGTTTAACCGGTAACTAGCGAAATAAAAGGTCAGTCAAAACAGCTAACTAAGCAGTTAGCTACCCTTCCAGAAATAAGTCAGAAATTAGCTATTCTTTCTGAAGCTATAGCTAAGAAAGCGTCAATGGCTACCAAAGTTATTTGATGAAAAAAATCTATATCAAAGCATGCTCAGCCGATAATTACTCGTAATCTAGATGCTGGTAATAATACAGCTATGATATAAGCATATGGCCTCAAATTACCATCCCATTACCATCGGAAATAGCTGCAGGTGGTTATGATTAACAGATATAAGAAGAAAACGGTGCATTGCACAGAAAATATTATTAACTATAGTTGTTGGAAAGAAAGGGTTATCAGTGTTCAACATGTCATCCAGATACAGAGAGGTGTCATTAAAGGCTTCAGTAATATCTGACTCGGTATCTGGTGAAAGACTCAACATGAAATCTCTTTCAAAGCAAAATTAAAACAAATCTGCGACAAGTGGTGCACAGTTCGTACCCATAGGGATACCAAATTTTTTTCTATAAACGGTGGTTCCATACCTGACGAAAATATCGGAAGATGAGTGCTTCACAAACTGTGCGTGTTTGTTTCTGTGTGTTGTGTTGACTGTCCTCCTTGAATGCTACTTTCCCTGTCCGATCTTTTTATATTTCTTCATAGCAAAACATATAAAAAGATCGGACAGGGAAAGTAGCATTCAAGGAGGACAGTCAATCACAAAACACAGAAACATACACACAAACAGACAAACAAGAAGGCAGAAGCAATAATAAATGGAAACGACATCACAAACACAAAAGGGTTGACAATAGGGCTACCGCCTTGGAACGATCAGTGCCAAAGTAGGCCACTGGGGTTTAAACCGGTTCTAGGGTGCACCAAACCTCACACTTACCCTACTGTCATCCCATTAAAACAGGACAGTGTAAATAAAGAAATCCCCGCCATGATCTAATCTCTAAGTCCACATAGTATAATTGTCTAAACTGCCGTTAGTAAAAAACGCTTTAATATTATTACCTGCCAAAAATGTAGTATTTTATCTAGCGAATGATTTTTGAATCAGAGAAATTAGCCTGTCTTTAATACGGTGATGTGGTAAGGTTGTATATAGTGTAGAGAAGTCATAAGTGCTTATTGATGAAACTTGACCTTTATTTAACATTTTATCAAGAAAGTCTCCTGAATTTTTTATGGACCAAAATAAATGAATCCAAGAGTTTTCATAAGTTTTATCACAATACAGTTTAACGTGATCTTTAACGGCAGTAAGACAAGAAGTTAAACGTTTGGAGATGTTTGTTGTGGTGCAGGTACTATATTTCGAAATAAAGCGAGCCTTATACAGATTTTTATGTAATTTAGGAATCCATTATATAGTAGGCAGTTCATTTTGCTTATCGTTTACACAAGCCTTGAAAGTAGTAAACCGAGTGATATGTGCCGAAAAAACATCATCCTCAGTAGAATTAACTGGAGTATACGAATTGGTGCTGCCGAGATAAAACATTGACGTAATGTAGGCGTCAAACAATAATTACATTATTAGCTGCTTTATCTGCAGGAACTAAAACAAATTTATAATGAAATTCCTGAATTCCCGATTTTAAATTACGAACGGAAAACCTAGGTCTCGGAGAAAGTTAAGAGGGGTTAGCATTATAAAAGTTAATACGTGTATCTATAATTTTAAGAATTGACTATTTCCAAGTAGAACAAATGAGATATAGGGTCTTATAGAAACCACAGCGTCCGAACGCAATGGCATCGTAGGTGCGCACTGTACTGCAAACAAGGACTTGAAAATACAATGAAAGAGACAAAAAACAACAGAAAGGGTGGTGAAGACAGGATTAACAACTTGGAACGGTCAGTAGGCAATAAGGCCTACTGGTTAGTTTGAATTGATTTTATATGCGCACAATCCTCGCTATTATCCTGTCTTCAGCGCCCAAATAGGCAAGACAGTGTAAACAAAACTACATCCCATTAAAAAGGAATTCTTTAACAATAAATTCCACATCCAGAGAAACTAACTAAAGAAACACATACAAAAAAAAATAAACATCTCAGGATGCATCCGGAATCGTACTGAACAACCATAGTAATTGCAGCTAAAGAGAAAACCAATCTAGGGTACGATCAGAAAACCCGAGGGACGAAAGTTCATGCACCCATCTCCCTTAGTTGGGGTTTCAGTAGGTACAATCATAGAGTCCCAAGAGGTAGTCCAGTCATCGCACAAGTGAACATTGAAGCGTATTGACTGACTGTAGAGGGGGGGTCAATCACTAAAAATGCAGTGCGTTGTAAAACCAAATGGTTATATCCTTTTCTGACGAACTTCCTGATTAAATTTGTAAAGCGGTTTGGGTCCGCATGTTCTCCTCGACACCATTTTATACTACAATCTTCAATGGAGTGTGCGATGTGGGTACGACAGGCATTAAAATCAATAGTTGAAGGTAATCTATATGTAGGACCTTTCGAAAACAAATGCTGAATACGTTTATCAACAATATCAAAATTACCAGTGATGACATAACCTGCAGGAGCATAGCAACATTCATTAGGAGTATTATGTACTATATCAAGGTCAAAAACTATTTTGTTGTTGTTGAAAATAATATTTTTAAAAGGCTTTTTAAACTTATAACAAATTATCGGACTTTCTAAATTTTTTAAATATTTTGGGAAAGAATCAATTACATGAGTATCTTGAAAAATACTAGGCATGTCAATGAAATCAATACCTTTATTAAAATATAGTAGTTTTAGAAAATGCCTGACGTGATCAGACTCCTTGTCAATATGGGGTCGGAGAACATGTTGTGTGTAGCTTTGAACTATGGAAGCAGTGTAACACAAGGGATCTGTACGAATAAACATTGTGTCGGCTTCCTCGTTGATCAACTTTAGTGAAGAAATGGACAAAGAGGTAAGCCTTGAAAGCATAGAGTGCTTTCCAGACTGTTTAAAAATAGTAAGTAAATCAGCGACGGAAATAATTACACGCGATTTACGTTTGTTGTTACCATTACGCCTAAGACCATGATACCTAGATTTACGCTTTCGAATAGAAAATATGGAAAAAATGTCAAAATTAGGATCTTTAGAAATATTTCGTTCTTGATAAATATTGTCATTAAGGCCGAGTGGATAAGGTGTCTGTAAGTTTTTCATCCACTTAAGTTCTGCAATATGTCTAGCTTTTATTTAAAGCTTTTGGTAGCATCATTATCAAAAAATATATATTCAACCGGTTGAACAGTTACGCTATTAAAATTATGACCTGACTGACGGAAGTGTTGGTACAAGTAATTTTTTGACTTTTAGAAATACTTGATTTTGTGTTCACGAATTTTTTCAGGATCGACCTGTTTGTCCAACATATGTATACCGCAACGTGGTGCATTTCGATTCAGAACATAAATGACGTGAGTTGTACGTCAATCAACATTTGAAGCTAGACATACATTAAACAATTTATCATTAACAGCTGATTTAATGGTGGACTTGCAAGAAAAATAATTGCAACAACTATTAGCATTGCACTTATTAATAGAGGGAAACACCCTGCGTCTTAAATGAACTAAATGATTTCTGAAAGGAGACTTTATATGGTATTTCCTCAAAATAGTGATCCTAGAGGAGTTACGGAAACTTTTAAGCCATTATTAAAAATCCTAGTAATATTATTAAAAGGAACATGAAACGAGGTTGCCGAATGAAGGCGTTGCTTGTGCAGTGTGGCGGCAGTAAAACGTCTCCCCGCGCTTGCAATCAGTACTGTTATTCATTCGATCTTTGGAGATCGCTGAGCCCGATACTTATATTTAGTTATCGGTGGAACATTTTCAATTTTTTTTGTTTTCTTACTTAATTTTTGATTCGGTGGTTCCACTACTCCGGCCGATTAAAGGCTCTGGGTATTGTTTAACCACTCATAGGATATGTTGTCTGCTTTTTATACGCAGGCTTCACAGCCGCTGCTCCCAACTAAATTCCATTATGTGTATTTCGCTCTTCGGGGCATTTCATTGTATTAGATACTGGGACCATACGCCGTACGACATGAGGAAGACGTTAACTCCATGTCCACCGCCATATGCATGCCATCTTCGGGATGGTTAAAATTTTGTGCTGTAGATTTTATGAATATTGAGTTCTGCTCAACCCGGGGCTAGATGGCGTGAGCGGTAGCTAGCATATTTCACTACAGCTCATGAACAGTCTCAATCAAACCGGGACTGCAATATTTCGTTTGTGTCGTGCTCGGCCGTTTCCATAGGTCCATTATCATACTCTTTTTTAAAGGTGGGAATTAAACCTGGGACAAGAAGGCAGTATGCTAACCACACAGCTACCACAGTCAACACTTCTTGTCTGTCATTGCACAAAAAAAAATAGTTGGGACAATATTTATTTAAGGGCATTGTCGCAAACGATAATATGACCGGTATTACATATTTTAACATTAAACCAGATGGGGGTCGACTTAATCTCCATGCTCCTCACGAATGAAGGAGTTACACGTTATGAGTTTTTTGATGGGCTTCAAGTCATGCGGAAATCTATGCCTATTGAATGCTTTACAACACAAACAGTGTACTGAACCGAGCTATGACATGTTTACACCCGTGTGATATATGTGCATATAACATATTATTAAAACTAAATGAATAACCCATTTTTTTCAGTGGACTATATGAAACAAAATAGTTGATCAGAAAATCGCGTTATTTTACGTAATACAGATTAAAAATATTAGTGTTAGTTATCTGCCTTTAATTTTAAATTGTTAAAAGCAGTTTTAATCATTTGTTTTACTATTTGTGCTCCTAAACATACGTGAAATTGTTAAATTCGGCCATATTGTGCTGTTACCCATAGAGACGCGACGTCATATTTTTTGTTCTTTTTTACTATCGCAGGAACACTCCCCACTCCTTTTAATTATTTATTTTTTGAACAAAATGTCGTTATTTCGTGTGTTTTTAGCTCTACTGGCCAAGGGCCAGCAAAGCTTATGGGATGGTGTGTTGTCCGTCGTCCGTCCGTCCGTCGTCCGTCGTCCGTTAACTTTTGCTTGTGTACACTCTAGAGGCCACATTTCTGATGCAATCATCATGAAACTTTGTCAGATCGTTTGTCTTAATAAAATCTCGGTCAAGTTCGAAAATGGGTCATGTGGGCTCAAAAACTAGGTCACTAAACTTGTGTACACTCTAGAGGTCATATTTGTTACCCAATCTTGATGAAACTTTGTCAAATTGTTTATCTTAATTATATATTGATCAAGTTCGGAATTGGGTCACATGAAGTTAAAAACTAGGTCACTAGGTCAAATATTGGAAAAACCTTGTGTACACTCTAGAGGCCATATTTTTGACCCGAGCTTGATGCAACTTTGTCAGAATGTTTGTCTTAATTATATCTTGGTCAAGTTTGAAAATGGGTCACATGGAGTTAAAAACTAGGTCACTAGGTCAAATACTTGAAAAACCTTGTGTACACTCTAGAAGCCGTATTTCTGACCTAATCTTGATGAAACTTTGTCAAAATGTTTGTCTTAATTATATCTTGGTCAAGTTTAAAAATGGGTCACATGGTATTAAAAACTAGGTCACTAGGTCAAACTTTGGAAAAACCGTGTGTACACTCTAGAGGCCATATTTTTGACCCGATCTTGATGCAATTTTGTCAGAATATTTGTCTCAATTTTGCTTGTTCGAAAATGGGTCACACAGGGTCAAAAACTAGGTCACTAGGTCAAATACTTGAAAAACCTTGTTATGAAATTTCATTCATAGAAGAAAGTGGTACAAATTAAAAAATGCCCCTGCCAGGCTAGACACAGCAGACTTATTGCCCATGATTACCAGGTGAGCAATCTAAGACCATCCTATCCCTGTTGTTTTTGCAATGTTTTAAAAAAACTACTGATGGGAATTTTATGTCGACAACCCTTGATATAAGAGCCGTTTTAGCCAGTAGAGTATCCACAGGCCCTCTTGGGCCTCTTGTTTTATTATTGCAGATCTACTCGTTAACAGATATTTGCTAGATAATTTTTGGGACAAAAAAGATGTCTTTCGCATATTCGTCCCAGCTAAAATTTTGGCAATCTAGTTCATTGCGGTTCTTTTACCATTGAACATTTAACGAAAGGTTCTATAATGTTTAGTCTTCCTTTAGCGGCTTGAAAGTAGTTTGTTCCTTTCGAAATCCTCCATGTAGTTTACACAATACGATAACCAATAATTTCTGGAATTAAATAAGGCAATAGGAGATATAAGAGCGTTTAAACTATTGTTGATATTAAACTTCTTACGCGAGCCATCTGTTATTCAAGTTCGTTATTTACATTTCTCGTTTTTTTTCGAATTGGTGATAATGAATCATATATATCTAAAGTAAAGAAAAACTCTCATATTAGCTCGACATGCACGCCGCAAAACGTATTTCGTTTAATATTGTATTTAAATTATCGACACAGACATTTTTAATATGTAAGCAATCATTTTCTTAAATTATTAAGATAGAGACAATCCGAATATGCATTTTGCGTTCGATTTACGTTCGATTCATTTTTAAAAATGCATTCATCGTTCGTTTTCCGTTTATAAAAATGCACTCAACTTTCCTTTGGCGTTCGTTGCATTTATCATCGTTGCATCGTTCATTCTGTGTTCGTTCAGCGTTCATTCTACGTTCGTTCTGTGTTCATCTCCGTTCGTTCTCCGTTCGTTCTGCGTTTGTTTTGCATTTATTTGGGGTACAAATCAATCGGGTCTGTAACCCAGTTTATTGTAATAGTCGAATTTCGATGAACGTTTAAATGTGTTTACACTTAAAAGATTTTGTCTAACTTTTGTATTTTGCCATCCTTTTATACATAGTTTTAGAAAATATAAAAACATGTTCTGTTGCAATTAGTCCGAGTTGTTCTGTTTTATTACTGATTATTCTATTAGCTGTATCTTGTCTTGTACAACTCAACGGGACAAAGTAACTATGGGTGTATGTATTCGGTCAAAGTGCAGATACTTTTGAGATTTATATGAAACGTTGTGATTTGAAACCAGTGCGGTCAATATTGATAAGGTATTATATCAAGCAGAAGACGAATAAAAACTAAGCATGTGTTGCACCCATTTCAGGGCCTGATAGAGTATTTGAGAATGATGTAGTCAGCTTTCATACATGTATATCAAAGCGCAGTGTAGATGACACAATCCCGTATATCTTTATAAACAGATCAGTATAGTTGAAGAGGTATATCAGGTATACTGGCTGTGTGTCTTTTACTAATCTTCTACAACAATTGTTACCATGGAGTGACCTACTGTCATATATACCCTTTAATACTATCAAATATAGTACTATGGTTCTCTAACATACAGGGGCTGTCATGGCACAGTAGATTGCATAGAAGACTGAAAATCTATAGGACCCGGGTTCAAGCAAAACCGGCGTCAAACAAGAGGGTCCGTATATCAGAGTCTATCACACAAGCATGTTAAAAAAACATAGAAATATATTTGTTATTAAGAGTAGGACAGGTTCATCGATTCCTCTCTCTATCTCTCTCTATCTCTCTCTTTCTCTCTCTTTCTTTCTATCTCCCTCTCTCTCTCTCTTTCTCTCTCTCTCTCTCTCTCTCTCTCTCTCTCACTCTGGGTCCGCTCTTAATAACCTATAACATGTCAGTAGACCGTAAAAAATGAATTCTCTAACATGCTTGGTGAATATAAGTAAAGGCACAAGGAATAGAATATAAAACGTCGCCTAAGAGATAGATATACTGTCCAACATATTTTACCAAATATTGTGTTAAAATGTTTACATAATAAATGATTACGTTTAAATGTGAAAGCCAGTGTATACTTATATATCAAGAACTTATTCAGTTTCGATAGTTGGTGTCTTAAAGTAAGGCATACACAAACTACTTTAACACTGTACTTCATTAAGGACAATTGACAAAATAATACATATATTTATTATAAATAAGTATTTAGTTAATTCATTAGTTTGAATAAAAGTTGTTAAACAGTAGTTTATATAAAGTAAAGGAAACAAATATGACAAAAGATGAAGAACGTAAAACTGGTTAATAAAGGAAAGAATGAAAGGAACGAAAGCAACAGAAGCAAAGAACACAACTATAATATAGATATAAAAATCAAACAGGAAAAGCAGCGCGGACCTACGATGCTATTGCGTTCGGGCGCTGTGGTTTCTATAGGACCCTATATCTCATTTTTACAAGGACGACAGTCAACATAAATTGAGTGTTAACTGACTTTCTCTATGAATTATCCCTTAATACTTATTTAGTTACATATACATAGGGCCGAATAAAGATGACAGTTTCAATACACACTTAACATAACACAAAAGTATATAATAATATAAGTATATTCTTGAACCAGCCAGATTAAATGGCTAATAGCTGAGTTGTCTTCCCTTGAATTTGCAAAAATGCATAATTTTCCCTTATGGATTCTCATCCCTTTTTTACCTGACCTTAATCAAACTTAAATATTAAGTATATATCCTTAAGATATTGGACGAGTTTTGAACCAACTTGATTCGATTGCTACTGCATGCAGCTGAGTTATATGTCATTAAATTGGCAAAAAAATGCTTGATTTAATTGTGTATTGTGGGACACTAGCTCCTCCATGTATCATCCGATCTTAACCAAAATTACACAGTCATTAAATAGCAATAAGATCTTGGAAGAGTTTTGTGAACCAGACAGATTCGATTACTAATAGCGGAACTATATGACTTTGAATGTACAAAACCGCACAAGTTTGCATTGAGGGACTCTAGCCCCTCTATTTTCCACCCGATCTCAAACAAACTTACAAACTTAGACAGTATGTATATACATATATATATATATATATATCTGATCTCGAAAGCGTTTTTTAACCATTCAGATTCGATCAATAATAGCTGAGTTATCTATCCTTAGATTTGCAGCCGCCCCCACCGTCTTCTCTCTCTCTCTCTCTCTCTCTCTCTCTCTCTCTCTCTCTCTCTCTCTCTCTCTCTCTCTCTCTCTCTCTCTCTCTCTCTCTCTATTTCTCTTCAAATTTGCAAAACTGCATAACGTTTGCCTCATGGGCACCTTAGCCTTAGCCACTCCAATGTTTTTATCCGATCAGAACCAAACCGCCATATGCATGCCATCTTCGGGATGGTTTAAATATTTGTACTATTGATTTTATGAATATTGAGTTCTGCTCAACCCGGGGCTAGAGGGCGTGAGCGGTAGCTAGCATAATTCACTACGGAGACTGCAATATATCGTTTTCGACCATTTCCAAAGGTACATTATCATACTCTTTTTTACATGGTAGTTATATGTTTATAAGCTTATAGTTGAATTATCTGCCCCTGAATTTAAAAAAAGAAGTCTGATTTGCACTTTGGGCTCTCTACCCACTACATGTTTTATTTCGATATTTTATACTGAAACATACGCGGTAGTTATATATATAGACGATCTGTCAGATTCATTTGCTAATAAGCGAGTTGGCAAAAAGGAATAATCATTCATTATGGGAACTATAGTCTCTATATATTTTATCCGATTTTACCCAAACTAAAACAGTAGCTATATATCCATAACAGCTCAGACGAGTTTTTGAACCAGCCAGATGCAATCGCTAATAGCCTAAATTGTTTTTCCTTAAATTATTAAGCATTTCATAGTTGGGCATTAACACTTAAATGTTCATATTAAATACTGATAAAGGTGATCCTTTGAGAGCAACAAACATAATTAAGGGAATAAAGCAGCAGACTCGGTTTTATTGAGTCTGTTCATGAGAAGTAATGAAAGAAGCAACACTTCTCACACTTCTCAACACTTCTCACATCCCCTAGCACCGGCTTAAGCGGTATTCTACTTCAAAGCCACCTATATTGGGCTCGTTGGTCCAAAAGGACCAGTAAAAAATAACACTACTGATATATATATATACTGAATAAAACTAAAGAAATATAAAAAGATCGGACAGGGAAAGTAGCATTCAAGGAGGACAGTCAACCACAAAACACAGAATTAGAGATTAGATCATGGCTGGGATTTCTTTATTTACACTGTCCTGTTTTAATGGGATGACAGTATGGTAAGTGTGAGGTTTGGTGCATCCTAGAACCGGTTTAAACCCCATTGGCCTACTTTGACCGTTGCAAGGCGGTAGCCCTATTGTCAACCCTTTTGTGTTTGTGATGTTGTTTGCATTTTTTTTTTTTTGCTTTCTTGTTTGTCTGTTTGCGTGTTTGTTTCTGTGTTTCGTGGTTGACTGTCCTCCTTGAATGCTACTTACCCTGTCCGATCTTTTTATATTTCTCTATATTCAGATATAAAGAGGCACAGAGGCTTGGGGATTGTGTGCCTTTTATTTATATCTGGAAGCTGGAAGTTATATTGTGTTTGATTCTTGATAAACAGGTTGTTTGCAAATTCAAAAATAAAATTATGTGCGATTAAATATTAGTTGTATCCACTGAGTTCTAATAACATATTTTAAAATGTTATCGATATACAGAACCACCCTAGGCTAGGACAGAACTTTTATTTCATAATGTACTAATTTAACAAAACAAAAGCAGCAAAAAAATCGTGTTTATTTCACTGATCTCTTTTTATCATAATAATATGAAGAAGTATACTTATTTTTCAAATTTTCAAGAACAAAATATGAATGGTTATGCATGTTGATTCGCTAAAGCGGTAGTTACTAGGCATAGAAAATTCGCTAAAAATGACTATGCTTGCAATAAACAAATAGTTTGGCCTTTATAGAAGAAGAGTTTATAGGATACCTATTTCGTGCAGAACAAAAGAAAGTTATTAATCTTTTAATTTGGTCGAAATTATAAATTGATCAGGTGGACACGTTCACCAAACATCGATCTAACCTCCACTAAACGTATTTTACAGAGAAGAAACTTTATTAGCATGTATATTGTGTGTGATATCATGTTTAAATGTTTTCACAAAAACAAATCCAAACAATAAAGTATACGATTAAAAAAAGTCATCTAAAAATATTTCAGACATAGAGTAAAGTCTGATAAAAAAACAACAACAAGGTACGTTTAAGTTAAGAGAGACTTCCTTTGTCTCATAATGAGAATGACATTTCCAGAAACGATCGTCCTCTAAAATGTTCGTATGTAAATACATATTAATAAACCGTAAACACAGATATCAGTTGGGATTTATTTGAGGTATTGCAATGTAAGCATACATTTATCATGTAAAGTAATGTTATATTCTCAAAAAGATATCCGTTTAGCTCAATGTTATGCCAGAACTGGTTAAGCACATGCTTTTAAAAAAGACTATGATGATGGACCTTTGGAAACGGCCGAAAACGACACATACGACTTATTGCAGTCTCGGTTTGATTGAGACTGTTCATGAGCGGTAGTGAAATATGCTAGCTACCGCTCACGCCCTCTAGCCCCGGGTTGAGCAGAACTCAATATTAATAAAATCAATAGTACAAAATTATTTAAATTGGTCGACTTAACGTTGGAGTTACTGGATAACATAACCTAAGGCTACGATCATCGGGACAACTGTTTTTAAACGTTGTATCGATGTCTCACCAAAGTTGAACACAATGTAAGCCCGCACCGATTCCACTAATGCATTCTTTACTAATTGTGTATCACACACGTAGTGTGTCCACCCTAACGTTACAGCTTAACGCTAACATTAACATTACACATTGGGTTCCGTTTTGCTTGCTAATTTGAAGCCCGGATAAATATTCTCATTGAAGATGATATTTTGAAAATGTTCAGTTTAGTTTAAAAAGCTATTCAATAATTGACGTTGCTCTGGAAAATGGTAGGATTAAACTAGAATGTATCCATTTAAGAATAGGACATCTCCTCCTCAAATAACCAGGGAATTGTTACCCCTCGAAATTCGGACTCTTCGTGTAAGATTTCCTTATCCCTCTTTGCATACACTCTTGATAAATGCTTAGCGCCGTTATTGTTCGTGAATTACATTATTCTTGTTGTTGTTTTTAACTAATACTAATAAACTAAGCAAAGCTGCATTGAATTAGTGAGTACCGGTATATATTTACTTAAATGTATAATCTACTTTGTAATTGGTAGATTGAACCTGTTCGATTTACATTTATTATTATGTTTTTTAATTTTCATTTTTTGCCACATATGTTTTTATCAAAAATAAGTGAACATACTTTGGATTTTTGACACCAAGATATGAAAGTCTAAGAAATAATGAGCATAAACAAAAAGCATGTATTCTTACTAAATATGATCGTTCTTATTAAGAAATCGCTTATTTTCTCAAAAATATTATTGTTCTTTATAGAAAGTGTTTAGATGATATCAAACATATAACATATATTTTTATTTCATTCAAGTGATTTTAATGCTTCTTTTTTGCGATAAATGGAAATTAAATACTAAACCACTGCATTACTTAAATTATACAGAAATATGAAGACAAAAAAAAAAGATTAATTGCTGGCGTGGCGAAGTCTGTAGCGCGGCAGATTTGTAACCGAAGGTCCCGGGTTTAATCCTTCGTGGTGCCACTGAGTTTCATCGGTGTGTTCTTGGGCAAGACACTTTCCCTTAGCCTCGTCCGTCGGATGAGGACGTAAACCGGGCAATCCCGTGTATCGGTCTATCCTCCGAGCACGTTAAAGAATCATCTGAATCTATTCGATAATAAGAGTAGGGCAGGGTTCCCGGATTCCTATGTATCCTTCCCCTCTCTCTGGGGCGGTTCTAAATAATCTATATTGTATTGATGAGCCGTTAAACAACATTCAATTCAATTCAATTAATCTTAATTTAAAACAATTGAAAAGATAGTCCATTTCCAAAAATCGAGAAACTCATTTTTGATCCGAGCGATATGCCTATTCCAAGAACTTTAGCTTCAATTCCATCTATGCCAGCTTTGATTCCTGTATCCAGCTGAAGTCCAACAGATATCCCGATTGGACCTGCATTTGCAGAAGCACTTCCGAGGCCAGCTGTGGCCATAGCTTCAACAAAACCCTTGGCAGATGCCATAACCCCTACCGAAACATTTGGACCCTTAGCATGTGCACCAAATACACTAAATTCTGCCCTTGCTTCTCCGACTCCTGCTTCAGCAAATGCGCCTGCTTTCGGTATTCTTTCGCCTGGTTTGTTACTAGAGGCGTGCGCATATGTTCCTGATCGTGCATATGTGCCCTGCGAGGCGGCTGAAGATGCAGGGCGATCAATAGTGTCGACCATTTCCACAAGCCCAGTGGCAGATACACTTGCACTGTAAGGTTTATATTGGCGATTCTTTGAAACCTGTGGTTTTGTGCCTTCCTCTGCCCATTCCTTCACCTGTAATGGTGTAGTTTTTTTCAATTTAGGAATATTGAATTTGTGCCTATCTTGTTTTGTTTTCGAAACACCTCCGACAACTGTAAAGATAATAATATAGAAATACTGCTTGGGTATGATTCAATTTGTTGTTACGAAACAATACAGAAAGGTACTGGTGTGTAACGGAGACGTGTTTTCTCAAATGACGGGAGATTGTTTTGCTAAATTTACAAATGGGCGCTATAAAGTTAAAACATATCTAGTGTTTGTCGAATATATATTTATGTTTAATATAGATCATAACAAAAACACCACGATGACGACCACCACCCCCACCACTCTCAACAACAACAACAACAAGAGTGCCAAATTGACACAATAGACGCCCGTCATAAATATTGACCAGATTGAAAGCAGATTTTATTAATGGAATTGTAACACTTTTATTGGAAAGAGTTAACCATAGATCTAGTGGGACATACCTGCTACTTCTAACACAACAACATATTTAAAAACGCAATATTCTCAGTAAAAAACTATTTTTTAAACTTAAAAACGTACTGAAAGATATAAGTAATTACATGTTAATGGTAAAAAAACGTTTATGGAAATTCTTCGTAGATTTTGCGGGTAGAGAAATCTACTAATTCAAGAGGATTATAAATGTTAAAGTTATTGAGCGGGAACCGAAAAAATCCGGCATTATAGGTACAATGTGGACGGTATTCGAACTTGACTGAGATATTATGCTCATAAACATTACCCCTTAAGTTTTATCAAGATCGGATAAATGTTAAATTTCTTGAGCGGAAACCGCAAAAATCATCAATTTTCAAAAAGCAAAGTGCCATTACTCTGGCATTATAGATGCGATGTGGTGGATTATCGAACTTGACCGAGATGTTATGTCCATAAACATTGTCCCCAAGTTTCATCAAGATCGGAATAAAAAAGTAAGTTATTGAGCGGAAACCACAAAAAATCGTCAATTTCCAAAAATTCAAAGGTGTTTCTTAAGCAATGGCATTGTGGCCATAAATATTATGTCCAAGTTTCATCAAGATTGGATTAAAATTGCTCCAGTTATGGAGCGGACATCGTCAATTTTGTCAATTTTCAACAATCCAAGGGGCATAACTCCGGTGTTTCTTGAGCAATAGCGCTGGTTATCAAACTTGATTGAGCTATTGTAATCATAAACATTGTGTACAAGTTTTATCAAGATTGGATTAAAATTACTCCAGTTATGGAGCAGACACTAAATTGCCGGACGCCGCCCACCCGCCGCCACCGCCGCCGTCCGTCGTGCGAGATCACATTATAAGTCCCGTTTTTTCAAAACGGATGTATAAAAGCAACAACAACAACAATAATAATAATAATGATAATAATAAATAATTAAATAAATAATTTAAAAGTAAATAAAATAGGTAAACATATACTAAGCAAAATAGAAACGTTCTCAACTTTACCCATAGATTTAGACACAACGAAATTATATTTTATTCAATCTTATATGCCAATGCCTTTGTTAAAGGCCAGCACTGTCATGAAAACAATTTCCTTTGAATCAAACTAGTGGGCAAACGTATTCCCCTTGATTTGGTTTAAACAGCATTTCCAGGTCTAGTGGTTAAAACTTTGAGTTAACACAGTTTTGTTATATTGAAATAAACAGAAAATGACCTCATCACCACAAAAACAGAACAAAGACGCTGATCTTTTCACTAATTTTTGCGCCATACAGGTTACAAGAACGAATATTTTCGGATTACCTCCCTTTATAATAAAACTGTAGTGATTTCGCAATTTGAATAAAACATGTTTTAGCAGCAACAGTCAAACTTTGTTTTTTGATGATTATTAATATTGATTAGAATGATTGAGTGATAAGTATAAAATAATGAAATTGTATCTAGTATGGTGTACAAAGTGAAACAAAGTCATCCCTATGCAAATCACCGCTTAAAAGAGGGACGTTTCTATTCTTGCTGAGTATATATTAGATATATATCGAACATTCGCAATCATTCCTCAAGCTTTTTGTCGTCTGATTTTACAGATGCCCGTAATTTTAAAAAGTGTCCTATCACTTTCTTCAAGCTTGAAGCTACATGTATATGTGGGGATCGTCTGTTTTAGTTATTTGCTAACGCTTCTTTTGAAAGCGAGAAGGTAAATATAAAAGTCGAACAGGGATTGCAGATTTCACAGAATACAGTTAACACAAAAACACGCATAAAGACAAACAATAATGGCAATAGTAATAATAAAGGCATATGACGTCACAAACACAAAAAGGATTGACAGTAGGGCTACCGCCTTGGAACGGGCAAATGCCACTGGGTGTTTAAACCAGGTTCTAGGATGCACCAAACCTCACACTTATCCTACTTCGTCCCAATTAAACGGGACATTGTAAATAAAGCAATCCCCGCCATGAACTATTCTCTAACCAACAAGGCAGCATTAATAGGCAATATAAGTAAACACAAATATGCTCGTGTATATATATAAATACAAAGAACAATAGCATAGACAGCCACAAAGAACGTTTTCGATGACTTGGCAGAAGCCAGAGCAACAAGCGAATAAACCATGGAGGGCACGACAAGACATCAAACGTCACCGTCCATTTGGGATTTAAGTAGACGTCATCATAGGGTCCACAGCCTGTCCGATCATCGTACAATTAAAGAGGAAAGCATAGTGGCGAACTGTAAATGGGTCCTCCACTAAACATGCAGTACGTTGCAAAATGATAGGGTCATAACCCTTTTAACAAGTTTAACAAAGATAATATGAAATTGATCATGACAAAGAAAATTACGAAGAAATATAAAAAGATCGGACATGGAAAGAAGCATTTAAGGAGGACAGTCAACCACAAAACACAGAAACAAACACGACAAACGAGAAGGCAAAAGTAAGAATAAATGCAAACGACATCACTAACACAAAAGGGTTGACAATAGGGCTACCGCCTTGGAACGGTCAGTGGCAAAGTAGGCCACTGGGGGTTTAAACCGGTTCTAGGGTGCACCAAACCTCACACTTACCCTACTGTCATCCCATTAAAACAGGACAGTGTAAATGAAAAAATCCCCGCCATGATCTAATCTCTAACCAACAAGGCAGCATCAATAGGCAATATAAGTAAATCACAAATATGCTCGTGTAAATATAATACAGCAAAACAATAACATAGAAAGCCACAATGAAGGTACTCAGTGACTTGGCAGAAGCCAGAACAACAAGAGAATAAACCATTAAGGGCACGACAAGAAAGATCATAGACAAACATCAAACGCCACCGTCCCAATGGGCTTTAGGTAGGCGTCATCATAGGGGCGTCATCATAGGGTCAACAGACTGTCCGGTCATCGTACAATTAAGGAGGAAAGTAGTGGCGAACTGTAAAAGGGTCCACCACCAAGCATGCAGTACGTTGCATAATGATAGGGTCATAACCTCTTTTGATAAACAGTTTAACAAATTTAACAAAGATAGTATGAAAGTGACCATGACCAAGAATCTTACGAAGTTTATAAATCACATCCCCATAGAAGTCAGGTTGTGATAGTCCTTGTCGCAGAAGAGTCCTTAAATTACTTTTATATTTGGAAAGAAGATCAGGGTTACGATAATAACATATTGCAAAGGTTTTACTAAGCTTATGGTAACGGTACCCTGATTGAGTAGCTTTTTAGTTATACAAAGATTACGAATGTAAAAGTCCTCAACTCGAGTACAAGCTCTTGAAAAACAAATAAGTTGAGACCCCATAAGAAGTTGCTCGGGGAACAGCCCATCTAAATGGGGATAATTAACAATTTCAAAATTAAAATCATCAGTTCTTTAGGATATATATTATTAACCATAGTAGAAAAGAAAGGGTTGTCAATGCTCAATATGTCATCCAGATACCGAGAGGTGTCACTAAAGGCTTCAGTAACATCTGCCTGGGTATCTGGTGAAAGACTCAACATGAAATCTCTTCCATAGCAATATAAAAACAAATCTGCGACAAGTTGTGCACAGTTCGTACCCAAAGGGATACCAACAACTTGTCTATAAAAGGTAGTTCCATACCTAACGAAAATGTTATCTAATAGAAAAATAAGTTATTCACAAACTTCTTGGCAAGTCCACTTTGCCGTTAGTAAACAAAATGTAGTATTTTCCCTAGCAAAGTTTTTTTGAATGAGAGCAATAAGTTTTCTTTGATAAGGTTGTGAGATAAATTTGTATTTAGTGTAGAAAAATCATAAGTACTTAAAGATGAGAAAATGAGATATAATGTCCTATAGAAACCACAGCGTCCGAACGCAATGGCATCGTAGGTCCGCACTGTATTGCAAACAAGGACTTGATAATACAATGAAAGAGACAAAAAAAACAGAAAGGGTGGTGAAGACAGGGTTACCGTCTTGAAACGGTCAGTAGGCAATAAGGCCTACTGGTTAGCTTGAATCGATTTTATATGCTCACAATCATCGCTATTATCCTGTCTTCAGCGTCCAAATAGACAAGACAGTGTAAACAAAACAACATCCCATCAAAAGGAATTCTCTAACAATAAAGTCCACATCCAGAGAAACTAACTAAAGAAACACATACAAAATAATAAACATCTCAGTATGTATCCAGAATAGTACTGAACAACCATAGTAGTTGCAGCTAAAGAGAAAACCAATCTAGGGTACGACCAGAAAACCCGATGGACGGAAGTTCAGGCACCCACCTACCTTAGTTGGGGTTTCAGTAGGTACAATCATAGAGTCTCAAGAGGTAGACCAGTCATCGCACAAGTGAAAAGTGAAGCGTAATGACTGACTGTAGAGGGGTCAATCACTAAACATACAGTGCGCTGTAAAACCAAAGGGCTATTCCGTTTTTGACGAACTTCCTGATTAAATTTGTAAAGTGGTCAGGAAACCCGTCAGACCCCTTTAACTTTTGAAGTTGATAGACCACATCTCCATCAAATGAGGGTTGTGATATGCCTAGTCGCAGAAGTGTTTCAAGGTTGGTGTTGTACTTTTCCAGCAAGCCCTCGTTGCGGCGTTAGAATTTAGAGAAAGATCTACGTAGTTTGTGATAACGAAACCCTGCTGAAGAAATTTACTTGTAATAACTTGATTTCGATCATTGAAGTCTATAACATCATTACACGCTCTAGCAAATCGAATGAGCTGGGAGATATACACCCCGTATGAGGTAGCATGAGGTACATCTCCATCCAGGTGTGGATAGATAACGATGTTAAAATTGAATCTCTCTTATCATAGATTTTAGTATGAATACAATCATTTGAAATCGAGAGATGAAGATCGAGAAATGCTGCTACTGTATCCGAACTGTTGGCTTTATTCAACGTGAGCTCTGGTGGATAAATGTTAGTAACCACATGAGCAAGAACGGATTAACAATATTGAGTATGTCATCAAGATACTGAGAAGTATTATTAAAGGCATCAATAATTTCACCCTGGCTAGTAGGTGACAAACTCAACTTAAAACCTCTTTCATAGCAGTGCAAAAACAAATCTGCAACAAGTTGCGCACAGTTACTACCCATAGGAATACCAACAACCTGGCGGTAAATAGTTTTATCGTATCTTATAAAGATGTTGACGTTTATTGCAAATTTTATCAAAGAGGTCGCCTGAATTTTTAATAGATCAAAATAAATTAATCCCCGAGTTTTCATAAACTTTATCACAATATTGCTTAACTTATCTTTAACAGCAATAAGACAAGATGTTAAAAGTTTTGAGATATTTGTAGTGATGCAATAACTAGAATTGGAAATAAAACGGGCTTGGTTGTTTGTGTAATTTGGAAGTTCAGTACATCGTTGGAAGTCTGTTTTGCTTTTCGTCTACTCCAGCCCTTGAAATCTTGCACTAAGTGATATGCGTCGAAACAACATCATCTTCAGTAGATTGCACTGGAGTATACGAATTAGTACTCCCGAGTTTCTGAGATAAAACACTGACGTAATGGAGGCGTCAGACAATAATTATATTATTAGCTGCTTTATCAGCAGGAGCTAAAATAAATTTATGCACCACAACAAACATCTCCAAACTTTTAAATTCTTGTCTTACTGCCGTTAAAGATCACGTTAAACTATACTGTGTTAAAACTTATGAAAACTCTTGGATTATTTTATTTTGGTCTATAAAATATTCAGGAGACGTTCTTGCTAAAATTGTCAATAAAGGTCAAGTTTCATCAATAAGCAATTATGACTTCTCTACACTATTTACAACCTTACCACATCACCTTATTAAAGACAAGCTAATTTCTCTCATTCAAAAAATTCGCTAGAGAATATACTACATGTTTGGCCTGTAATAATATTAAAGCGTTTTTTACTAACGGCAGTTTAGACAATTATACTATGTGGACTTGCTCTGAAGTTTGTGAAGCACTCATCTTCCTATTAGATAATATTTTCGTCAGGTATGAAACCACCGTTTATAGACAAATTGTTGGTATCCCTATGGTTACGAACTGTGCACCACTTGTCGCAGATTTGTTTTTATTTTGCTATGAAAGAGATGTTGAGTTTTTCACCTGATACCCAGGCAGATGTTATTGAAGCCTTTAATGACACCCTTCGGTATCTGGATGACATATTGAACATTGACAACCCTTTCTTTCCAACTATGGTTACTCTTATTTATCCTAAAGAACTTCAGCTTAACAAAGCTAATATATCTGATAATAAAGTTTATATCTTGATTTAGATCTCTCGATTGAAAATGGTGAAAAAATTAGCAAAATCTATGACAAGAGAGATGATCTTAATTTTGATATTGTTAATTATCCCCATTTGGATGGGGATGTTCCCCGAGCAACTTCTTATGGGGTGTATGTATCTCAACTTATTAGTTTTTCAAGAGCTTGTACTCGGGTTGAGGACTTTAATATTCGTAATCTTTGTATAACTAAAAGGCTACTCAATCAGGGTTACCGTTACCATAAACTTCATGATCACTTTCATACTAACTTTGTTGAATTTGTTAAAATGTTTGTCAAAAGAGGTTATGACCCTATAATTTTGCAACATACTGCATGCTTGGTGGTGGACCCTTTTACCGTTCGCCACTATGCTTTCCTTTTTAACTGTACGATGACCGGACAGGCTGTGGACCATATGATGACGCCTACCTAAAGCCCATTGGGACGGTGGCGTTTGATGTTTGTCTATGATCTTTCTTGTCTTGACCTTAATGGTTTATTCTCTTGTTGCTCTGGCTTCTGCCAAGTCATTGAGTACCTTCATTGTGGTTTTTTAGGCTATTGTTTTTTGTATTATATTTACACGAGCATATTTGTGTTTTACTTATATTGCCTATTGATGCTGCCTTGTTGGTTAGAGATTAGATCATGGCGGGGATTTCTTTATTTATACTGTCCTGTTTTAATGGGATGACAGTAGGGTAAGTGTGAGGTTTGGTGCACCCTAGAACCGGTTTAAACCCCCAGTGGCCTACTTTGCCACTGACCGTTCCAAGGCGGTAGCCCTATTGTCAACCCTTTTGTGTTTGTGACGTCGTTTGCATTTATTATTATTTATTATAAACGATCGGACAGGGAAGGTAGCATTCAAGGAGGACAGTCAACCACAAAACACAGAAACAAACACGCAAACAGACAAACAGGAAGGCAAATACATTTAGACAGCTTTCGTACATGTGTATCAAAGCGCAGTGTATATATCACAATTCCGTATAGTGTTTGTTTTATTTATAAACACATCAGTATAGTAAAAATGTTAAATCCTGTATACTGGTTTTGTTTCTACTCTAATCTTCTCAAAGAATTGTTACCATGGCGTGGCCAAATAGTAGAACGTCCACCTTGCACACGGGAAGTTGTGGGTTCAATCCCCATCCGGGGTCATAGCCAATACTTTTTTCTTTACATATATATTATTTTTACTTTTTCAGGGATCACGGTTGAAGTATCATCTTTTCATTAATTCACGTGGCGTTATTTCATTTTTTTGCGCGTTTTAAATTTCTTCTTTTCGTTACATCGTCTTTTCGAGCTGAATTTATTTCGCTTTGTAAATAATGAAAGGATCAAATGGCAGTAACCAGCTAACACGCTGCCAAATTGTAACACCATCAAATCAATAGCACCCCAAACAGTACAAAAAAGATGGCATATGTTGTTGTCTTTTGTTTACTTCGATTGGCGTTACTTGAACACTGGCGTCTTTTCGTAGTCGTTTGGTCGTATTTTCGCGCCGATTTGTTTCGTCATTTCGTTCTGTCAACGTTTTATTCTGTGTCATTTCGCCTTCTCTCTCTCTCTCTCTCTCTCTCTCTCTCTCTCTTTGGGGCGGTTCTTAAAACCTATAACATATAGATGAACCGTTACACAAAAAAATAGTTCTCTAACATGCTTGGTGTATATAAAAAAAGGACACAAGGCAGAGAATATAAAACGGCCCCTTAGAGATAAATTCACTGTCCAACACCCTTTTACCATATATTTTGCAAACAATGTTGACATAATAAATGATTCCATTGAAATGTGAAGGCTAGTGTATACTACTGCATCAAGAACTTGATTCTTTGGAGATAGTTGGTATCTTAAAGTAAGCCATGTCAGCTTGACGTTACTTATATGCATACAATCAAAAACTACTTTAACGCTGTATTTCATTAATTTGTATTCGTTTAATTACTTTTAATTATTAAAAAAAAAAAACATTCGTTGATTGGTTGAACTTATTCAATCAATCATTTATTCATATTTATTTATTCATTTTCGTGCAGTATTTCATTAATTCATATTTATTTATCCCTCCCTCCCTCCCTCCCTCCCTCCCTCCCTCCCTCCCCTCCCTCCCTCCCTCCTCCTCCCTCCCTCCCTCCCTCCCTCCCTCCCTCCCTCCCTCCCTCCCTCCCTCCCTCCCTCCCTCTCTCACTCTCTCTCTCTCTCTCTCACTCACTCACTCACTCACTCACTCACTCACTCACTCACTCACCCTCATACTCACCCTCTCACTCATTCATTCACTCACTCCTGCCCGCCCGCCGGGTTGTGGACCTAACAAACAAGGACAGGACATATTGTGGTTTGCCTTAAAACGTCGTGAAAGGACAGTAACGTTTGATGTGTGTTTGATGTTTATTCTCGCGTTGCTCTGGCTCCAACCAAATCTTCAGCATCTTTGTGTTATACTTATATTGCCTATTACCTTTTCCCACGTTGTTAGAGAGTATTGTTTGACGGGGATTTCTTTATTTAAACTGTCCTGTTTTATTGGGATGAAACAGGGTAATAGTGAGGTGTGGTTCACCGTAGAATCTTGTTTAAACTCCAGCGGCCTTTTTACCACTGACCGTTCTAAGGCGTTTTCGTATTTGTATGTAAAATGTAATCCACAGGGACTTCAATTGCAATAACTTGATTCTCAATGTCTATAAGATAGATCATGTAATATAATAATTTTATGTTTTTCGGGGATTTCTTTATTTAAACTGTCCTGTTTTATTGGGATGAAACAGGGTAATAGTGAGGTGTGGTTCACCGTAGAATCTTGTTTAAACTCCAGCGGCCTTTTTACCACTGACCGTTCTAAGGCGTTTTCGTATTTGTATGTAAAATGTAATCCACAGGGACTTCAATTGCAATAACTTGATTCTCAATGTCTATAAGATAGATCATGTAATATAATAGTTTTATGTTTTTCGTTTCCCTATATATGTCTGTATATAAAATCATTTAACTTTCCACACTAAAGGCCGTTATGTGTACGATCTTGATTCTTCATGTCCATATAATAGCTTATACCAAACCAAATGCTATCGACAAATCATATTTTGAGAAAAACTTGTTTAGCTCGTTATTAACTTAAGACATCCCGTTTACAGGCCATTCATGAGTGGGAGGGGGTGAAGTTGGAATTTCCTTGCTTGCCAAATTCAATTTGTGCATCTCTAATTCAAATAGCACTGATATAATAAAACAGGTAATTATTTTCTATTATATATTAGGATAGAATTATATCAAATAGGGAATTTAGTATATGCTAGTATTCAGTAAGGATAAAATTAATAGCTAACAAGTATTCTATAACTCAAAAATCCCGCTAATCACAACCTTCAAACCATATAACCCACTGCTACTCCTAATTTTGGAACAAAACAATAAAATCCCAGAAAGCTCTACAAACTTCAATCGATTAGCAGCCTCAAAATTAACCTTAGTTCGCAATAAAAAAATGAATATCCGTCAACTGCTTGTCAAATCAGGCATCAAAACAGATTGCACAAACCACCCGAGTTCGGGTCCATATATTTCACAATGCTTTTCATGCCGATTCATGATATAAACAGCAACTTTCAAAAGTACCAAACATGATATATAGGGTCCTATAGACACCACAACGTTCAAAACACTAAAAGAATACCACCCACATTTACGGATTCTACATGTGCAAAACAAAAACGTTTGATATACCTCATCACCTGTAGGAAAAGAAATGAAATTACGAGAAGAAGAAAAAAGGAGAGCATGGCGGGCCCATATTTGACCCAAGTGTCACCATTTCAACAAACTTCGTAGAGCTTATGGCAAATGCAAAATATTAAACCTCTGGCTCTCGTAGTTACAAAGAAGAAGATTTTCCATATATAAGTCTATGTGAAACGTGATCTCTGGGGCCAGGCCAAAATTTGACCCCAATGTCACCATTTTAACAAACTTGGTACAAGACAAGAAGCTTATTGTTTAATGAAAAATATTAAACCTCTGGTTCTTGTAGTTTTAAAGAAAAATAGTTTTTAAGTTTCAAGTTTTTCTCTATTATAAATTTATACGTCTATGTAAAACATGCGACCCTGGGGTAGGCCTTAATTTGACGGCTTGGTCGCCATTTCAACAAAATTGTTAGAGGACCATATTATTAAGGCAAATACAAAATATTAAACCTTTTGCTCTTGCAGCTTCAGAGCAGAAGAGTTTTTTTAATGTTTTTTTCTATATAAGTCTATGTAAAATATATGACCCCTCAAGCGGAACCAAATTTGACCCCAGGGTCACCATTTCAACAAACTTTGTATAGAACCATAAGCTTATGGTAACTGAAAGATTTTAAACCTCTGGCTCTCGTAGATTTAGAGAAGATTTTTAAGTTTCAAGTGTGTCCCTATATATCACTATGTAAGACAGGTGATCCCTGGGACGGGCCCAAATTTGTCCCAGGGATCACCTTTTGAACAAACTTGGTAGAGGACCATAGCTTATGAAAAATGCAAACTATTAAAACTATGGCTCTTGTAGTATCACAAAAGAAGATTGTTTAAGGTTTTACTTATATAAGTCTATGTAAAACATGTGACCCCTGTCCTGTGGCAGGGTCAAATTTGCCCCAAGGGTCACCATTTCAACCACTTGATAGAGAACCATAGGCTTATTGTAATGCAATATATTAAATCTCTGGATATTTTTAAAGAAGATTTTTAAGTTTCAAGTTTGTCCCTGTGTCAGTCTATGTAAAATATGTGACCCCTGGGGCGGGTCCAAATTTGTCCCCAGGGTCAACTTTCAAAGAACTTGGTAGAGGACCATAAGCTTATGGTAAATGCAAAATATTAAACCTTTGGCTCTTGTAGTTTCAGAAAAGAAGATGTTTAAGCTTTTCCCTATACAATTCAATGTAAAACGTGACTCCTGGGGCAGCCCAAATTTCAACTCAGGGTCACCATTTGAACAAACTTGGTAGAGAACCAAAAACTTATGGTAAATTCAAAATATTAATACTATGGGTCTTGTAGTTTCAGAGAAGAAGATTTTTAAAAAGTTTTTTCCTATACAAGTCTATGTAAAACATGTGACCCCTGGGGCGGGGCCAAAAGATATTTTAAATTTCAAGTTTTTCCCTATATAAAAGAGTATGAGAGTGGACCTTTGGAAACGGTCGAACACGACATATACGAAATATTGCAGTCTCGGTTTGATTGAGACGCCCTCTAGCCCCGGGTTGAGCAGAACTCAATATTCATATAATCAATAGTACAACATTTTAACCATCCCGAAGATGGCATGCATATGGCGGTGGACATGGAGTATATTTCTTCCCCATGTCGTACGGCGTATGGTCCCCAGTATCTAATACAAATGCCCCGAAGATCGAAATAAACATAATGGAATTGAATTGGGAGCAGCGGTTATGAAGCCTGCGTATCACAGGTAACAGTCAAACGACTAAATTAAAAAGCAGACAACATATCCTATAAGTGGTTTAACAATACCCTGAGCCTTTTATCGGCAGGATTAGTGGAACCACCGAATCAAAAGTTAAGTAAGAAAACAAAAAAAATGAAAAGTCTATGCAAAAGTATATGCAAAACATGCAAAATCTCTATATTCAAAACAAGGCCCATAACTCTGGTGTAACTATTCCGATCTGACTGGTTTTCGAATTTGTCCGACCTTTCATTGATATGAAGGTACTGGCAAAGTTTGGTGAAGATCAGATACAAAACGAAGGTGCTAAAGTGTTCACAACGCTAAATATGGCATATTTCCATAATTTAAGGCGCCATTACTATTGTGTTACTGGTCCGATATAGCTGGTTTTCGAACTTGTCTGGCCTTTTATTAATATCAACACTCTGAATAAGTTTCGTAAAGATAAAATACAAAGTGAAGTTGGTAAGTATAAACAAGGCTTAATATGGCATTTTTCAGCAAAACAAGGGCCTGGTGTTACACATTCAATCTCACTGGTTTTCGAACTTGTCCGAGCTTTCATTGATATAATGACACTGACGTAGATTCGTAAAGATCCGATTAATAATGAAGTCCCTATCGCGTAAATAACCCAAAAGTTAACGGCGGACGATGATCGTCGGACAACTCGTTATCCAAGAAAAACTATTGTTTTGCTAATTCAGGGCCATAACTCCAGTGTTATTGGTCCGATCTGGTTCATTATCGAACTCTTTCGAGATCTGATGGTCATATACAATCTATGCAAGTTTGGCTAATATTGCTTAAGCAATGTGGCCTCTACGGTGTAAACAAGATATAAAATTGCATATTTTGCTAATTCAGGGGCCATAACTCTGGTGTTACTCTCTGAGAGGTTATAATCATAAACAATCTTTGCAAGTTTGTTTAAGATTGCTCAAGAAATGTGGCCTCTATCGTGTAACCACGATAACACTTGACAGACGACGGACAAAGGTGGTCTGGCTCGACCTTGAGCACTTCTCATCCGAGATCTTATGTCAAACACAACCTATGTAAGTTTGGTTAAGATTGCTCAAGAAATGTGGCCTGTATCCTGTTAACTAGATAGAAAACTGCAAATTGTCATAATGAAGGGGCCATAACTCTGGTAGTACTAGTCCGTTATTGCCCATTATCGAACTCGCCGAGATCTTATAGCCATATACAATCTGTGCAAGTTTGGTTAAGATTGCTCAAGAAATATGGCCTCTATCGTGTAAACAAGATGAACAAGAGCGCCGCCTAACGGGGCATTATTCCTGGATTAGTTACGTTTAAAGCATTTCCTAAGTGTTAAGTCAGTACATTTGACCTATTGACATATAAGGTCACGGTGATATTGACCTTTGACCTACTGACCCCAAAACAATAGGATCATCCTCTCGTCTAGGGCAATGCACCTATGAAGTTTTAAGAGTGTAGGTATCTTGGTTTCGAAGTTATCGTACGGAATGTGTATTTCCATATAAGGTCACGATGACCTTAACCATTGACCTACTGACCCCAAAAACAAGTGATATCCTCCTCTCACCTACGGCAATGTACCAATGAAGTTTCATGAGTGTATGTAAGCGATCCTCCTCTTACCTAGGACAATGTACCTGTGAAGTTTCATGAATGTAGGTATAGTGGTTTCAGAGTTATCGTACGGAATGTGCAATTGTTTACCGACGGACAGACGGACAGACTGACGGGCGTATAATAAAACTCTATATTTCACACGTTCAAAAATTTCCACTTGTATTTCACTGCTAAAATCCACTATTTAATGCTAAACATAAAGGTATATATATATTACAATATTGGTAGAAACCGTTGTATAATAATAAAACAATAATAGCATATACACTCAAGTGATATGAAAACGCAACACGGGAATTTCCGCTATATATTGTATGTACAATATGCTGCTTTTAATCGAATGGTACATGGCTACGTAAGACCTTTCCTTTTGGAAAAAATACTAAAACAACAAATAATACAGCAAATAGTATTCCTTCAATGTTTCATTATTCACAGAGTACGCGTTAGGCTCAATCATGTGAGCAAACTTAGGATGCAACATTTTGCAAACTATTTACGTTAAATACAGAACTGAACTAGCTCAATTTTTCAAAGAGCTACTTCAACATTTATGAAGTTCTTGTTACAAAGTGTAGTGTGATTAAAACGTCTACAACATCACAGTTGTGTCCTTTCTCTAGTTAACTGCAACTTTATTTTTTAAAAAACATCTTAGGATTTCTTTGGAATTAAGTGTGCAGTATATACAATATATAACGGAAATTCCCGTGTTGCGTTTTCATATCACTTGAGTGTATAATAAAACTAAGACACACTGTTTCTTTCACAAGATTCATAAATGAATATGTTGACATTTTGAAAAGGTCGGCTGATTATATAAGCGCGGCCAGCTCTTGAATGATTCACATTACTAATTTATCTTTCGTATCACGGTGTATATAAAGCTCTAATACTATGTGGTATTTCAACCATATGTGGTTGAAAGGTGAACAACATTAGTCTACATTCAAACAAAACGTTGTAAAACAATCCAAACCCATATGCGTTATACTCGTATATGTATTTTCGGAAAACATGTGAACCCCAACTACATTCTGCGGTGGAGCCAATTTTGATTGCAAGGTTATCATTTAAATCAATATAACATAATGCTACATGCCAAAAGGAAAGATGTGTGCTCTATATAACTCTATTAAAAACATATGACCCCATCTGGCGGTCTCTGTTTTATCCCCATGGTTAATCTTTGAAAGAACTGTGTGTAATCATTATTGTAGATTATGACTTGGTAATAAGTAGATATATGACGTTAAGTTTAAATTAAAAAAATGTCTACCTGGTCGGCAATGGCAACAGCTATGTACAGCAGTATCATCATCATCACAACCATTGTAAATGAAGGGACATATTATTTTTGTTTCACCATCATCACCACCAATGTAGTAGGGACACATTCTCTTTTTTTTTGCTCTGAAACAGATCTATAAGAAATAAATATCACTATAAAAATGTATCGACCAATATTGTGAGGTCACGTATTTTGTCTTTTAGTAATGTTATAGATAAGTGAGGACCCCGGTTTAAAGTCTTATGTGAAAGAAGTTACATGTATTGGAATATTCATGCATATTGGCTTTCATACCACTCGGAATACAAAGCTACATTTTTAGTGTAAACAGAGTAATAGTCTGGACATTTTTGGATAAAACAACACAATTTAAACGTTCTAACTGATTATTAGTAATAAAAGGTCAAATATAGATGTTTAAAGAATAAGTGGTATTTTAAGGAATTACAATTATAATTAAATTATGTTTTCCTATTAAAACTGAACTAATGTTTCCCGTACCTATAATACCATGTTTCGATGATGTGGATTGTCGAGAAAAAAATAATTTCTTAAAATTTGGTCCAAAATCGAGTTAATAGTGTTTTTGTATTTTTTTACATCTATCAAAACAATTACATTAGGCAAATGGAATGTCCACATACTATTTCTTAGCAAATAAGGTATGCTTAATTATGCTGTTACTTTTAAACATGTCATTTTGATGCCCAAATGTGAATTTAAATTTTACTTGAACGTATCTTATTATTAAAACAAATGTCATTAAATAAATATTTTAAAAAATTTAGTTAAATGTCAAGCAATAACAAAGCAAAAGGTCAATTAAAGTTTTATAGCATAAAAAACTGAAAGTGTTTTTGAAAGTTTGCTGATCTCAATATTAAATTAGGACACATACGGACGGGAATTAAAATATTATTATTAGTAAAATACTTGCCAAATGTTTTCGACTTCGACAAAATAAGGATATAAACATATTGTGGACATTGCAGTTGCGTACATTATATTCGTTAAGACAACGAGAATAGTGTATTGTATTTTTTAAAAGACCAATACTCCATTTACACCCCTATAAATTAGTATGACCTTTTAATGATAGTTAACTCAACTGATTAGTATTTACAAGTCAAAATCAATTTAAAAAAACAATGAAAGGAGAAATTTGGAAATCGACGAAAACTTATTGCAGTCTCGGTTTGATTGATTGAGACCGTTCATGAACAGAACGGTAATGAAAAAATGCTTCTACCGGTCACGCCCATTTTGAGCAGAACTCAATATTTAAAATATCAATAGTATGACGGTGTGGAACCTTCAATGTGGTAGTTTCATACCATTACATGGCAAGTGGCGTATGGCAGTTGATAACGAAATGCGAGAAATAACCAAAATGGAATTTAGAGGATTTAAATGAAATGAAGCAGAGGTTATGAACAGTCAAAAAACTAAAACAAGAAGGCTGGCCCTGAATAATTCACCTGTTGATCTTCGCAAATATGAAAAACTATCAAACAAGCTTATACTTTCATAACAGAATTAGGCCGATGTTGGCTGGATGGTTGTATCTGTCTGTTCATATCTAGAAAGTGTGTGTATTGTTATAAGGTGGGGATTGCAATGGTTTCCAAGTTATGACACATGAGTGATGTCCCCAGGGCTGGGGACAGACCCCAGGACTGATACCGGTTGGATTGCTGTATCCATCTGTTCGTACCCAATTAGTGCATATATGGTGATAGGGTGGGACCTTAACATTTTCCATTGGCTATGTCCCCAGGGGTGGGGATAGACACCATGGCCGTTACTGGTTGGATGGTTGTTTCAATCTGTATCGGTCTGATCATGCTCAGTAAGTGTCTATGTAAACCATGCGACCCCTGAGGTGGGGCCAAATTTGAGCACATGGTGTTGATTCGAAAAAGCTTTGTAGATGATCATAAGCTTACAGAACATACAAAATATTACACCTTAACATCAGGTAGTTTCAGAGAAGAAGATTTTGTTTTAATTCCCTACAGCTATATCAGTCTATGTAAAATGTGTGAACCCTGGGGTGAGACCAAGGTTCAGCCCAGGGTCACAATTTGAACAAAGAGTATGATAATGGACCTTTGGAAAACGCCGAAAACGACAAATACGAGCTATTGCAGTCTCGGTTTGATTGAAACTTGACCCTAACTTTAATGGTTTATTCTCTTGTTGCTCTGGCTTCTGCCAAGTCATTGAGTACCTTCATTCTGACTTTCTAGGCTATTGTTTTTTGTATTATATTTACACGAGCATATTTGTGTTCTTTAGAGATTATATCATGGCGGGGAATTCTTTATTTACGCTGTCCTGTTGTAATGGGATGACAGTAGGGGAAGTGTGAGGTTTGGTGCACCCTAGAACCGGTTTAAACCCTCCAGTGGCCTACTTTGCCACTGACCGTTCCAAGGCGGTAGCCCTATTTGTCACCCTTTTGTGTTTGTGATGTAGTTTGCATTTATTATTACTTTTGCCTTCTTGTTTGTCTGTTTGCGTGTTTGTTTCTGTGTTTTGTGGTTGACTGTCATCCTTGAATGCTACTTTCCCTTTTTTTAAAGTTTTTTTCCTATATACGACTATGTAAAGCATGTGATCCCTGGGGCGGGGCCAAATTTCATCCCAGGTTCACCATTTGAACAAACTTGGTAGAAGACCATAAGTTGATGTTAAAATCAAAATATCTTTGGCTCTTGTAGTTTCAGAGAAGAAGATTTTTTAAGCTTTTTCCCTATATAAGTCTATGTAAAACATGTGACACATGGTGCGGGGCCAAATATGACACCAGGGTGATCATTAGAACAAACTCAATCAGGGATTATAATCCTTAGAAATACATACACACACAACCGAGTCTGCTGCTTTATTCTCTTAATTGTGTTTTTTGCTCCCAAAGGATCACCTTATCAGTATTTATTAACAGTCAAACTAGCGTTCGTTTAATGCAGTGTGGCGGCTGTAAAAAGTCTCCCCGTGCTACGAATCAGTAGTGTTATTTTTACTGGTCCTTTGGGACCAACGAGCCCAATATAGATGGCTTTGAAGTAGAATACCGCTTAAGCCGGTGCTAGGGGGCGTGAGAGGTGTTGCTTCTTTCATTACTTCTCATGAACAGACTCAATCAAACCGAGTCTGCTGCTTTATTCTCCTAATTGTGTTTTTTGCTCCCCAAGTATCACCTTTATCAGTATTTATTGCTAGAGGATCATAGCTTAAGCTAAACGTAAAATATCAAACCTCTGGCTCTTGTAGTTTCAAAGAAGAAGATTTTTAAAGTAATTTCCCTATAAAAGTCAATGCAAAACATGTGACCCTGTGGCGGGGTCAAATTTGATCCCAGGGTGGTTACTATTTAAACAAACTTAGTAGAGGATCATTAGCCGATGGCAAATGCAAAATATTAAACCTCTGGCTCTGGTAGTTTAAGAGAAGAATAATTTTCAAAACGTTTCCCTATATAAGTAAATCATGTGACCCCTTGGGCGGGAAAATGTTTTACCCCAGGGTCACCATTTGAACAAACTTTAAAGAGGACCTATTCAAAATATTAAGCCTTTGGCTCTTGTAGTTTTAGAGAAGAAGTTTGTTTTTAGTTTTTCCCTATAAGTCTATGGAAAACATCCAAATTCTTTATATGAACACTTTGGACCCCCAGGACGCAGCCATTTGTTTTTATCCCAGGGACATTTTTGGAACAAACTGGATAATACAGGCCAGGGTTGGCGATCATTTCTAAACAAGAATTGTCAAAATCTGTCTTCTGATTCTTGAGAAAATGTTTTTTAAGAATTTGAATATTTTTAGTAACGGCGGCCATACTGTCGCAATGATCTACTTCTAACAAATTTGAAAAGCATTGATCTATTGATCATCCACTTTTGATCAAAAATGACCGAGGTCGGACGACGGACGAAGCGTAATGGCAATAGCTCACTTGTGAGTCTTCGGCTCAGGTGAGCTTAAAAGCAGACAACACATTATAATTGTTATTAAACGATACATATAACGGCTGTAGTAGAGGAACAACCTATTAAAAAATATTTAACTTATATTGGATAATTTCTCTAAAAAGATGTACATATTTTAAGTATTTATCTTACTTTGTTTAAAAACTTAATATAATATTCCCGTTTAGTGCTTTACATTATATACCATCCGCGTATTTATTCGGAATCAGCATGGTAAATTTTTGCAGTTATAGTGTCACATTAAACCACCTTTATAATCTCAATAAAATAACATAATATGAATTCTACAATCCTCTTTTAGGTTTCAACATGACATATTATTTAGGCGCCGCTCAGCACCCCCAAATTACAGCAACAAGAGCGCCGCCTAACTGGGGATTAACTGAAGCTATTATGTTAATAGCTTTTCCTAGGTGTTAAGTCAGTATGACCGTTAACGTTTTGACAAAAAAAGATGGACGTGGTTGATGTTTAACCAAGAGCACTATTTGTATCAAGTGTAAAGATTGCAGGTACAATCTTTCATGAATAACAGCCTGGACGGATTTTGTCATAATCAGGTCACAGTGACCTTGCCATCTGAACTACTAAACAATAAAATGGGTCGTTGTTGCAAAATGGATACTGTTTGTATAACATTTTACGATTGTAAGCCTAATATACTAATTAAATTACAAGCAGCAGGCGATTTTCAGAATTTGGTTACTGTAACATTAATGTTTTACCTACTTACCCAAAATTAACAGAAGTAATTGTTTCATCAAGGGTTCTATTTATGTAAAGTATTAAGATTGTACGTCTAATAGTTACAAGTTACTGTGGGGAAAATATTACTGAGCATTTGGGCGTTGTCTGGTAAATGTGACCTTGATGACCTACTAACCCAAAGTACCCTAAACCTAACCCTACCCCAAAAACATAAGGGTTCCTTCTCTCACCTAGCGCAAGGTACCTATGAAATTTGATGAGTATGGGTTTTATGGTTTCGAAGTTATTGCGCGGAATACATATTTTCATATAAGGTCATGATGACATTGACCTTAGACCTACCTACCCCAAAAACAAAGTGTTTCCTTCACTCACCTAGAGCAATGGTTTCGAAGTTATTGCGCGGAATACATATTTCCATATAAGGTTATGGTGACCTTGACCTTTTACCTATTGACCACCAAAAACAATAGGGTTTCTCTTCTCACATAGGCAATGTACCTTTGTAGTTTCATGAGTGTGGGTGTAATGGTTTTAAAGTTATCGCACGGAATGTATATTTCAATATAAGGTCATGATGGCGTTGACCTTTGACCAACCGACCCCAAAAACAATAAGTTACCGCCTCTCACCTATGGCAAAGTACGTTTGAAGCTTCATGATTGTGGGTGTTATGGTTTCGAAGTTATCGTGCAGAATGCGTATTTCCATAAAAGGTCATGGTGACCTTTACCTTTGACCTGTTGCCCCCTAAAACAATAAGGTTCATTATTTCACCTAGAGCAATGAACCTATGAAGTTTCATGAGTGTGGGTATTATGGTTTCGAAGTTATCGCGCGGAATGCGTATTTCCATATAATGGCATGGTGACCTTGACATTTGACATACTTTTTCCAAAAGCAATAAGGTTTCTCCTTTCACGTAAGGCAATTTATCTGTGAGGTTTCATGAGCGTGGGTGTTATTGTTATCCAGAATTGCATTTACTTGACGGACGGAAGGACTACCCCATTCCATAAAACGTCCCGTTTTTTATAAGTGCGCATAAAAACGTCAACGTTGGCCATTTTCTTAAACAAGCTCCAAGATTGTATAATAATTGAAGTTGGTGACTTGGCTTTAATTCGTTTTTGAACTTGTTTCCTATGTGTGTATTGATATTGAAGGACTCTAACCTTGAGAACAAAATATAAATTGAATACGGGATGGATGTCCTATGCATAGACAAGGCATACTTCGACAAACACCAACATTCCAAGCTGATTTGTATTATCCTGTTTTTGTGGCTGTGTATCACAAAAGTCATTTAATGAAATAATGTCATATCTTAAACGTTCATGAGAGCATGAACAACATCAGGGTGCGAGCGTTAGTTAACATGAACGCCGAACATCAGGGCGCGTGTAAAGAAACAAGTTGCTTTCTTTCAAAAAAGCAATTCGTGACCTAAGTTTTACTCACATAGATCTACTTAATTTTTTTTAACTAATTCACTAAGTAAAACTAAGCTGAAATGTGTTTCACAAACAGAAATTAAGTTTCTACTTAAAAACTGAGCCAAGTAAAAATCTTATACACTTTCTTAAATGTCGACTGGGAATTTATTTATTTTGCAATCAGTATAAAGTCGCATGCAGGTTTCATGGAGCAATTCTAAAAATCATATGATCACCCAGACGTTTGTAACAGATCACCACAAAAGCATGGTAACTGCGTCTTTTCTGATCATCGGTTTTGATTAATCAAAGCATTTTAACAGTGCTTGCCTTTGTTTTTTGTATTTAGTATTAATGCAGATATATTTGTGTACATGTATTTCGTTTTTGAACAAGAACTTGTGAAACATGTTGAAGAAAATAGAAGAAATAGATTGTCTATGTGACTTTCCATAGCAATATGAGCTTGGCTAAAATCCCTGAATAAATTTCTAAACAGGCAAAATATTCATTTAAAATTGGTGTGTAATGATAGAAAAGTGAAGATTTGTGCATTCAAATTACATTATTTTTCAACTGTAACAATGTTTCATGATATTTCTTCCATTTTTTGCTGTTTACTTATTGCTAAGTCCCTAACCTGTAAGCTGACTTAGATATTTAAGTATTTTACTTAAAAGTTAAGTTTTTACTTTAAGAAATGGGTTTGGTGAAACACGTTTTCATAAAACTTAGATGGAAATCTTAAATTTAGATTTTAAGTAGCTAGATATGTACAAACGTGTGTTGGTGAAACCGGCGCCAGGTGCATTACACGTTTTATATAACTGTCAAACTGAATGTAGCATGTGTTGAGTTTGGTGTTTTTATATGCTATAATGTAGAATTCCTTGCAATCACTTCAAAAGAGGTTTGCTTAAAAGAAATTATTTCGGAGCATGCTTACGGTCGGTTATACTTTGAAAAGATTGTTTGATTTCTTTCTGTATAACCCTGTTAAGCCCATTTTTGACACGAAATTGGAAAGGATAAACTTACTATAACACTGGATTTAGATTCCGGAATTACAGTTAGCAAATGAGCAAAGACGGGACATTTCCAAATGGTTCATTTCCAAAGTCTCCACGCAAAAATATTTGCTCGCTCTCTGATGTTCTTTACTCTCAGGAACGTTCAAATTATTCCTAATATTCATATGTTTTATTATTAACCGAATACGTTTCATTTTCCACAAGAAATATGAACGAATTAAATCCTAAATTAAAATCTTAAACCATCCGAATACCATTTGGGAAAGAAATAAGGCTACGCCCACCGTATTCTTATGATAATTTGTTTTCCAAAAAAAGCGTGCATATACTGCAGAGTGTTCCTATGGTGGCATGTAGCGTCAGTCGCGTTAGTAATTTCAGAAACTATGACGCCTTACACGAGTATTAAAGCATCATATTAATAAACACTAATGATTATACACCAAACACTAGCCGAGTCTTTTAGTTTACAGACTGAACTATTTCATTAATACATATTAAACCACACGGAACGTATGACCTAGTTTAATGCATATTAAACTAAAACACAATATTATGGTTGTATTTGTATTCTGATATGTGGCAGCCTTTTCATGTTGGTAATTGAATCTATATGAAGTGATTAAATGTAACATATGACTACGTGGGTGAATTAGTTAGGCTTATGTGGCTTATGTGGACATATGTTTTAATTCGGTCTGTCATTTTGGACACACTTAACACAACAAGCTTGTGTATTACACTTTTTGAAATTATTTACAAAAACAAAACTTATATATCTCGACTGAAATGAATGAAAGCTACATGTAGTGCGTTATTTTACATTAATCATACACATGCATCCGTTCGTCGACGCATAGTACAATAATACTAACCTATACTAAATATTTAGTAAATTTGTTTTAGGATGAAATATCTCATTTCTATTTTAAACAAGATCTCTTAACATGTTATATGCGTTTGTCTTAGTACGCACTATATACTCAGTTATATCAATGATTATTATTACGGTTCACTTTGCGTGAAACATTAACTCAGTTTAATAAAGCGTCTGACTTACGGGTCAGCGAGTTATGTTGAATGAAAATATAAATCAGCATTTTCTTCCCCACCCCACCCCCACCAATCCAACAATCCCAACACCTAAAAAAACAAAAAAACAACAAAACATTGACAATAAAATGAAAAAAAAAGACATAAAAAATACAATAAAATGTCAACAACTAAAAATGCATTTTTTGAAAGAATTCAGCATAAAACCTGCTATAAACATTATTTTTTATTAAAATTGATAACTAATGTAAACTATTTATTTAAAAAAAAAAAAAAATCAAAACTTTAACGTAAACTTCATAAAAAAAACAAGAAATGTCCCATCAATTCAGCTTGGTATCCACCCTCACCAAACTCAACTTTGTCCTTAGGCAAATAGCCATTACGACGCCAAGATATCAGTTTTACTAATAAATGCCGATAAACTTCACAATTCCAAATATCGTCTCAATCTACAGCGAATCCCGTTTTCTGTATTTATTTGTGTATGTTTAATTTCATTTCCTAACTCAAAAGACAATAGAGTAAAGTTAGTAAGTATGTATTAATAGTGTTAAATGCTTGCAAGTGAACGATATAATTTCCACCTACCTTTCTGCTATCTACCTGTGTAATGATATATATTTTTCGAAAAGTGCATGCCTTTGTTATGAAGAATACGTGGGGTATCCCATCTATACAATCTAAGAATATCTATTGTTCTAAGAAGTGTATTGTTACACATTTCTTAACACGGATAACATTTTAAATTGTATATATATTTCAACAGAATCGCAATTGACCAATCAGACAAATAGGGCTTGAAGTGCGTTACGAGGGATATATAAATATCGAGACATTAATATTATAATACTGATTGATTTGTGTATGTATGCACATGTAGTTATGAGAAAAACGTTCGTTTATATACGAGTATATATATGTATGTGTGTATTAAAGAAGAAAGAAAATGGTTAATCAAGTTCCTGTGGTAAACTATGGTACAGCCCCGGGTGATTCCCCAGAGGTCACATGACACAGGCTCAAGCCTCACCGGAACACCGGGTTTCGTTGCTGTGTTCTTGGTCACTACTTTTATCCATTGTCCTCGTTCTTCGGATGGGAACGTAAACCGGGGGAATCTCATGTATCGCACTTCTCCGAGCATGTTTAAGAAACATACGGTAAGAATAGAGCAGGTTTCCGGACTCCTATGTATCCGCGCGTGCATGCGTGCGTGCGTGCGTGCGTGTGTGTGTGTGCGGATTATACTCCCTCGACTTTACCACCAGAGAATCCCGGTACGGTGTTAGACCTATGTATCCTTCCCCTCTCTGTTTATTTAAAATATATCGGGGCGGCTCTAAGTAACCTATAATGCAATCACATTACAATCTTATCCTAATTAAGCGTAGATACTCTCCGCTATTGGATCTGACCGCATTGGCTGTATAGGTTACGTCAGATCGATCTTTCATCTAATCAATATTCATGAGAAGATCAACTAAATTCAACCAATGAAATCGTGCGTTTCATATTTACTTCGATTAAATTATCAAAATGGCGACTCACGAGGAAAATATTAGTACGGTTCTGTATGATTTTGGTTTAAAGACTCTTAAACATGAACAACGGCAAAAAATGGATGCTGTAAGGTCGGGCAAAGACTGTGTTGCAGTTTTGCCAACGGGTATTGGAAAATCTTTACCATATCAGATGATTATTCCAATGAAGAATCTATCGGCAACGGAACAGTGCCAGCATGAAAAAGTGATCGTGTACTCGCCGTTGGTTGCGTTAATGGCTGATCAGGCTGAGCGAGTACGAACAGTAGTTTTAATGTCAAACATAAAATTATGTGTCGGGAAAAACTTAGTAAAGATCTACTTTACTCCACCCACTAAAATATTGAAGTAAACCAGAGTCTATCAATAAATGTAAATAAAATAAAATATTTGAATGACCCAGAGTAAACCTGGGAAAAAAGTGCGGCCGGTAGGGGCGTCGAACCCGGGACCCCTCGCTTGCAGGGCGAGTGCTCAACCAACTGAGCTATATGGGCTACTTAGTACCCAATAGAATATCACCACAATATATTGTTTTAGAAATGTGAAAAATGGAATAGAAATGTTTGGATGTGGTGTATTGAGTTAATAGTGAGCCGTCAACTACTGTTCGGGGCTTTCCTTTATAGCCAGTAGGCTGGTGATTTACCCTTCTACTTTGGTTAGCCGACCGGCTATTTTTAGCTGCCATCAACACAACAACAAAAAGAAGAACTATAAAATAACTGTCTACCTTTGATATTTTTCCTATTACTTAAAAACAGAGGCAAAGCTCTGCTGGTCCTGAACCTCATACATCAAGCCAGTGTCAGTGAACACATGATTTAAAAGTTATGAAATCTAGAATGTAAAATATATAATACTGTAGCCCAACTCACACACAAAGCCAGATTCATTCAAGCATAGACCCTACGCTGCTTTGTTTCCAATTATACTTTTATTTCATATAATACAATATATGCACATATTCATGTTTATCAATATTGAAATGATATTTCAATCACAATAATAGTAATAATCCCTTGTGATCTAGCCCACAAGGTTTAAAGCAATGTTTCGACTGTTTTTAGGAATATCTACTTGTTTTATCAGTTTATGTGAGTGATATGTTCCATTTATATCATATATAACATCATATATAGATATTGAAATATTCAGTAGATTCCAAGGGCAGTCTCATCAGGGATCCCCTTTCTTTTAAATTCAAACTATCTCAGTGTTCGATTAATACCTTAACATACAAATATTACGGTTTATTCCGTAACGCACAACAAATACTGTGTATTGTTATATTGTTCATACGTCATTCTCAGATAACCTGATCTGATACATATGTAAACTTTATTTCTGAATTCAGCCATAACTGAATGTATATTATATTGCCATTATTATTTATTTCTTATATATAAAGGGTATGCGACTACTGGGGTAAATATACCATACACCTTGTTTTATATATTATTGCGTGTTTGCTTTATACATTTCTGTATATTTAGGTTCATTCCGTATATACAATGTGACTTGTATTACATTTGAAATGCATTACTGATTCCTATTAGTTGGTAAAGTACGTTAATACTATCTAACTCTGTAGTATAGTAATAATTTCGTACTATCAATTCATGATATATACTTATGGCCAACGTTCATTATTATATTGACAACAGATCACTTAAAGTCATCTGCAAAATACAGACTTAGGTCTAAGGTTCATTATTGTATTGAACCAACAGATCACTCAAGGTCATCTGAGATATAGTACTAGATACCAGGTTATTTTAAAACCTACAGAACGCTTAGTGCGAGCTGGAGTACTTTATTTAAGTACTTTTATTAATTTGAAGGTTCATTATTGTATTGAACCAACAGATCACTCAAGGTCATCTGAGATGTAGTACTAGATACCAGGTTATATTAAAACTTACAGAACGCTTAGTGCGAGCTGGAGTATCTTTTATTTAAGTACTTTTATTAATTTGAAGGTTCAATGCTTAGTGTTGAACCCATGAAACCTAGGTTTTCCTTTCGTAATTTAAAATCTGGAATTCAGGAATTTCATAATAAATTTGTTTTAATTCCTGCAGATAAAGCAGCTAATAATGTAATTATTGTTTGACGCTACATTACGTCAATGTTTTATCTCTGGAACTCGGCAGCATCAATTCGTATACTCCAGTTAATTCTACTGAGGATGATGTTGTTTCCGCACATATCACTCGGTGCACTACTTTCAAGGCTGGTGTAAACGATAAGCAAAATAAACTGCCTACTATGTACTGGGTTCCTAAATTACATAAAAATCTATATAAGGCTCGTTTTATTTCGAATTCTAGTGCCTGCACCACAACAAACATCTCCAAACTTTTAACTTCTTGTCTTACTGCCGTTAAAGATCACGTTAAACTATATTGTGATAAAACTTATGAAAACTCTGGGATTAATTTATTTTGGTCTATCAAAAATTCAGGAGACGTTCTTGATAAAATTTTCAAAAAAGGAAAAGTTTCATCAATAAGCACTTATGACTTCTCTACACTATATACAACCTTACCACATCACCTTATTAGAGACAAGCTAATGTCCCTTATTCAAAACATTCGCTAGAGAAAATACTACATTTTTGGCATGTAATAATATAAAAGCGTTTTTTACTAACGGTAGTATAGACAATTATACTATGTGGACTTGCTATGAAGTTTGTGAAGCACTCATCTTCCTATTAGATAATATTTTCGTCAGGTATGGAACCACCGTTTATAGATAAATTGTTGGTATCCCTATGGATACGAATTTTGCACCACTGGTCGCAGATTTGTTCTTATTTTGCTATGAAAGGGATTTCATGTTGAGTCTTTCACCAGATACCCGGGCGGATGTTATTGAAGCCTTTAATGATAACCTCTCGGTATCTGGATGACATATTGAACATTGACAACCCTTTTTTTCCAACTATGGTTAATTATATTTATCCTAAAGAACTTCAGCTTAACAAAGCTAATATATCTGATAATAACGCTTCTTTTCTTGATTTAGATCTCTCGATTAAAAACGGTAAAATAATTAGCAAACTCTATGACAGAAAGATGATTTTAATTTTGACATTGTTAATTATCCCCACTTGGATGGGGATGTTCCCCGAGCAACTTCTTATGGGGTGTATGTGTCTCAACGTATTCGTTTTCCTAGAGCTTGTACTCGAGTTGAGGACTTTAATATTCGTAATCTTTGTATAACTAAAAAGTTACACAATCAGGGTTACCGTTACCATAAACTTCGTAAAACCTTTGCAAAATGTTATTATCGTAACCCTGATCTTCTTTCCAAATATAAAAGTAATTGAAGGACTCTTCTGCGATAAGGATTATCCCAACCTGACTTCTATGGTGATGTGATTTATAAACTTCGTAAGATTCTTGGTCATGATCACTTTCATACTATCTTTGTTAAACGTGTTAACAAGTTTATGACCCTATCATTTTGCAACGTACTGCATGCTTAGTGGTGGACCCTTTTACAGTTTGCCACTATGCTTTCCTCTTTAATTGTACGATGACCGGACAGGCTATATTCTGGCCATAAAAAGGCCTACGCCTCCAGCCCTCACAGAAAATGGCAAAATAAGTAGTTTTGGAGTTTTTTCTGCAGAAAAAACTCCCAAACTACTTTATACCCCAGCAAGATGTTTACGCCCACCTAAAACACGGCACAAAATTTATTTATGTATCTGTTGTTGTTTGTTGTTGATAAACATAGTACTGCAACAATGTGTGTTTGTTTGTTTGTATGGTGTTGTTCATCATTTTCAACACATGTAAGATTATATATGACGGTCAAATTGTTTGTGGTGGAGGCAGTTCGCCCATATTTCCTGGGTAGAGCCAGTACTGTTAACCTCCTGTCATTCGTAATAATCGACACTTCCTCACTTACAAATCAAGCTCCCAGTGGGATTTGAACCCGCAGCGTGAGAGACGAGAAGGTTAACAATGTAACGTCTTAAACAATCGACCACGGAGACGCTCTAGTACTACAACAAAAACATGTTTAAAACAAAAACCTACGTTTTGTGTTGCCCGTGCAACATATCAGACATATAGGGATCATTTTGTCAACTGTCACCTGTCCATCACAAGACTTCCGTCCATTTGTCTTTTATCTTTACATTGTACCTGTATCATTTTTAGCTCATTTGAGATAATAGTCAATATTAAAGAAACTAACCCGCCAAATGATGGAAAACTTGCAATACAGAATCGTTGATCAAAAATCTAGTCAGGTGTTCACGTCATATATATTATGTATATATGCCGATTAAAAGTATAGGTTGATTCAAGATTCTTAAAATACCTTTGATTGACTATGCGTAAAATGAATGGAGTTTGTAACTTAATTCGACGTTCCAGTTTTGGGTTGAGCACGGCAGGTTTGACACAGTTCGCTGCCATATCCCTCAAATAACCAATATCCCAATGCAAAGCATATTTCTGATACTTCTTGGAAAATAGCATTTCACCGAGCAGGAAATATGGAAAAAAATGAGGTACAACGCATATATATACATCAAAATTTAGCTTTTATGCTATTATGCAGACAAGCCCGGAGGAGTGCTCTCCCTTATTAAAATGCGCAAATAATGGAAACGATCACACTGTAAATTCGACTTCAGCCACTAATGGCAGGGAACGGTAAATTCGACTAAAGTCGCGATTGGCAGCGAAAGTGTTAATTAAGCCGTTTTTATTGTGTCTGTAGAGTTTGGATTCTCAAAATAGGTAAATTATATATAAAGCTTGTCAATAGGTTTAGAAACGTTGTACATATGTTGTTAAATTTGGCTGTTATAGGTGGGATAGCTACTTTACTGATTGAATAAGTTATTTAGAAAAACGGTAAGGCATGATTCTTATATTTTTTTATAGATTTCGTGCCTCTTCATTTTCATAACGGTCACACAGGGATCAAGGTCATTATTGTTCAAGGGACGGGTAGGCGACACACATGCTGCATCCAACTTTAGCATCTAATAGAAACCACAACATTATTTTGGCCTAAAACATTTTTTGTTTTATTTTCAGGGGAGACGATGAAAATGTCAAGAAGGCATTCAGGAAATGATTTTTCTCAATTGGCGACTTAAGGGCGTTGAATCCAGAGGCCTCTCTTTTGGCACCCAGTGCCACATGTACAAACAGTGACTAAAAGAAAGTAGTGAAATCTCTAAGTATTAAAGAAGATGCGCTGACTATTAGGGTTTCGCCAAACAAGTCAAACATGAAAATCTGTTTATCAAATTTTAATGTACTGGAAATGGCATTCCTGGGAATTGTCGAGGCTCTCCAGGAAAGCAGAATGCCAAAAACGATAATATGCTGTTCCCGTATTGAAGATGATTCGGCTTTATACAAATAACTAATGAAAGAGTGCCCAGAAGTTATAACATGCGTTGAAATGTTTCATTCAGAAACAGAAGATAAAACCAAAACAAAAATTAGGTTGATGTTAAAAGATCCAGTGAAATGTTTCATTGTTATTGCCACTAATGCATTGGGAATGGGGATCGACATAGTGAATTGTACAAGTGTAATTTTATATGGTGTTCCCAACAATACTGTGGACTTACTGCAACAAGTTGGCAGGGTTGGACGAAATGGAGAAAATGCTGTGGCCATGCCCCTATACAATTCATACCATTTACGATCCGCGACAGAAGCTGTTAAACGTATTTATAAAACGTCAGGTTGTCGCAGATTAGCAGTGCTGTCATCATTGTTGACGAAGAAGGAGAATGCAGTTTTAGAAAAGAGACAGGTGTGCACACATTTTGTGATTTCTGTGCACAGCTATGTAGTTGCGGTATATGCACACTTCTACCACTGGAGACACTAGTTCTTCACAAGAAGATGATGAAAGTGGCAGTGATTGCAGTACAGTTTCGTATGAAATATCTGATTTAGATGACATGTAGAGTGCGATAGAGACTTTGAAGCCCTTCTAGTTGAGTTATAAGAACTGATTTATATCAGAATCTGTCTTTTTAATTGAATTGTTGTTTTACGGCTCATTCATACATTGTATAGGTCATTTCTTGGAGCATACAATAATTTAAAGAAACTAAAACTTTATCCAAGTGTTCATGTCAAATAATAATGTATATCTGCCGATTAAAATTATAGGTTTATTCACATGATTTTAAATTACCCATGATTTAATTATGCGTAAAATGAATTATGAGTTGGTAACTCTTTAATTTGACGCTATAGTTTTGGGGTTTTGGTCTGGCTGGTTAAGGGCGTTTACACTGTGTCTTTATATTGAGAATGTTCTCATGAACGTTTAAGATTCTTAAACTATGTTGGTTAAATATATACAAAGTCATCAGTAGGTTAAGGGATGGCGAGTTGGCCGTCGTCCGTCCGTCCGTCGTCCGTTAACTTTTGCCTCGTTAACATGATAGTACCTTCATCCTCCGATCTTTTTCAAACGTTACTAGATTGTTGATATCAATGAAAGCTCGGACGAGTTCGAAAACCAGCCAGTTCAGACGAGCAACACCATAGTTATGGCCCTTGATTTAGTTAAAGTTGCAATATTTTGCCACGTTAGAACGATAGGGCCCTTCATTTTTCATCCAATCTTTTTCAAACTTTACCATTGTTGATATCAACCCTACTCCTATTCAAATATATATAATCTTAAGGAAGGAAGGAAGGAAGGAAGGAAGGAAGGAAGGAAGGAAGGAAGGAAGGAAGGAAGGAAGGAAGGAAGGAAGGAAGGAAGGAAGGAAGGAAGGAAGGAAGGAAGGAAGGAAGGAAGGAAGGAAGGAAGGAAGGAAGGAAGGAAGGAAGGAAGGAAGGAAAGAAGGAAGGAAGGAAGGAAGGAAGGAAGGAAGGAAGGAAGGAAGGAAGGAAGGAAGGAAGGAAGGAAGGAAGGAAGGAAGGAAGGAAGGAAGGAAGGAAGGAAGGAAGGAAGGAAGGAAGGAAGGAAGGAAGGAAGGAAGGAAGGAAGGAAGGAAGGAAGGAAGGAAGGAAGGAAGGAAGGAAGGAAGGAAGGAAGGAAGGAAGGAAGGAAGGAAGGAAGGAAGGAAGGAAGGAAGGAAGGAAGGAAGGAAGGAAGGAAGGAAGGAAGGAAGGAAGGAAGGAAGGAAGGAAGGAAGGAAGGAAGGAAGGAAGGAAGGAAGGAAGGAAGGAAGGAAGGAAGGAAGGAAGGAAGGAAGGAAGGAAGGAACTTATTTTTTTAGATATAATCATTACAGGTAGTAGTTGGTAGCGCGCTCGCATCTCATCAATGCAACCCGGGTTCGCTTCCCAGTATCGGCATTATACAATAATGGGGTCGACTGCTCGCAGAAGTGTGTTTTCCCTGATTGTCCTGTTACCTCATCAAATCTACCCTAATGCTGTAATCTGCGTGATCGAGGTTAATGTGTAAATACAAATGTGTAGCTCGATTGTTAATTAGTTTAAACTTATATATTTTTGCATCGATAGGGAAACAAATTCATGCAACTTATGTATTCGTAAGAGATGTATAATACATTTTAATTTGATGTAGGTCCAAATCATTTCTACATCGCACGACAAATAAACATAAAGGTAACCCATGTAATTAGCTCAACAAGAAGGCCAATGTTATTTTTGCAGAAATTTGAAACGTGCATGCATGCATTATCTCTTTGTCCCAAGTTTGACAAAGAAATTAAAATGTCGATGTCATGTTCATGAAAAGTTAAATGAAAATAGTATAAATTGTCACAAGCAAGGTTTTACGCAAGCGTAAAATAGCTGCCGAGAGACAAACATTTAACATAATAATATATGAAGTCACGGGTGTTAAAACAATATTGAAACAAAAATGTTGTCACGGAGACATAAACATGCCACGACCGTTTTTCCTTACAAGACACATTCTTCCCGATTTTTACCATCAGTTCTTCCTTCCAAACATTTTGAATAATCTCCCTTCTTTCTGTTCGAATACCTTGCCATCATATCACATGCCTAACATATCTATTACAATTCACCCTTGTAACACGAAGTACTAGAAGTACGTGTACATCAGCACAATTGTTCACATGTAAAGGATACGTGTGCGTTAGCGTGAGCATTACAACACATATAAACTGTTCACTGCTACCATGTGTAATTATAAGATTGAGTTATCAAAGTGAAAAATGTAACGAAACTGTTGTTACCTTACCATTTGCAATAATGAAAACCATAATAATGAAAATTTAAAAAACAAAAAAGGAAAGTAAATCTGCAGGCTTGACACTAACACGACGCCTCAATCAACTGCGCTATAGAGGGTAATGAACGTTTGTCACAGGATGACCCTAGTGGTTGGGGCTAAGTCAGGAAAGAATCAATGACGGTGAATGCATTTACATAAGTTTAATGCAACTTTTAAAATATGTTAAATATATATACAATTATCTAAAAAAATACACAAATGAACTATGAAAAGTTCTCATGAACGTTTAAGACGTTCTTATTATTGTAACAAATACTGAATGTATACGACACTAAAGTGTTGTTGAAGTTATAACAATGTTGATCTATGATCTAGCGCGATAACAGTGATGCGCGAGAGCTCATGAATATGATGATGCGCGAATCCAATGGGTGATTGTCATCAAATGCCTTCTGTAAGGTTTGATGACGCGATGTAATGATGGTTAACCTCCACTGAGATTGTGGGTGATGTTCCTACATTGAAGACTGATAACGGGCCCACCTTGTGTCCCGGGGGTTGTCGCTACTAAAACCTTGCCATGCTGCGCAGGTACGGGGACCGTCTCCACCGCTCGTTACGTTAATCGTGGAAGCTTAGCTCTACTCCAACCCTGGATGGCTTATCTCCATACCTGGATGGCTTATCTCCAACCCTGGATGGCTTAGCTCCAACCCTGGATGGCTTATCTCCAACCCTGAATGGCTTAGGCTGTAATCATACATACGTTTTAGATGTCGGTTGACAAACATAACAAGTTTGCATAATTATCATACCCAAACAAATCATTATTCAATAAATATATGTAAGCTGTACTAATGATGAGTAGCAATGTATACATATTCTACAACGCCATGTATACGCCATGTACGTCGCTGTTAAACAATGCCCCTAATACATGTAATATAAACATTATCAAATCACTAGTACATTACACTCACTGAGTTATGCATGCACGCATGTCAACTAATGTCCACATTATACAACGCTATGCATACGCGTCGAACATTTATCCTAGTCACTCATCTCATTGTTAACTAATGTTAACAATCGTGTGTTACAATCACTGTGTTATACGCCAACGTTAACTAATGCACCTATTATCCACTGTTATCAAATTAATATTGTTTTACAATTAATGATCAATTACAATAATTACATCTAATAAAGTAACTTCAAAATCATATGCTAGTCTAAAGTTAATGTTTGAGAAACATCAAAGCTAACCGGATGTCGTAACCGCCAACCAAGATGGCGCCGCCCATTGAATACAAATGTACGATAAAATATAATAAAATAAATACTGACCACATGTTGCCTGTGAATTTTGCCGTCCAACCCCTGCTACAAACAAAGTAACTATCGATCAATCCCGGCAAGAACTTGAAGACAATGGGTTTTATAGCAAACATTAAGCCCAAACCATTATTTCCCCCGTTCAGTCCGTGACAAACGTGGCTAAATCTGCAGTATTGAATCTACACGAGAGGCCCTTGTACAATTTTGCCGTTTAAGGAAGATAGACCTATGCGTTTACATGCATTAGCACAAAACTAAACTTATGACACAGCCTCTCTGGCGGCCACTTAAAATGTGCACGCTTTTACGTGTTACATGAATATATCATGGATATTGTGAATTTGTTTCAACTCGAACAATAGATTAGGGTGTAACTGACAACTAACAAGAGCTATGTACGACCAATACGCTCTACCCGTGACATTTTGTGACAACGTTTCGTCGCTAATATACATCTTATACTAATTGCAAGTGAAACGGTAACATTTTAACGTTGCAAAATGTGTGTTTATGCCAGTCAAGATCACTAGAAATTGAAGTTGTAATGCATGCGTATTATCAGCTACATGATTCACAGTCTGTAAACAATATACATAAAGAAACCCCATAAAAGGAAATCAATTAACTATGTGTGGGCGACTTGTTTACTTGTAAAGGCTGTCAAATACCTCAAACGTGCGTCACAGTGTAATCTACTGTCTCAGGGACTCGATGCCTAAAATATGTCCTTGATGTTGTAATGTTTTTTCTGCATTTGAATACTTGCACATAATACAAAATATCGGTTCAAAATACAATTGTGTGTTATAGTAATAGTTTATTATTATGTACAACACATACAATAACTGCGTAAAACAAGGAACGTGTAGCGTTCCTGGTAAAACAAAAGTTCCTTGTTTTTTAATTTCGTTATGCTAAACGTTAACGAAAGCTACTCGTGCCATTTGTACATGTCGTAAGTATGGGCTGACGGGAATTGAACCCACGACCTTCCGCATGTGAAGCGGATGCTCTATAACTTAGCCACCATCGCACTTTTAAATGTATCAATGTATATTATTATATTATAAACCGATTATGAGTTAAAACTGGAGTCAAATTTAGGTTATAAAACGTGTTTGCTTTGAATACAAAGATGAACGATTACAAGTGTTCAAAGGTGTGCCCTGTTGCTCTTACATTGCCTTCATGGTAACATGTCTAGCTAACTCGATATGTACAAACATATTGTAACGATTAAGTCATATTTCATTACAAAATATGTAGTTAGATTTAGAATCCACTGAAAAAAAGTGAAATAAAATTAAATTTTGTTTCGATGAAAATCTTTTATTTTTGTCTTTTGTAAATTCAGTGTTAAAAGAATATTACTGAAAACGTCTGTTATTCCTGTAATAATATGTTTATGTATTTTCATTGTATTACGAAACTAGTCTCATTTCAGAACATATGGCAGATTTTCAATACCTGTCCGTAAAACTTATGTTTATGTATTTTCATTGTATTACGAAACTGGTCTCATTTCAGAACATGAGGCAGATTTTCAATACCTGTCCGTAAAACTTTCCCCAGCGGTAATAATGCAGAAAGGTAAATGCCGAGCTGTGTGTCGTATATACTGAGTGGGTGCACTTTATTCGTATGCCGATCGGGATATGCCGCATTGAACCGGTCACGTGATCGGTACATCGTTTCGGTGCATGCAATCGAGTAGGAATAGGGAGCTTAACACTTACATTGTTGACGACATCGCCATCTCGTCCCAAAATGTGCCGAGCTATTTTATCCGGGCTAGACGGCATATGCCAATTGGAGGCGCGCGCAGTCACCCGGAATGAATCGAGTGAAAATCGGGTTAAACAGGTACGTATACACCGCGGCATATAACCGGGATACCAATAAAGTGCACCCACTTGTATGTTATAAAAGGGATCATCTTAACGCTAATAAAGGTAAACAAGGTGGGTATGGTTTGCTATTTCTTTATTAATTTTTTTATTTGCCTTGATATGGCAAATCCAGGAATTCAGTTCCGTGTTGTGTTAAACACACACGGCCAAAAAAAAATCTCAAAATGCGCCAATTTGACGTCAAGGCCTTTTCGCCCGTCAGAACCGCAGTTTTTTGTCAACTTGATAGTCGCCACCGAGGGTTTTCCCCAATAGTTTGCCTATTTATGCTACATATCGACATGAACACATCAAATATCAATGTGTTTTTTTAAATCGTCGTGGAGGCAAGACAATCCACTTTTTCCTGGCTAGAACAAATACTGTATAGCTCCCGCCATCCATAAGAATTGGCACTTTCTCACAAGTGATTTTTTTACCTTTTTTTCAAAGATACTTCTGCCTTTTCAATTAGGAAAATTTAGCAGCATTTTTACAAGATTGGGAAATTTTCTGAATACAGTATTGTCTACAATAGCTGTCAGCTCTACTATTCGATATTTCAGAGAATAAATAATATAGCTGGTATATACCATCAGAAAACCAGGCTAAAACAATGTTGTTGGTGGGGTTGGTTGGGGTGGGGTGGGGGCGGGGGGTATTATTGTTAGAATCTCATACAAATTACGGAGGGGGGGTGGGGGGGTCATGTCGATGTTGTCATGATGAGTATATATTCATGGCGGGTATAGAAACTCGGGCCGATATAATATTATTGTTAGAATCTCATACAAATTATAGTAAAATAAAGGGTGTGAAATTTTTTTTTTTAGTTTTATCAGTTTTAATCCAAAATTGCTGTCGTTCTAAATTGTGGTCGAAGGCAACCCGGCCCCCATTTGGTTTATGGGCTCCCCTCACATGGAGGACGGGTAGGGGAATTGTTTTCATTTTATCTTTCATTATTTGGATATTAAATTTTTAATTTGAACGCAATCATTTACATATAAACAAATTTAGATTAAATTCAGATACACCGATGAAATATCGATAAAAAAAACTGAAATGAGGCCACAGTTAAAATTCGCACATATCCACTCCCTCCCCGAGTTGCCTTTCGACCACAAATTTCTTTAATGTGTCAATGACCTTGAAGCTCTACTGGTAGGCTTTTGATAGCTAGATCAACATTCCGGTGAAGTGTCATGAAAATCCGTCAAGCAGTTTTAGAGGAGTAGTCGCTACAAGTTTTCATTATATAACTCTATGTAAACAAAGATGGCCGCTGGCGGCCATGTTTAATGTCAAATCAAATTAATTTTTGACAAGGATCAACATCATGTCATACTGATCATTTAGAAAAAGTCCCATATCAATATCACTTATAGTTTTCAAGAAGTAGTTGCTACAAACTTGTTTTTTGAAAATCTATTTTTAGACGTGGTGGCCGTCTTGAATTTGCGGCTGACCTGAAATTTGCTAGGATCAATTATACATCAAGAGCAACATTCCTGTAAAGTTCATGCAAATCCGTCCAGTAGTTTCAGAGGAGTAGTCGCTACAAGTTTTCATTATATAAATCTATGTAAACAAAAATGGCCGCTGGCGTTCAAGTTTAACGTCGCATCAAAATAATTTTCGACAAGGATCAATATCATTCCATACTGATCATTTTAGAAAAAGTCCTATATCAATATCACTTACAGTTTTCAAGAAGTAGTCGCTACCATCTTGTTTTTTAAAAATATATTTTTAGATTTGGCGGCCATCTTGGATTTCACATCAACATGATTTTTTTGCTAGGATCAACTAGATTTCATGGACAATATTTCTGTAAAGTTTCATGAAAATCCATTCAGTGGTTTCAGAGGAGTAGTCGCTACAAGAAAAAGTTTACGGACGGACAGACAGACAGAAGGACGGACGTCGGACACCGCACCACGATATAAGCATTGATCTCTGATCAGTAGAGCTAAAAACATTGGTGTTAAATTTAGTGAAAGCGTGCAAGTTTTTCAGTAGAAACTACAAAAGTGTTGTTTTTTTTAATAATAGAGGGCTACAAATCCTGATGGTATAATGTGATAATGCCCAACTGGGTGTTAATAAGTAAGCGCATTCACACATTAATGAGCAGAAACTGCAAAACAGTATTATTTTCCAATAGAAAAAAGCCATAATGTAATTCGATAATTTGAAAATGCCCAATTTCGAACTTGACCCGTTTTATTTATAGCTACCCCAAAAACAATTTAAGTAATTGAGACGAACACACTATGTGCACATCAAACAGTAGTTAGTTGGTGTTTTATTAAATGTGATTGAATACTAAACATGTACGTAGGGACAACCAATAAATACTCTGAATGGTAATACATACCACATGTGACAAATATTTGCCAGATCCATCAACAGTACCATTCAACCACTTAAGTTCCCTCTGGTACAGATCATCTTTCAAAAATTCATCTATACGGTTTCTTCCTACACCTTTATTTGCTTTTTTCCATCGGTCTTCCAGAGTCTTCAAATGGACAATATCCTTTCCTAGCGAACCATTTCCAATTGCAAAGTACGTCTTCGGTAATTTTCGCGTTTTTGCTCACTGCTTGTCACATGATGATTCCTATATAATGCATTCTGCCACTGTTCGAGGTATTTTTTATATTTAATCGGAGGACAGAAATAATCAAAATCTTTCTTTGTCCTGGATTCAGCGGGCCAATGAAGCATAGCATGGTAAACAAATGATTCTAGAATCTTTCGTGCTGCTGCTTTGACATGATTTTCAATCAAAAAATAACTATAAGACAAAAGTTTGCAGTATTCCTCCTCAGAACATTGCATCCTGTGCTCTATATCTCTGCATGACGATTCAATGATACTTGCCCCAAGAAAAACAATGTAATCTCGATCATCCACATTGGCAAGCCTCTTACTCTCAATGTTCTGTGTAGCCTTGTTTATCCTCTGCTGAGCAATTTCTGCTTGTCTGTCATCTTTAGAGAACAACTTACCTTTAGTGGTGTAAATCCAATTGGGCAGTTAAGACGAGCTTGGTTAGTAGACTCGGAATCGCCATAAAATCTTTCATAACGTTCTCTTAGATTAAGAACATGTTCTCCTTCCTCAGTAGACACATCATATTTTATTTAATATGACCTGTCCTCAACGTACTGTAATGTGTCTTTTAAATGTAACTGAAAACGTGACCCTTGCCTAATACCATCACTTAGCTGTGCTTTTCCAATACTTTTGAAAGAGGATACTTCCACCTAATAATGGGATTCATTCAAGAACTGTAAACAGTTTTGACGATCCTTATAACATTCAAATGTGAGAAAAGTTTCTAGTAAATATAACCCTATTTTTAGTTCGTAAATGAAGCAGTTCATATTCATTGTTTTGCGACTTGTCTTGTCTTCTTTAATGGAATTTTTCAACAGCCTCAAATGCTAAGTCAATAATCTTGTTGGAATCTTTGTCAGGAAAAGTCTTCCCCTTTTCTTCACACTGTTGAATGAAACATTCCATTTCTGATTTAAATACCTGCCCGAATGTGTCATGAAGGTAGGAATTTGTTGGCAACAGGCCTATTGCCTTTTCTATTGCGGTTCTTGCTTCTTCAAACTCAGATTTGGTTATATTGTATCTTGCGATTTGTTGACATACCATAGGGTCTTTTGTCAGTTCAAAATACCGTTGCATTAACCTCAATATTTTGCTTTTGTCACTTTTACTTTCACATTCGAGAATCAATGGAGTAAATCTATCTCTGTCTCTCAGACATCTCTTTTCTGCGATTTAATGCCGCAAAAATACCAAAGTTTAGGTTGAGATAAGACTCTGATTTAGGTTCATATTGTTCGTCCATTAAAACATCGAAGACCCTTATTGAAACTTTGTTGTTTTCGTTTTCAAATGCATTTATCACAGCCGGACATGCAAGCATATCATTTTCACCTCCTTGTATTCATTACGTGGACACGGTCTAACCTTTATGACCCCAAGGTCGCATCTTTGCCTATATGGCAAAATGGGGTACCCTGGGGTCATCACTATAGTCGGTCAAATCTAGCTCAAATTGCTTCATTTTGTGTTTTTATCGTAATATAATTGTTATCAAATCTATAATGAAACGTTTCTTTTTTTTTATACTTAAAATGTGTGTTTAATCGATAAAATATCAGTCGGTACGAACGCAGCATCGGTGCGAATTTGTAAGTTCCGCCTACTTTGTGACGTCATAACATATTCAAAGCCGTACAACATACACACAAGAAATAGATCTTCACTAATCATAGTTATTCGATATTGTACTTATAATTAAATATAATATTTGTTAAAGACGTATTCTAAACTTATCTTTTATTGTTATTAAAAAGAAAATATGTAAATATTTTATTAACTACAAATAATAACCGAGATTCTGCAACGCGTATTTATACAGAAAGTAAACACGACGCATTCGCGCGCCATTTTATTATCTTCAGTCCAGACTCCTTCGCGTATAGCTAAATTAATTAATTAATTAGCCGGAACGTTCTCAATAGATCAAATTGTTTAAGCCATTGACGGCGCGCTGGGCCTGGGAGAGAGCGCGTGTGACAGAGATTCGCCAGGATGGAGCGAGAATTCATTTTCTGCAGTGGTCGAAATTCCACGACCGGGTTGCAAGATAATTTTGGTGAAATTCGAGCGGACTTCGACATTGATCACGAATTTAACCAAGGTAAGCCAAACAGTATGTTCCCTTCATCCCTCTTAGAGAGTTCCAGCGGATATATCCGTACAGTACCCTATAACCACAGGAATTCGATATTATATGTTGCGTATGAATAAAAATCACGACAACACGTATTTAGGGTAGATCTATAATAAAACGATGGGTGGGGTACATATTTGTTCATCATTTTATTCCTACACAACTTACAATATCGAATTCCTGTGCTATAACTTACAACACCCCGCAAACCCCTCCCCCATGTTGTTTGTTTCTCCCGGTAGAGCGTTTCTTCAGATCACCCAGCCCCAGCTAGCCACCTAGTTCCTAAATGTGATGAGACCGCGATCATCTTCCAAAATGTTAACAACTGCAGTATTTTACATTTAAAATTGTAAATCGGTTGATGGTCCTACGCTCAGGTGAAAAGCGCTACAGGTGGGGCTGACCCTGCAAGCTAGAGACCCTCAGATAAATTTTCCCCACCTGTTCTATTTTGCACAGCCCTCATAAAAGTAATAAAATGGAGCTCATACGTTGATAATCCGAGCCTTCTCTGACCTTACCAGCCCTTTTTATGATTTTGATAATTTATCTGGCTGTGAAAAGCTGCAAACAAAAGAAGAAAAGGGGGCTAAGTTGCGGTACACTTTTACCATGCAAATGAGGTCTGCGGCAAAGTTGCAGCGAACAAATATGCAAATGAGCTTCTGGCGATGTTCAGCGCAACTTTGCCGCTGACCTCATTTGCATGGCAAAAGTGTACCGCAACTTTGCAGCAAATTTCATTTGCATAACACTTTTAGCTGTAATCTTCTGGTGATGTTTAGGCAATGTTTGCTACAACTTTGCCGCAGAACTCATTCACATCTAGTAGAAGTGTGCGGCAACTTTGCAGCAAATTTCATTTGCATACAATGTTTCTCTGCAATGTTCTAGCTATCTGGCGATGCTTGTGCTGATGTTTGCTGCAAAGTTGCGGCAATGTTCGCCAATACATCGCGGCAAACTTTTTCAAAATAAATAAAGGACTGAAATTATAAAATAGAACAATGGTGCGCCGTTTAAAAAAATAATAATTATTATGCTGAATTCATATTGTAAATTAAAATTCTGGAATACAAATTTATCCTAATCCGTAACTTACAAAGTTGACAAAGCCATACAATAATAAATTACATCCAGACATGTGTAAACTGCAAGTTTATGCTCATTTTCATGGAAATGTCAAAAACTCCTAACTTTCATTCAAATATTACTCTAATTTACATGGAAATGTCAAATGTTGTCTTTTTCCACATTACTCCTATTTTTATGGAGATGTCAAGCGCTGTCATTTCTGCATTACTCTCAATTTCATGGAGATGTCGAGCGCTGTCATTTCTGCATTACTCCCATTTTCTTAGAGATGTCGAGCTCCGTCATTCCTGCATTACTCTCATTTTCATAGAGATGTCGAGCGCTGCCATTTCTGCATTACTCCTATTTTCATAGAGATGTCGAGTGCTGTAATTTCTGCATTACTCCCAGTTTATGGAGATATCGAGCACTGTAATTTCTGCATTACTCCTGTTTTCATAGAGATGTCGAGCGCTGTCATTTCTGCATTACTCTCAATTCCATGGAGATGTGGAGCGCTGTTATTTCTGCATTATCCAATTTTCATAGAGATGTCGAGTGCTGTAATTTCTGCATTACTCCTATTTTCATAGAGATGTCGAGTGCTGTAATTTCTGCATTACTCTCAGTTTCATGGAGATGTCGAGCGCTGTCATTTCTGCATTACTCCCATTTTCTTAGAGATGTCGAGCTCTGTCATTCCTGCATTACTGAACTCTCATTTTCATAAAGATTTCCAGCGCTGCCATTTCTGTATTAGGCTTAATAAAATTATACCTGAGTTTACTGTAACCCGACCGACCCTCCGAAAACACCCCCGACTCCCCTTCTTTTTTTTTTTTGAAAAAAAAATTTAAAAAAGAAACAGAAACATTTTTTTTAATTTTTTTTTTTGAAAATAAAGTTTTGTTCACACGATCACGGCTGATTCATGAGCTCATTGTCCTGCTGTTGGAACTGACCCTCTTCCGGACTTGCAAAAAATAAATTAACCTGTTTTATCACTTTGCTGTAATTGCAAGTGATTCATCATTGGGAAACGAGCCAGTTGTTGTCGGGCCTTTTGGGAAACAATAAAACATACACAATTTCATATTGTTATCTATTGTAGTTTTTAAAATACCACATTTTCCCTTTCATCAAAGCTCATGGCCACCTTAAGTGTAACTTCGCCATAAAAAAATAAAATAAAATGCCTACCTACCTGCCCTATTTTTTTTAACAACGTTACAGTAAACACAGGTATAATTTTATTTGGCCTTACTCTCATTTTCATAAAGTTGTCGAGTGCTGTCATTTCTGCCTTACTCCCATTTTCATAGTGATGTCGAGCGCTGTCATTTCTGCACTACTCCAATTTTCATAGAGATGTTGAGTGCTGTCATTTCTGCATTACGCCCATTTTCATCGAGATGTCGAGCGCTGTCATTTCTGTATTACTTCCATTTTCATAGAGATGTCGAGCGCATTAATTTCTGCATTACTCATTTTTATGGAGATGTCGAGCACTGTCATTTCTGCATTTCTGAATATCTTGGAATAAGCAACAGACCCTTGACAGACACACAAACGTAAATATACACATTTACCTCTCGAGGTCAGGGGTTTTGAAGATGAAAAACTTGCTAATTTGCGACATATAAAAATAAAACAGTTAATATAAACTTACAATATACAGGTGTGGAACATCCTGTTCTGAATATTCACTCATACAGCTTCATGATAACTGGCTATATTTATGCAAAAAGACCACAATTTCATGAACACAATGTCATGTGTTTCTAATAGTATAACCTCTATATGATACTGCATGATACTGCTTCAGATCAAAGGAAATTGCATAATACCTGGTAATAATAATTAACTGACCCAGTGAGCAATTTTATGCTCCAGCATTTCTTTTTCACTCTATCATAAATTGGGTGTTTCTACATGACTGTACACTGTCTTTGGCACATGTATATTTAGGCATTAAACAGACCTGTTGGCAAGGCCTATGTAAACTTCAAAATTCAAAAATACATTCTAAAAGTCCAGACTCTATTGTACCCATCTCGGTACGCCCTAAGTAAGGCACATTGAGTTTGTTGGCGGAGGGACTATAAACCTTAGAACTACACAAACATACACACGACTGTACACTTATATTTTTCTGATATTAGCATTAATTATCTTTATGAAAATTCAGAATGAATTAAAACTATTAAATTGGCTTGTCATCATGTTATAAATGCAAATTAATACTGCATTTTGCACTTGGGATACAATTTTAATTGTTCTCAGGTTTAAATGTTTGAGTTATCATGGTGTTTGGTATTTAAAAATGTTCTTGCAACACAATAATAAATATTTTGCTTATTCTGAAAGAAATATGGTTCCACTAAAAATGTATACTTAGCAAAATGACTCGTTCAAGTGGTCCTTTGACATAAAATGCAAATTTCACTTTAGTAATAAGTAACAGAGAAATAATAAAATTCTGTATAAAGTTTAAGTTTTGCGATAATGTTTTGGCGTGCAATAAAAAATTAATCAGAATGGTAAAGTTTGTCGCGATGTTGTGGCGAACAAAAAATACTGCCAGTAAGTTTGTGGTGATGTTATGGTGAACGTTCCAAATAAATAAAAGTTTGTAGCGAGCTTCTGGCAAACATATATAGGTTTTTGGCGAGTTTGCGGCAAATTCACCGAAGATTACCATGGTGTTTGCGGCAACATTACCGCTAGTGGCGAACAATTAATATACACTCGGTACATTTGAAAACGCACATCTTTTTGCTGATGAAATTTATTATGATCCCATAAAGCTACAACAACAACATTTTGTAGTATTCATATATCATCTTTATTTTATTCATTTTTTCAAATTTCATCAGCTTTGGTCATGCCCCCAGACCCGCTTAGCGGCCTCCAGCACTACGTGAGGTCGACGAACAACCACTGATGGTTCGGCTTCACACCCGAAATGTTTCATGAAAATGGTGAATGTCTCATTAAAATCAAGCAAATGGGACATTTTGTCTAATTGAAATTCACTCCTAGGGTGATTCCTGCCTGTTATTTTTGGTGCCCTGCCTCGTTTGTTAGCATGATTAAAGGCCAGGTAACTGACTGACTGAACTGTATTTCCTAAGATTCAGGGGCAAATTAATATCGAGTTGGTGTTTACAGAATTTAGTAACTCACAAACCAACATCTTTGGCAGACTTTGGTATCATGAAATTGGTAAAATCCTACACTCCTTGCCAGAACCTTGGCATCATTTGGTAGATTATAATACATACATGTTTATGTATATGTATTACAGTAACCAGTTACATGTCTCGCTAAACAGATATTACCATTGCCAGTCACGGTTGGAACTTTCTGGCGCTTAAACAAATTTTCTGTGTTTTTCGGTTCTTGTTTATTTCTTAATAAAAAGTTTTTCCTACCTCCATGTACCTACCCTATTTTTTTTTGAAGCCGTTAGCGGAAACAAACCATTTTTTGTTTTGGCCTTATAGAAAATAATGGATGAAATACACATTGCAAATAGTTTCTATTTTTTTGTTTCAGATGACAAGAATGGGAAAAGTTCATGATTTCATACAGGTTTGGATTTGCCTGAATGTTTCTGAGCCCAGATCTAAAAGTCTTAATACCTTTCAAAATGAAAGTGAAATGAAGACATACAAGAGGGTCTCTTCAAACTATTGATATTTAAAAAAAGAAAATTGGTCAACCCCGTGCTTTTTGCTGGATAATTAGAGCAACAGACGTCAAGTTTCACAAAGAAAGTATTTTTAAGAAAATTCAGGAAGTTCTACAGTGATCCAGAGTGGTGCTTGTACATATATGTACATGTAGAGCAATGTAAAATTAACTGTGTTGTGAGACGTAAACCAAACCTCATCCGGTTCAGCAGATGCATTCTATAAGAGCAGCTGATTGATGCAGATTTGTGTTTTCTGAAGAAAAAAACACAGTATTCATAATGGAAAAAAGTGAGTTTGAGGATTGTTAATCGGCATCAAGTGTGGATTAATGATTTTACAGTGTTTAATTGACTACATGCTGCAAGACATTCGGACTGTATACTCTACAACAAGAAGCACCTTGGATGGAGTTATGCATAAGAAGTGGTTACTCTCAATATGGGAGACAATTCATTCAACTCGGAACAAAACACACTCATTTGAACGTTTCCGCACACATCATGTCATGGCAACATATATTTATGTAAAGAGTGTCTCGGATTACCTCGGAACCTTCATGTGAGCTGCCTTTGTAATAATAGTTTGTGTCTGAGATATGACCAGCTGAGCTTGGAACCACATCCAACAAACTGAGAGAGAAACAGATGTCTCCACACCACACCGAAATCTATACATGGGACCTGGACAGTATCTAGACTGCATGCTTGAGGTAATTATAAGTACTGTTGCTGTAATCAAGTAATGTATCACATTAGAATCATACCCCGCCCACTTCAAATGTACAGCATTGATTCGTAATAACTAAGGCCACCATTAAAAAATAGTTTGTTTGCAGTTTCCGACTCATGGCTTTTAGGGGTGGGTCGGTAGGTAGGGATATTTGCAAATACATGTATCGTGTGCTTCACTAGTATTATCCATAGATTTTGTTTTAAATGGTTTAGTTAAATATTAACGAAACATTGATCAAATGTTCATTTATGGACACATGAAACAGACTTGGTAACTATTGAACAGTGCTAAGACGCTAAATTTTTCGAAGTAATGTTTCAAATGACAAAATCTTTTGTTTGGTACAAGATATGAACATCAAATCCAGTGCATACAATCTACACTCTTTTTATATAACATCTTAATCATATAAATTGAATATTCGTGGCACACTGCAAACAATCTTTTAATTTAGGCCTAATCGTAATTAAATCTATTATTTTTCACTCTTCAATAATGTCTGTCGCAAACAGCCTCACATAATGATAAAGTAACCTTACGTTCAGTAATTTATTTGTCACTTTGTAAAAAATGTCGAATGTCAGTCAAGGCTGTACAAATAAATTGTTTAGCCACTAGTGCGGGACTAGTCACCCTGTCAAAAGTGATTAGTCCCAAAAATATTGTGACTAGTCCCAAAAAATAGACACAAGTCCTGAATTCTTTCGATTTCTCAATATGTTAAAACTGCGTCTTGCATACTCATTACAATTCATTATACACAGCAAAGAAAACAATCCTTATTTACTCTTCAGACAATTAATGTATGTTTCAGTGGTATAGATTGTAAAATGCCATTGGGTGAAACAGTAGCAATAGTAAGAATCACATCTGCATTTTTAAATTTCAATATAGATATTGAGTTTCATATTACAGTTCAGATAATCATTTAATGGAGAGAAAAAATAGTTTTAACTTTATATAGGACTACGGTAAGGGGCTACAGATGAGATTCTTACATTTTACTAAGGCCCAAAAAAACACCTGTTTCCGGTGGCCCGACCGACCCTATTTTTAAGAGGCTAAAACTTTTTATGGAAAATAAAAAAAATAAAAATTGTTCTGAACAATGATTTATCACAATATATCGAGGTAAACTGACATCACAGAGAAACTTTCAGCTGTATCATCAACTTGTATGGGGTTTATGCAGCTGGGTTTATGAGATAAATACATGTAGAATCTCAGAATATCTTGCTCCAAAAAAAAAAAAGCTAGGTATTGTGAGATTCTACATGTATTTATCTCATAAACCCCAAACAAGTTAATGATACAGCTGACAGTTGCTCTGTGATGTCAGTTACCTCGATATATTGTGATGAATCATTGTTCAGAACAAATAAAAAATAAAAAACTTCATAAAAAGTTTCAGGGTCGGTCTGGCCATCGGAAACGCATGTATTTTTTTTTTTGGCCTTATACAACCTTATGCGAAATAACGTTTCGTAAAACAATGGAAATTTGTCTCATCAAGAATGTCGGTCACATAGCACAATCAGCACAGCATACAACCTTGTGTAAAATAACCTTACGTAAAATATATTTGTCACTCGTTCAGTAGATCTATGTCGGTCGCATACTGCCTTGCATAAAAAAAGCTTACGTAAGATAATTTATTTGTCACTTGTCAGATTTATTTGTCATGTGTCAAGAATGTCTGTTGCATATGTACAACCTCGTGTAATATTTAAAACTTTACATAAAATAATTTAAATTTTTCAAAAATGTCTGTCGAGTACGCTCAACTTCTCTTATCGTTTCTTGACATTTTGTAAAAGCGTTTTGTTTTGTAATTTTGTGATTATTGTACTGAATTTAGTTAATTTCAGATCAATATATTATTATTAAAGTATAAATTCTCAGTGTTGACTTTACATGACTTGGTTTGACTATTGACTAGACTTGATTAAGTTGATTTGACTGATTCAACCGCAAATCCCCGGCTACATTTAACTTGTTTTTGATTTGACTCACAAACATTTGACTTGACTTATACTTGACTTGAACATGAAATTGACTTAGGCTTGACATGAACTTTACACGTATGTGTAAAACTATAATATTGTATTGACAGTAACTATCAATATACTTAGTAAATTGTATATGGATACGTTTTCACTTTGGTCTTGACTTGACCAGGGCCTTCCAAAGAATTTTTTATGGGATAGTGGCATTTAGCGCGAGTGGGGGTGGAGGTGGGTGAGGGATGGGGCTCCCCTCCTGCATGTCGATTTTTTTTCATGTTTTGAAGTAAAATACGCCTTTTGGCGATACACCTGGCACATTTAAAACATGTTTTAAATATATCTATCAGTCTGCCATAGGTAGTACATGTACGGACATTCTTTTTTGAAAATAGATGATAAACTCAACGTTATACATTGTTTATACATAGTTTCCTTTGCTGTTGCAGATATTTTTATCTTGTAAACACTTCATAATCATCATAGATGTGGTGAAGTTTTTAAAGCCAGAATAATTAAGTTATTTTCAAGTGAATAACGTTTAAAAAAAAACGCAGTGTCGTGTGTGTTTTAAGCATCTGAAATAAGGACTATCCGGATTTGCATCAACTTTTTACGCTGACATATGTCTTACAATATCTTAACTGTTTACTGCATCAGCTCGTTACCGCTTTCGAAAAAAAAAAGAGTAGGAAACGGTTATAAGTTTATTTAAATGTTATAAAATAGCTGTCTTTATTCATAATCGTTTTAGTTTGAAACACGGAAGCAAATTCAAAACCGGAAGTAAACTAACTTTATAATCTGAAACCCCGAGATTCTTATAATTGTATGTGATTATCGAATAATTTGCGTTTGTGAGATTATTTTCTCATCATTAACTATTTAAAATCGCGAGAAAATGGATGGAGGGCAGGCTTTTCTCATCATTAACTATTTAAAATCGCGATAAAATGGATGGAGGCAAGTAAATTATTTTCACATTTGATGACGTAACAAGTTTACAGGTCATGTACGCATGGTTGAATTCTAGAATTAGACCCTTATCGCGGAGGTAATTAACACCAGCCCCTTTAATCCTTATGAAAGCACTCCAATCATTAGCTTAGGGCGTATGCTTTCAGGAGTTTATGCCTCACGGCATTATTTGGTCAGATATGTCATTAATTAACACTGGGAAATGAATGTTTTGACCCACTTTTAAGGGATCGCGGCATGTCTGTTTCAAAAGTTGCTTGACTGTTGTTTGACTCGACTAGACTATAATTAACTAGACTTAATCAGCTGCTGAAACTTGTTTATGACTTGACTCATCGTGACATGACTTGACTTACACACTTTAAACATAACGCTCAATATAGAAATAACAATACTGATAATTATTTTACTAAAGAATGAGTTATTAAAGATATAAAGATACACCTTTGTCGTCTCTATGCAATCCTATACATTTGCGATTTGTCTAGATCTCAATTTGTCTAATCCTCGTTGTCATACTTTACGCTATAATTTCACAAACAGTCGCCCGATGTGGTCAAACGAGGCCATTTCATGTAGGGCTTTTACGTAAGTTTCTTCAGAAAAGATTTTCATCACATGTCGAGGGACTTTTTTCCTTCAAGGTCTCACTAAACAGTTATTTCCGTTGCCAGTCCTGGTAGGAACTTTCTGGCGCTTGAAAAAAGTGTCCGTGTTTTTCGGTTCTTGTTTATTTTTTAATATGTGCAAATAGTTTCTCTTTTTTGTTGCAGGTGACAAGTATGGGTTTCGTATAGGTTTGGATATGCCTGAATGTTTCTGAGCCCAGATCTGAGAGTCTAATACCGGGTAGTGATAATCTGAGAGTCTTATACCGGGAAGTGATACACATGAAAGTGAAATGGACAAATTCAAGAGGGTCTCGTCAAACTATTGATATTTAAAAAAGCAAATTGCTCAACCCCGTGTTTTTTGCTGGATAATTCGAGCAACAGACGTCAAGTTTCACAAAAAAAGTATTTTTAAGAAAATGCAGGAAGTTCTACAGTGGTCCAGAGTGGTCCTTGTACATATGTAGGGCAATGTAAAATTAACTGTGTTGTGAGACGTTACATGTACATGATGGAAATTTGATGGGCAATTGTGTGTTCTCGATAACTCAGTTGGTAGAGCGCTAGCCGTGTAAGCTGGAGACCCTGGGTTCGGGTAGGCTTATGGGTCCAGCGCTCTACCAACTGAGCTATCAAGGAAACGTGGTTGGCTGTCTGATTTTTCACTATTTATCTGTATCTGGTCAAAATGAAGATAATGCCTGTTTCACCAGTTTGGATTCAATTGCTGCATGCCGTTCCAATTCAAATTATATCTCTTGTTTAAAAAATCATGATCATTGTCCGTAACTTTTAGCTTATATAACACAAAATAATATCGTTCATAAACATCACACACCTACCAGTATTGAATATCTACTACGTAGAAACTATAATGTTTAATGGCTATAGAAGTAGTAAATTCAGATGGTATATATTTCAGACAAAATTCGTTTTGAAACAGATAAAGTACCAAGTTCCAATATTATAGGATCTCTTGTGGGCTGTTGTTAAAGGGACACTGTCCGTAAGTAAGCAGATAATGAGCATAACCAAATAACTGTCGGACTTTTATTCAGTGAAATGTATGCATGAAAACATGAGCATAGACCCTAAGAAGTCTGTAGTACATGTAATACATTCGTGAGTAGTTTTTTAGCTCGACTGATCCTGATCAGAGATCAGCAGAGCTTATGCCGTGGTGCGGCGTCCGTCGTCCGTCTGTCCGTAAACTTTTATTTAGCGACTACTCCTCTGAAACTACTGAATGGATATTCATGAAACTTTACAGAAATGTTACCCATGAAATCTAGTTGATCCTAGCAAAAATTCATGTTGATGTGAAATCCAAGATGGCCGCCAAATCTAAAAATATGTTTTTAAAAAACAAGTTTGTAGCGACTACTTCTTGAAAACTCTAAATGATATTGATATGGGACTTTTTCTAAAATGATCAGCATGACATGATGTTGGTCTTTGTCAAAAATCGTTTTGATTCGACGTTAAACATGGCTGCCAGCTGCCATCTTTGTTTACATAGAGTTATATAGTAAAAACTTGAAGCGACTACTTCTCTGAAACTATTTGGCGGATTTTCATGGAACTTTACAGGAACGTTGCTCTGAATGTCTAATTGATCCTAGCAAAATTTCAGATAAAAATAGATTTTTAAAAAATAAGTTTGTAGCCACTACTTCTTGAAAACTATAAGTGATATTGATATGGAACCTCACACGAATGTTGCTCTTGATGTCTAATTGATCCTTGCAAAATTTCAGGTCGGCCAGAAATTCAAGATGGCCGCCACGGCTAAAAATAAATTTTCCAAAAAAACGTTTGTAGCGACTACTTCCTGAAATCAAAGTCAATCAGTAGAGCTTCAAGGTCATTGACCACTTGTTTTAAAATTATTATTTGTAAATAAAGTGGGACCCACAAGATTTACCTTTTCTGCGATCACGTGACTTCCATTAGCACATTAGGTTTTCACCATAGTATGTATTGCTTAATATGTATAGCCCGCTTAGCATATTTAAGCAACACCGTATTGCCTTATGGATGCTTAATAGACTTTTGCAACTTTTAAATCAACATTCAAAATTATGTAAGCGTGTTTAATAAATTTGGTTCTCCATATATGTTAGATCATCTATACAAGCTCTGTTTGCTTCTGAATTGAATTGGTGTTTATAAGGTGCACCGACACAAGAAAGGTTATATGGCGCCGAACAGGAATGAACTGGCATCAGGCTCAACCTCCATTTACATCAAGATACAATATTCGAACCTGCAGAGTTGCAAATTATTTTGTAGACACTCCATTTACGATGGAGCCATGTTTCGACATTTGCATATGCAGTGTCGTGAAGAAAACCTTGAATGAGCATGATAAAAAAATGCACAGAAAGGTGGGTCCTACCCCTCTGCCTCTAGCAGGATCTACAGTGGTTGCTAAGGATCTGTTTTGCTGTTTAAATTTTTAGTTACAATAAATAGCATTAGTTCTAATTTACATGAATTTATTTAGGGCAGTATATGACTTGATTCTAATTGTGGAATTGTTGAAGTATCAATGAAATTAATAACGTTATTATGAATTAATTTCTAATAACATTATATGGAAGAAAAAAGTGATCCTTTGCAAATTTTGATTAGTATATCTGCTGTCGACCTTTTATGGAAATATGTATGTTTTAATCCTCATGGGTTTTATGACCTTTTGGAATTTTGTTGAATGAATGAAAGATTAAATATGCAACCGTGGAAACGAGGCTTCATCATAAATGGAGTGTCTACTAAAGAATTTGCAGCACCTCTGCATGTTAGAAGCTTCTAGGCCCATTCTCCATATTTTATCTTGATGTAAATGGAGGATGAGATCATTTATTGTGTTGGTGAATTCCTTTATGGTTCCTGGGCAAGAATAGGGCCACAGTTTATCCAGGCAGAGCTCAAATCCCTCTGAATGCATGTGTAGGCCTTTTTATAATGTTAAAGGTCTACATCATCCCTGTATTGTTTCAAGTGCTACTTAAGTGGTGGCTGAAAACTATGATCACGGGTCCAGCAAAAAAATAGGAGTGCTTACACCAAATTTGCAGCAACTCTCAGATCTGAAGGATCTAAACCCGTTTTGTACACTTTTTTTATCTTGCTGTAAAAGGAGGGTGGGCATGAAATGATCACACCTATTGGTGCTATATAACCCTTTTAGAGTTGGTGTGATGTAAACATCAAGTCACTCAACGAGCTAGTGCGCAGTAAACCACAATTTATTCAATCTATTATGCCAGTATTCTGGAATATATATTATATATATATATATATATATAACAAAAAAAAAAGTGGATTTGATGTGCATTTTAATATTGATTGGTATAAATAAAGAACATTAGAGAAGAAAACAATTGTTTTAGTCTTTCTGTATTTCAAACTGTTGTCAAGGGCTATATTGTTAAGGCGTGTATACCGAAAGTATGTGCCCATATGCTTGAAACCTCTCTCACTGCTTCGACTTTTGAGAAAGTGTTGATTATTTGGAATGGGGGAGGTATAAAGTAAATGTACTTGTTTTATCCAGGAAAAAGTGGTAGGGGTGTCTCCACCACTACTCACTACTCAACTTTTATAATCGGTCACCCAGGTTTTCTGAAAAAACATATTAAAACCTGAAAATCTCCGAAACATATTAAATCAAGTTTTTATAGTCCAATCAAGGCCGATTAAGTTTTATAAATCGCTAGCGATATTTGTTAAACGACGCCAGTTAAAATTTCAAATGAAAATATGAATTATTAAAAAATATATATAATTCGTTGAAAAGTGACCGATTATAAAAGTTGAATATTGTATAATAATCTAAAACATGTAATGAAAATGACGTAAAACAACATTCAATCAACTAACCATATTTGTATGCATCGCCACGAAATTAGGCTTCCCTTATCCGTCAGTACGAAACGTTTACATGTCGAGTCCTTTTTTATTAGACTTTTTCGAAAAAGAAAAACTATTTTCATCTGTCACAAAATGTCACGGGTAGAGCGTACTGGTCGTATATAGCTCTTGTAAGTTATCGGTTACACCCAAAATCTATTGTTCGAGTTGAAACAATTTCACAATATTCATGATCTATTCATGTAACACGTAAAAGCGTGCACATTTTAAGTGGCCGCCAGAGAGGCCGTGTCATAAGTTTAGTTTTGTGCTAATGCATGTAAACGTATAGGTATATTTTCCTTAAACGGCAAAATTGTATAAGGGGCCTCTCGTGTAGATTCAATACTGTAGATTTAGCCACGTTTGTCACGGACTGAACGGGGGAAATAATGATTTGGGCGTACTGTTTGCTATAAAACCTATTGTCTTCTAGCTCTTGCCGGGATCATCGATAGTACTTTGTTGGAACAGAGATTGGACGGCAAAATTCATAGGCAACATGTGGTTAGTAATTTTATTAAACTTTTATCGTACATTTGTATTCAGTGGGCGGCGCCATCTTGTTTGGCGGTTACGACATCCGGTTAGCATTGATGTTTCTCAAACATAACTTTAGACTAGCATATGATTTGAAGTTACTTTATTAGATGTAATTATTGTAATTGATCATTAATTGTAAAACAATATTAATTTGATAACAGTGGATAATAGGTGCATTAGTTAACGTTGGCGTATAACTCGGTGATTGTAATACACGATTGTTAACATTAGTTAACAATGAGATGAGTGATAAGAATAAATGCGTGCATGCATAACTCAGTGAGTGTAATATATGAGTAATTTGATCATGTTTATATTACATGTATTAGAGGCATTGATTAAAAGCGACGTACATAGCGTATACATGGCGTTGCAGAATATGTATACATTGCTACTCATCATTAGTACAGCTTACATATATTTATTGAATTATGATTTGTTTGGGTAATGATAATTATGCAAGATTGTTATGTTTGTCAACCGACATCTAAAACGTATGTATAATTACAGCCTAATCCATCCAGGATATAAGCCATCCAGGGTTGGAAATAAGCCATCCAGGATATAAGCCATCCAGGGTTGGAGTAAGCCATCTAGGTTTGGGTATCCAGGAGTGGAGCTTAGCTTCCACGAATAACGTTTACGAGCGGTGGAGACGGTCCCCGTACCTGCGCAGCCAGGTTTTACTAACGACAACCCCCGGGACACAAGGTGGGCCCGTTACCAATCCTCACTGGAGGAAGATCACTCACAATCTCAGTGGAGATTAATTATCATTGCATCGCGTCATCAACCCTTACAGAAGGCATTTGATGACAATCATCTATTGAATTCGCGCATCATCATCTTCATGAGCTCTCGCGCATCACAGTTATCGTGCTAGATCAACATTGTTATAGCTTTAATAACACTTTAGTGTCTTAGACATTCAGTATTTATAACAATACTAAGAACGTCTTAAACGTTCAGGAGAACACTCTTTTCATAGTTCATTTGTGTATTCGCTTGTTTTTTTTAGATAATTGTATATATATTAAACATATTTTAAAAGTTGCATTAAACTTATGTAAATGCATTCACCGTCATTGATTCTTTCCTGAGTTAGCCCAACCACTAAGGTCATCCTGTGACAACTGGTGTCAGAAGTGGGATTTTGGGCGACTACGGAGGGAAAGAATCAATAAGTGATCTTTATTATGATATACTAAATCTCTACTTATTATTTTAGAATTGTGTACCACCCTCTGATCAATCAAGGCGACTGTCGACGATCACGGCCACAGCTTGGAGGACAAGTCAAGACACGACAAGGGTAGGGTGAGTCCAAACTGTTGTTTTGTCCGTTGTTTCCTTGGCGCGAGATCGCAGTGGTCTACACGAGTGGGTCTGAGGCACTTTTGCTCAATAATTTGGGTGTTTGTTTTACCTCCCTTGATATACACATAGTATCCAATTAGATTGGCGAACAAGACGTTCTACTCATGTTGTGACACTCAAGTATACTTATATTGATGGGAGAAGTAAATATACATGTACATGTTATGCACATTTCTATGATTGTTTAAGGTTTATGTCCAATAACAAATATAGATATTTTATGTAGTGTATATGTTTTGTGGAAGCTAGATACTATCTATACATAACCGTTAGTAGTTAGCGCTAGTACAAATGTGTATGTAACTTGTCCTATGATGATGCCCAGGTATTTACTGAGGACACAGTGACTTACCATTAGTAGTTAGTTGAGTAGAATTATTAGTGACGTGTGTATTTTAATTATTGTAGGGTGTAATTCACAATGTCTATAACCATGACGTCCATAAAGGATCTTACGGAAATGGGTAAGGAGTTAGGTTATGCTGGTGAGGAGCTGAGAACCTTTGTTAAAGACGAACAGGCTAGGGAAAGGGAATTTAGACTTAAGGAAAGAGAATTAGAGAAAGATAGGCTAGAATTCGAAAGTAGGTTAGCTAAAGAGAAGCGAGATGAAGAAAGTAGACTAGCCACAGAGAAGCTAGAATTAGAAAGTAGATTAGCTAAAGAGAAGTTAGATGCTGATAAAGAGAAGCTAGAATTAGAAGGTAGGTTAGCAAAAGAGAAGCGAGATGAAGAAAGTAGACTAGCCACAGAGAAGCTACAATTAGAAAGTAGAATAGTAAGGGAGAAGCAAGAGTTAGAACATGAGAGGTTCGAAACAGATGGTAGACTAGCTAAGGCTAATATGATGATGGAGAGGGAGCAAAAAGAGTTTGATCATAAGTTAGCTTTAGAGTTGGAAGCAGCTAAGACACATAGTAAGGACAGTAAAACTGAAGGGAAAGATAGTTATTCTGGAAAGTTTAAAGGTTCGAAATTACCATACTTTGATGCTGACAAAGATAACATGGACAGTTACTTGTTACGGTTCGAGCGTTATGCTGAGTTACAGGAATGGACCAAAGATAAGTGGGCAGTTCATTTAAGCGCGTTATTGAGAGGCAAGGCCTTAGATGTATTTTCTAGATTACCTAGTGTAGATGCTCTTGACTATGACAAGTTAAAGGATGCTCTTTTAAAGAGATTTGAGCTAACTGAAGAAGGTTTTAGAAAGCGGTTTAGAGCTTGTCTGCCTGAGAAAGGCGAGTCATTTATTCAGTTTATAAGTAGGTCTAGAAATTACTTAGATAGGTGGTTAGAGTTAGGGAAGGTAGCGCAGACTTATCAGGGCCTAATAGATTTCTTGTTGCGGGACCAGCTATTCAATGTTTGTAGTAGAGATCTGCTCTTATTTCTTAAAGAAAGAAAACTAACTAGTGTAGATGAAATGGCAACTCAAGCAGATCAGTTTGCCGAGGCTAGAGGTGGAGCTCATAATGTAGTGTCGAAAGACAGAACTTTTAGAGATAGGCAAGGGGACGATCATAAACAGAAAGGCCAGAGTGGAAACTATAGAGGTGGAGTTAGTTCGATGGGTTCTAGAGGAGGTAGCAATAGTGGTAACATAGGTAGACCTTTTATTCGTTGTCGTCACTGTAATGGGAATCATGCTTCACATGAGTGTAGGAAAGCGGTGAAAGTGTCCGCTGTCGTAGACAATTTCAGTGAAAATAGTAGAGTGGACAACAATGTAGGGAGTCAGAACCAAGGTTTTAACAACCCATGGAATTTCGGTAGAGGTAGAGGTGGTAAAAACCGAGGTAGAGGTAGAGGCAGAGGTAGTAATAGTCCGGTTATTAAAACCGAGAGTAGTAGCTGTTGTGTTAAAGCGGATGGTGTAATGGCAAAGATCGGAACATGTCTCTTTCCGTATGCAAATCTTCCAACGGCAGATGGTAGAGTGAATGGCACGGACGTAATTGTAATGAGGGATACAGGTTGTACAGGTGTGGTAGTTAGGCGTAGTTTAGTTACGGATGACCAGTTGGTAGGTAAACAGTCACCGTGTATGTTGTTAAATAAGTCGGTAGAGCACGTGCCAATAGCGAGAATAGATGTAGAAACACATTTCTTTAAAGGGACTACAGAGGCACTATGTATGGATGACCCGATGTATGATTTAACGATAGGGAACATAGATGGTTCAGCACTTCCGGTAATGTCCGATTTTAGAAGTAGCATAAGTAATGCCGTAGAGACTAGAGCGCAGGTTCAGAAGCAAGCTCAGGCTTATAGAAAATTAAAGGTTCCTGCAGCCGTAGGTGACATATCTAAAGCGGAGTTTATAGAAGCACAAACTCAAGACGAGTCAATAGGTCCTTGTAAGGTGAAGGCCAAGGATGGTGTAGTGAAGAAGTGTAAAGGGTCCGGTAGTTGTAAGTTTGTACATAAGAATAGGTTATTGTACAGCGAATTTGAAGATAGTGGTAGTAGACAGTTTCACCAATTAGTGGTACCTACCCAGTATAGAAAGACAGTGCTTAAGGTAGCTCATGAGTCGATTATGGGAGGTCATTTAGGCGTAAAGAAAACGTCAGATAGAGTATTGCCAGAATTTTATTGGCCAGGCGTTAGTGGAGATGTAACTAGGTATTGCAGGTCCTGCCATGTATGCCAAAGGACAGTACCAAAAGGTCGAGTGACCAAAGTACATTTAGGTCAGATGCCACTGATAGATACACCATTCAAGCGGGTAGCCGTAGACATAGTTGGACCAATTTTTCCAGTGTCGGATAGGAAAAATAGGTACATCTTAACCATGGTAGACTATGCAACTAGGTATCCGGAGGCAGTAGCATTGCCCTCAATTGAAACTTAGAGAGTAGCTGAGGCATTAGTTGATATGTTCAGTAGGCTAGGTGTACCAGAGGAAATGCTGACTGATTGTGGGTCACAGTTTACGTCAGAACTTATGGCTGAAGTAAGAAGGTTATTGTCTTTGCGTCAAATCATGACAACACCATATCACCCTATGTGTAACGGGTTAGTCGAACGATTTAACGGGACGTTAAAGCAAATGTTACGGCGTATGTGTACCGAGAGACCCAAAGATTGGGACAAGTATCTCAATGCTTTATTGTTTGCATTTAGAGAGGTTCCACAAGAGAGTTTAGGATTTTCTCCGTTTGAGTTATTGTACGGTAGGTTAGTTAGAGGTCCCATGAGGATTCTTAGAGAGATGTGGGCAGGTGTAGTAGATAGTGATGAGGTTAAGACTACATATCAGTATGTTTTAGATCTGAAGGAGAAACTAGAGGAGACTTGTAAGATAGCTCAAAGTCAGTTAGTTAAGGCAAGTACCAAGTACAAACGGTACTATGACCAGAAAGCTAGAGCTAGGAAGTTTAAGATAGATGACCAGGTGTTACTGTTACTCCCGACCGACAATAACAAGTTGTTATTACAATGGAATGGTCCGTTTTACGTTAGAGGGATAGTGAACACTATGGATTACCGTATCGAGATAAACGGAAAGTTAAAGACCTTTCATGCGAATATGCTGAAAGAGTATATCAGTAGAACCGATAATGTGCAACAAGGGGTGTTAACCGTAGTTAATGTTGCAGTTATTGAGGATAGTGAGGAAGACAGTAGTGAGGACACTAGTCCCATGTATTTTCCCACTAGTGTAGGTAGGGAGAGAGCAGCCGATGTAGACATATCGGGCATGCTTAGTGTAGAGCAGCAACGAGAGATGGGTAGTTTACTCTCGGAGTTCAGTGATGTCTTGTCCAAAAACCCGGGGCAGACAGATGGAGTGCAACATGATATTGTACTCATATCAGGGGAACCAATTAGAATTAAGGGGTATCCCATTCCATTTCACTCCCGATCAATTGTTGATGAGGAGGTGAAAGACATGTTGAAATTGGGTGTCATCGAACCTTCAAACGCCCCATTTTCATCCCCAGTCGTACTTATTAAGAAGAAAGATGGGTCAATTCGATTCTCTATCGATTTTAGGCAGCTCAATAAACGTACCATCTTTGATGCAGAGCCAATGCCTAATATTGAGGAGGTATTCTCTAAACTTGCGGGATATTCGTATTTCTCCAAGTTAGACCTCAGTAAAGGTTACTGGCAATCCCACTTTCAGACCGAGCTAAAGAGATGACCTCCTTCGAAACTTCGCAAGGACTTTTTAAGTTCAAGGTCATGCCCTTTGGTCTCGTAAACGCCCCAGCAACATTCTGTAGGTTAATGAGGAAAGTCCTGAAGGATTTGTCCAACACAGACAGTTTTGTAGATGACATCCTGGTGTTTACAACAACATTTGAAGACCATATTAAGGCTCTACGTAATCTGTTGGAACGGCTACGCCGGTTTAAACTGACTGCAAAACCTAGCAAGTGTCACATAGGTTACGCAGATATAGAGTGTCTGGGTCATGTTGTCGGGAGGGACCAGAAATTGAAACCCAACCCCGACAAGGTTAAGGCAATTCAGGAAGCACCAAGACCCGAGACAAAGAAACAAGTTAGGTCATTTTTAGGGTTGGAGGGTTTTTACAGGAAGTTTATTCAAAACTTATCTGCTATAGCTGCACCTTTGTCAGACTTGACAAAGAAAGGTCAACCCCATAGGATAACTTGGGGGGAAAGCCAGGAGCGAGCTTTTCTCTCTTTAAAGGGGAGTCTGGTCAAAACCCCAATACTAAAATTACCTGAACATGACCAGGAGTTTATCCTCAGAACGGATGCCTCCGATATCGGGGTGGGTGCAGTCCTACTGCAAGAGCAAGATGGGTGTAGTCTCCCCGTGGCTTACGCAAGTCGGAAACTATTACCCCGGGAATGTAACTACTCTGTTATCGAAAGGGAGTGTCTTGCAGTAGTGTGGGGTGTCAGTAAATTCCACCGATATGTTTTTGGTAAGGAATTTGTCTTGGAGACTGACCACCAACCGTTAGCTTATATGAATAAAGCAAAAGTAGCTAACAGTAGGTTAATGAGGTGGGCACTGACTCTGCAGCCTTACCGGATGAAAATTAAAGCGATCAGAGTAAAGGACAATATTGGGGCAGACTATTTAAGTCGCCGCACATAATGACCGGTTTAATACAATAGTGTATTGCAGTGTATTGTACAATAGTAGTATATGTTACGACAGGGTAGTGTACAATTGTAGAATAGTGTTGAAATTGTAATTACATATTATAGTTAGGTTATAACTGCAGTGGTAATAGTTAACATACTCAAGCGATTGAGCGATCAGCTTGAACGTTTTGTCGCTCGTTTGCTCAGAAGAATTAATAGTTTCTTAACGTGTAAATATTAATTATCATTTTGTTGAATTTTAAAAGTGTAGCACTTTCTTTAAGTGGGGAGATGTTGTCACAAAATGTCACGGGTAGAGCGTACTGGTCGTATATAGCTCTTGTAAGTTATCGGTTACACCCAAAATCTATTGTTCGAGTTGAAACAATTTCACAATATTTATGATCTATTCATGTAACACGTAAAAGCGTGCACACTTTACGTGGCCGCCAGAGAGGCCGTGTCATAAGTTTAGTTTTGTGCTAATGCATGTAAACGTATAGGTATATTTTCCTTAAACGGCAAAATTGTATAAGGGGCCTCTCGTGTAGATTCAATACTGTATATTTAGCCACGTTAGTCACGGACTGAACGGGGGAAATAATGATTTGGGCGTAATGTTTGCTATAAAACCCATTGTCTTCTAGCTCTCGCCGTGATCATCGATAGTACTTTGTTGGAACAGAGATTGGACGGCAAAATTCATAGGCAACATGTGGTTAGTAATTTTATTAAACTTTTATCGTACATTTGTATTCACAGGGCGGCGCCATCTTGTTTGGCGGTTACGACATCCGGTTAGCATTGATGTTTCTCAAACATAACTTTAGACTAGCATATGATTTGAAGTTACTTTATTAGATGTAATTATTGTAATTGATCATAAATTGTAAAACAATATTAATTTGATAACAGTGGATAATAGGTGCATTAGTTAACGTTGGCGTATAACTCGGTGATTGTAATACACGATTGTTAAAATTAGTTAACAATGAGATGAGTGACAAGAATAAATGCGTGCATGCATAACTCAGTGAGTGTAATATATGAGTAATTTGATCATGTTTATATTACATGTATTAGGGGCATTGATTAACAGCGACGTACATAGCGTATACATGGCGTTGTAGAATATGTATACATTGCTACTCATCATTAGTACAGCTTACATATATTTATTGAATAATGATTTGTTTTGGTAATGATAATTATGCAAGATTGTTATGTTTGTCAACCGACATCTAAAACGTATGTATAAATACAGCCTAATCCATCCAGGATAAAAGCCATCCAGGGTTGGAAATAAGCCATCCAGGATATAAGCCATCCAGGGTTGGAGTAAGCCATCTAGGTTTGGGTATCCAGGAGTGGAGCTAAGCTTCCACGAATAACGTTTACGAGCGGTGGAGACGGTCCCCGTACCTGCGCAGCCAGGTTTTACTAACGACAACCCCCGGGACACAAGGTGGGCCCGTTACCAATCCTCACTGGAGGAAGATCACTCACAATCTCAGTGGAGATTAATTATCATTGCATCGCGTCATCAACCCTTACAGAAGGCATTTGATGACAATCATCCATTGAATTCGCGCATCATCATTTTCATGAGCTCTCGCGCATCACAGTTATCGCGCTAGATCAACATTGTTATAGCTTTAACAACACTTAAGTGTCTCAGACATTCAGTATTTATAACAATACTAAGAACGTCTTAAACGTTCAGGAGAACACTCTTTTCATAGTTCATTTGTGTATTCGCTTGTTTTTTTTAGATAATTTTATATATATTAAACATATTTTAAAAGTTGCATTAAACTTATGTAAATGCATTCACCGTCATTGATTCTTTCCCGAGTTAGCCCAACCACTAAGGTCATCCTGTGACATCATCACTTGATTGTCATTGTCGTCTGCGTCACTTGATTAAAGTTGTATCTCTGAAACTTCACACACCTGCATTCGGCATCAACAGACACCACATAGCCAGTTTCTGTAACTCCTGCATTAACAGAATTATAGCCCCTGTTATACTTAAAAAACTTGGTTCAAGTGTGTATGTGAATGCAGCTAGTATCTCGGAAACTACTTTATATAATGGATTATATATGTATATAATGCACCGAACAATTCATATGGCATATGCACCGAACAAAAATGCATATGTGCCGAACATAAAGACATATGCACTGAACTTAAAGGCATATGCACAGATTTTTTGTCGAGTCCTTTTTGCTAGGTTTTTCCGAAGAAGAAAAGCTATTTTCATCTTGATTGTCGTTGTCTGCGTCACTTGGTTAAAGTTGTATCTCTGGACTTTCACACACCTGCATTCAGCATCATCAGACACCACAGTGTCAGTTTCTATAACTCCTGCATTTAACAGAGCTATGGCCCCTGTTATACTTAGAAAACTTAGTTCAAATTTGTATGTGAATGCGGCTAGTATCTCAGTAACTACTTTATATAATGGATTATGCACCGAACAATTCATATGGCATATGCACCGAACAAAAATGCATATGTACCGAACATAAAGACATGCACCGAACTGAATGGCATATGCACCGAACATAAAGGCATAATTATGTACTGAAGGCATATGTACCGAATGTAAAGGCATAGGCAACGAACATAAAGACAAATGCTCATCCTAAGACAGTCACGGCGTTCCATATTTCAGAATCCACACGTTTACATCTATGATATCTTTCTTAAAAGTTAATTTTGGTAAAATTAAATATGGATTAAATTAAAGGGACACGTGGCAATTATTTTTAGCTTCTCGGGTGTATTAATCCTAAATCGTTTTGACATTGTACTAAACTTTCATATAATTAAAAAGAAATTTCTCTTTGTTTAAATGTATTCTTGTGGCAATATAATGATCAATAGTTGGAAGTTCCTTTAAAGGGACTTGAGCAATCTTGATTTTTTTTTAAATTCACAGTGTCGCATTAGATTTTAATATATTGTTTTGCATATTGATAAAACTTTTTAAAAAATCACTAATTGTGTGCAAAAATGATACTGGATAATTAAATTGTAAGTTCAGTTTTAATGCATGATAAAAACTTCAAGATTGCTGTTTGTCCCTAAGTTAATAGTATCAGATTGTTGTTGTTTTATAGGCTGAATGTTTCAGTAACCTGGTTTGTAGCTATAACAGATGACCGTGAACAATTGTAACAAACGAAAAATGACTACGTCAAAAAAATAAATAATAAAGACGTTATAATAAAGACTACTTGAAACTACTCGACATTCCATGAGTGCTCAAATTTGTGATGATATATGAGAGGCCGATTATTTTTTCACGAGTAATTTAGACCGAAATGTTGTCTTATATCTTGTCTGAATAAACTTGTCATTTGGTGAATGTAGCTGCAACACAAACGAAAAATCCTTTAATTTTTTTAGTTTTCTCAAAATATAAAACGCGTAAAGACGCAAGCTGAGATATCCAGTCGTCTATGCGTGGTTGCCCTTAATTAGAACATCTAATATTTTAATATCTAATTAGATATTTAACAATACGTTAAAGATTTTTTATTATTTCAATACAGTCGAGTACCCATAACTTTATACTGCTCCTTTAAATTGTTAATTTCTGTTCTTGATCTCGACAAAGTCGCGGTAAACGCGCAAGACCAAAAGGTTTTTGTGCTACGTCATACAATCGCGGTGATCGCCTGTTTTCAGACGCCGCACGGCAACATCAAAAGACCGCGGCATTTTTAATCCCACAAAAAATACCAGTAGACATTGTTTTTATAGGGTCGGTACATGTGCATAAACAGTAATCAACATTGTGGTAACTTTGATACAATTCCATTTCGTTTATCGTAAATGTGCCCGAACAATGTGGATATTACAGATTGAGAATGGTGTGTAAGTACATGACTGTTTGGTGGTATGAAAACGAGGATCATCTGGGTCCTGACAAATTCACGAATTTGATAGAATTTATCTAAACAAGGATATTACATTTTCACTCGTGCCAATTACGACGGGCAGATAATTTATATAGACTCAATTCACGCCTCTCTTACTGTAATTGATTGTTACGTGCGCATTTTTTTCTGTGCAATATTACAATCTTTAAACAAATCATGTATTTCAATAAATAGAACAATAATTGTTAAAGGAAATACGAAGACAATTATCGATCCGTCTCATAAAATCACAGAGTCGAGTAAACTCCATTGAAAATAGTCCGTCACGATAAGCGCTAAGCTCCGCCCACAAATTACCTATATCGATTAAGTACGATAAGTACGATAAGCTCCGCCTTCGGCGCATCTGTCCTCGCTTAATGGAATTAAGACCGGACCACGTAATGTCCTTTTATTAATCTTTCTGCAGTGGTTTAGATGTAGTCTCTTTGAAATTCCTCCTTCATTAAATTAAAAGCAATGAGTGAATGGACGTATTCACTGTTCGTTGTATCTTCAATCTGTTTATATTTGACTTTAAACCAAGATTTCTCCTCCTGGCACAAACAGTGTGTAAGGCACAAATGTTTGCCGAAGTCTTCATGTACTGGTATTCTTACAACATTAAGAATCAAACAGAAAAGGCTCCCAGGACGGTATTACGGTTTGCAATTTCTTTCAGTTTTATTCTGAAAATCATTCACTGCCTCATCTGGCTTGTTGTCAATGAGTACAATGAATGGATTTGGGTCATCTTTTTCTTTAAACTGGCGGAAATTTGCTAGTTGCTTCTGTGTGTTGTTACTGAAAATATGGCGCCGCTGCTCGGATGACTGACTAAACTGCCACAGTAGATTCATTCCTAATGTCCCCCCCCCCCCCCCCCCCCCAAACATTCTCTCTTCCCAACCTGTCCTGGAAAATAAAAGTTCCACCAAGTGATTTCTTTGCCTCTATAAAAGTTAACTTGAGATTCTTTCATTTTCGCTTCTATTTCCGTTTCGTCATCTGGCATACTCATTATACATTCTTTCGAACCCAGTATGTCAATATCTGCAAATTGGCGCTGTTCCATAGCTGTCATAGGGACATTATTTCCATTTCGACAAGGAAGAATGATATGAATATCTGGATTCACTTTGCAAACAGCTTTCATAACATTTGATACTTCAACCCATTTCATTCCAGTAACAAATTTGTCATCTAAGCAATCAAAATACTCCGCAAAGTCTTTCTGCCATTCTGTTAGGATTTTATCATCCTCTGCAATAACAAGACATTCACCCTTGAAAGTTTCTGTGAAAGCTTTTATAGCAATTCCAACATCGGATCTTTTCCTTTTCCAGAATATGCTTCATACACAAAAAATATCACCCTGAATGCACCTTTTGAAGCTCGATTCCTCATTTTATCCAATATCTTTGAGACGCCTTTATACCTTCCAGGTTTTCCATATCGCCACTTCTTAAAATCCATTTTCTTCCTCTCTTGTTCATTTGTGGACTTTTCATAGCCATTGCAGTATATCCACAATTTGTTTGCATGGTACATATCAGAATCACAAGCTGCATCCATTATGTTTTCAGCAGTTTTTACAAGAAAAGATGTCTTATCTCACTCTACCTTGTCAAGAAGTTGAGGTGATGCATCAAAGTCCAGAACCATATCAGAATATGTGAGAGCATATCCAATGTCTAAATTCTACCTGATTTCTAACTCATTTCTACTTCCATTTATGTTACTCGTTATGATAATAGGTGTAAAGAAAGTTATGAGATATTTATTCCCTTGAGTCAGCATATTTCGAAGTTTACGTTCATGCGTCTTTCCTCCTTCTTTTACACTTTCCATTTTCCCCTCTTCACGTTTTCTATCATTGAAGCGTATTTTATATACGGAATCTAGATCCTTTTTGTTCTTCTTATATATCTTTCGCACTTATACGAAAATAGTTCCGTTTCATATATAAAATATACTTTCTCGAGTATACTTTTGGAGGAAAATCTATTGGCACAATACATGTGGCAAGATTATTGTGTGTGGGCACAATATCAACCTCTATAACGCAACCTCCAGCTTCCACTGGAATTTTGTGTACTGAATGAATACACATTTCTGCCATGGTCATGAAGCTTCTATTTGCTTTAAAAACAGCTTTTGATAGCAGATTGTATCTCCGAGTCGACATCTTTCCAGCAAATACAGTCTTCTGGTATTCCAATGATGTTTCCCTCATCAATTCCAAAATGGATAGTTCCATTCTTTCTAGCATTTATACAACCAGCTGCAAAAGAAACAACTTCTTTTGCAATAAAAGAAGATGTATAATGGTTGTCGGTGAAAATATACTCATGCTTTTGAATGAGTAAATTAGAACCTGGCGGCGGTTCAGCATATCTCGTCTAGTACAATTCTCCATTGTATGTTTTACCAAATGGGCGTAAATAAACTCTACTGTTTTCCAATGGTGTTTCTTCATTTGGGCATTTGTCCTTTATCATCCTTAACTTTTTACCAATACCAAAACTGTATGACAGTGGCTTTAAATATTTGCCAAATATATCCTCCATCTCTTCAGGTGTCATGCTCGAGAAAACCTGTGCAGATATTGTTTGATTGCCTTTTCAAATTTTTCCCTTAAATTCTTCACCTCAAAGAGCACAGCTCATCATCTACATATTTTCCAAATTTTCCACATTCATACTGCTGATGCTTTCTTTTCTCTTTTCCTAAAACAAATACAATATTATAATCAAACAAGAAAAACTACGATGGCGCTAGATAATATATCGATATAAGGAAAATAATCTAGCTCTAGTGGATATGTCTTTTGAACAATTGGAACATACTTGGTCGAGTCTCCCAGTATGATACAAAACAGGTTTCATTACATTGGGTCAAGCAGTTTAAAAGAAGAGTATCTTTTTAGTTTTCGATATCTATATACGGCAAATGGCCCAGTGCCCTGGCGGCCATGATTTTTTGATGAATTCGATAACTTTTGAGCTCAAACGTGGAAATTCCAAAAACATCAAGTTTTTCGTAAGCCTTCTACAGTTTCGTTCCAATATTTCTACCTACACACCAGGTTTCACTTCAATATCTCACTCCTAACTTAAGTTATTGCCAGGAAACCTTTTTCCTATTTTTAATAACAGTGACATGACCTTGACCCAGTGACCTCAAACGCAAACCTAAGCTTTCTTTCCATATTAGCCACCAATACAGCAAGTATTGTTGCAATATCTCATTCCTACCTAAAGTTATAGTCTATAAACCATCAGAGCTCCAGATAAGGTTTTAGTTAAAAGTATGGCATCGAAAACTCCAAATTAGTAATTTTTCTTTCCCCCTGTTCTAAAATGGTAATAATCAACAATACAACGCTAGAAGGCTGTTCCACGAAACAATTATGTTGCCTGTCGTTTACTCACACTGATCAACCGGCTGCAGGGAAGTCAGATGGTTGCAGAGAAGTCAGATTGGCGAAATTGTTGGAAGTGGATGGTGGGGTTAATATTTTCTGTTGCGTATTTTGCTAAATGTTGTGGAATTTTTTTTATGAAGATTGGAATGACAAAGAAGAATAAAACGACGTTAGTGCGTATAGCACCTTGTATAAATGTCCAAAGATTTGTAAAAACAATGAAATTTTCAGAATAAACACAAATAACGAACTGATATTCGCAATTGTAATTCAATTAAAACGCTGTCAAGATCACCAATCCTTTCTGTATAACTGTACAAAGTAGCTCATTGAAATAATGAAAACATTCCGAGTTATAGCATTTTAAAGTCAACAGGGTAAAACAAAATAGCGAACCGGAATGTCAGATGTGTTTTACAAGTGCGAACGAAGAAGTCAGATTGAACATTTTAGATGCGAACGGGAAGGTCAGATTGTTTTAAGCAATTCTTACGCGTTTTTGACGATTGCTAGGGTAACCACTGTACATTTTGGATTGAAACAACACGAGTACTTGTAATTACCTATAGATGTTTTCAGCGCACGCATTTAGTAAACATTGTGTTACCTTTTGACATATTGGACATATATGTATTGTGGTAAATAGTAAAGGCAATGCAACCTCAATTGTCAAGATATGAAGACTAAATTCAAATATGTTTTGAACAGTTGGTGTGTGATTTTATGCCCCCAAAGGGTGGGCATATAGTAATCGCACCGTCCGTCCTTCCGTCCGTCAAACATTTCGTTTCCGGTCAATAACTGACATTTATGGAGGGATTTTCACGCGCAAAATCCAGGTCCGTAACTCCATTGTCAAGATCACCCTCAGATGTCAAATTATGCCATATGGCCCTACATTTGATTTTAAGTCATGTAGGTCGTGTTCGATCTATAACTTTGTAATCCATTGAAGGATTTTCATATAACCTGGCACAAGTGTTCACCACAACCAGATGTGTCACGCGCAAAATCTAGGTAGGTACATTCAAGGTCAAGGTCACACAACCCCATGCACACCCCATTATTTTTGTATTTTCATTAATATAATATATATTATACATATAAAAAATTGTTTGGTCCCCCACACCCCCACCCCACCCCTCCCACAAGCGGATCACCAACCCATGACACCCCCAAAACAAATTGTTTTCATTTCTGATATTCCCACACACACACACATCCCCCCACCCCTCCCACCCTCTAAAATATACTTTTAACACCCCCTCCAAAAAAGATCATCACTTCCATGACATTTCTGTTTATTCTAGCTCGTAATGGAATTCCAATGGGAGGCGCGGCGACTTATGACTGCCTGTCACCTTGACCTTGGGGCCGCAGACCTGGATTGTGTGCGCGACAGGGGCTGTGACGTTACGGTCCGGACACGAAATTGCGTACCTGATTTTGACATATGAACTGCAAGTGTGACCTTTGAGGTACGGACTTGGGTATTGTGCGCGACACATCGTCTTGTTATGCTGATTACTTGTGCCAAGTTATTTGAAAATCCCTGCGACCGGGGTTGTGACGTTACGGTCCGGACACGAAATTGCGTACCTGCTTTTGACCTATGAGCTGCAAGTGACCTTGACCTTTGAGGTACGAACCTGGGTTTTGCTCGTGACACATCGTCTTGGTATGGTGATCAGTTGTGCCAAGTAATTAACAAGAGCTGTCGGAGAACAGCGCAGCTCGACTATTCGATTTTTAAGAGAATGATAAATTATATAGCTAGTATATACCATCAGAAAACAAGGCTAAAACAATGTGGGATGGGGTTGGGGGATGATGCTTGTATAAAAACTCGGGCGGTTGCGCATCCAACATTCAACATAGCTATATATGTGTGAATAAATACAAAACAATGAGTTTCAAGTGGGGGTTGGGGGGGCGTGGGGGTGGGGAGAGGGCAACATAGCTATATGTGTAAGAATTGACCAAAACACAGAAATATCTAAAACACAATTAAAAAAATCGATTTTTGAGTGGGGATGGGATGGGAGAGAGGCGAGGGGGTGGAGGGGGTGTTGAGTGCAACATATATGTGTAAGAAGCTATGTGTAAGAATTGACTAAAAAAACACAGAAATATGTAAAAGAAAAAAAATAGAGTTTCAATGAGGAGGGGGAGGGGCGGGAGAGAGGCAGAGGGGGGAGGATGGAGCCCATGCCCCAATATCGGTGAAATATGAATAATATGCATAATGCTATAAGAACTCCTAAACCAAAATTATAGATATATACATGATTACATGCAAACCTAGATCTGCTATTATTGCACATTATATGGGCCATCACAATTTGGGTTCCATGGAGCCCAGAATTCGCAGAAGACAAAATGACTTACCCATCCCTTTACAACATATAATGAAACCAATTCCCAAATTTAGTTCAGCTAGGACAAGAAATGTCAAGAGATATCGACCTGTAAACACAGCTTACACAAAAAATTTAATGTGAAACAGACACATTTTAAGGGTTATCAGAATTTGGGTTCCATGGGAGCCCAGTGGTTACAGGAACCAAAATTACTTAAGCAGCCCTTAAGATAATGCTATAAGGAAGCTAATGGACAAATTTGGTGGTGCTAGGATACGAAATGTAAGAGATATAGACTTGTAAACACAGCTTACACCCAACATTTGATGTGAAATGGGACGCATTTTATGGGCATCATAATTTGGGTTCCATGGGAGCCTATGTATAACAGGAACCAAAATTGCTTATACAGCCCTTAAGATAATGCTATATAAAAGCCCATGGCCAGATTTGCTTGTGCTAGGATAAGAAATGTAAGAGATATAGACTCTTGTAAACACAGCTTACACGCAAACCTTGATGTGGGACGCCGACGCCGACGCCGGGGTGATTACATAAGCTCTCTTATTCTTCGAATAGTCAAGCTAAAAATCCCTGCATGCGTTGTGCCTTTACGGTCCGGACACGAACCTGTTTTTGACCTATGAACTGCGAGTGTGACCTTGACCTCTGAGGTACGGACCTGGGTTTTGCACGCGACACATCGTCTTATGGTGATCACTTGTGCCAAGTTAATTAAAAATCCATGTAGGGGTTTAGAAGGTACAGTCCGGACACGAACTGCGGAATGACGGACGGACGGACAAACAGACGGACGGTGCGATTACTATATGCCCCCGAACTTTTGAGCGCTAATCATTTTTTTCTTTGGTGTTATATACTTCCATGATATAAGCTATGTGATTAATCAATACATGTTCAGAACAAATTGAATTATATTTTTTAGTTTTTGCATTAAATGTTTTAGGGAAGGGCCCCTTAAAAATAGGGTCCGTCGGGCTACCGGAAACACAGGTATTTTTTTATTTGGCCCGACTTAAAATCAAATATAGGGTCATATGGCATGATTTGACTCTGCGGTGACCTTGACCTTGGAGCTACGGACCTGGATTTTGCGCGTGAAAATCCCTCCATAAATGTCAGTTATTGACCGGACACGAAGTGTGTGACAGACGGAAGGAGGGCCGGACGGTGCGATTACTATATGCCCACCCTTCAGGGGCATAAAATCACACAACTGTTCAAAAAATATTTGAATTTAGTCTTCATATGACAATTAAGGTTGCACTGCCTTTACTATTTACCACAATACATATATGTCCAATATGTCAAAAGGTAACACAATGTTTAATAAATGCGTGCGCTGAAAACATACATATATATGTAATTCCAAGAACTCGTGTTAAGTTTCAATCCAAAATGTACAGTGGTTACCCTAGCAATCGTCAAAAAAGCGAAAGAATTGCTTAAAACAATCTGACCTTCCCGTTCGCATCTGAAATGTTCAATTCTTCGTTCGTACTTGTAAAACATATTTGACATTCCGGTTCTCTATTTGTTTTACCCTGTCGACTTTAAAATGCTATAAATCGGAAGGTTTCATTATTGCAATGAGCTACTTTGTACAGTTATACAGAAAGCATTGACGATCTTGACAAGCATTTTAAATTGAATTACAATTGCGAATATCAGTTCGTTATTTGTGTTTATTATGAAAATTTCATTGTTTTTACAAATCTTTGGACATTTATACATACGCACTAACGTCGTTTTATTACCGGATTTTTAAAGTAAAAGCTTCCTCTGTCATTCCTTTTCAAATCTTCATAATCATTTTCCAAACATTTTAGCAAAATATGCAACAGAAAGCAAATATACTAACCCCACCATCCACTTTCAACAATTTAGCCAATCTGACTTCTCTGCAACCATCTGACTTCCCTGCAGTCGGATGATCAGTGTGATACTTAGTACAATTACTCTAAGTAAATAGTTCGAAGGCGGAGGGTACAATCCTTGGTGAATTATGGAGCAGTATTTTTAATATGCTGAAGCTTATGAAAAGCGACATTAATCTGCACTGCATAATTGATAAGAACTGTATAAAGTTCCATGACCATAAGTCAATATTTTGCCAAGTTATGAGCTAGAGTTTTAGGAAAATGGGGCTCAACTCTGCCAGAATGAAGGTCAGAGTTATTGGACATGTGTAAAGACATTTCTTTAAGTAAGATGAAGATGCGATGTTAAATGAACATAGGTCAAATACTTTTCAAGTTATGGCCAGTTATGAGCTTGCTTAGGTTGTAGGCTAAAGTTTTATGATTATATTGAAGAAGACTTCTATAAGGGCATTTATCCATAACATTGCTTTCTCTTTTAGTCTTCCATTTCAATCCAATAATGCTGAAAAAAAGTGAAAACTACATAACACTACGTAAATCAATTTAAACAACAAATATGGGAATTCTATAAGTCCCAGGTTTTCCATTTGAAATGCTATTTCAGTCAGATGAAAATGGCGAAACAAAAGGTTTTCGCTATAAAAAGAAAAACACCAGCAAATTAAACTAGAAGGGTGTTCCTTGGAACACTTGTGTCGCCTGCCGCGTATTTATTTGACCAAGTACTATCTAACTATAAAGTTTGAAGACATGGGGTGGAATCCTTCATGTATTATGGAGCAGTTTTATTTTAAAGTGTTAAAGTTAATAAAAAGGGGCATAAAGCTGCATTGGATAACTGATAAGGAAGAACTGTATAAGACGGATGACGTACAAGGTGGTACCTAGGTGTCTGCCAAGATATGCAGGCGACACAATAAATCAAGTTGTTAAATTCCCGTTAAGTCAAATAAACAGAGCTCTACTTTAGAAACAGAGAACTTGACCTTCATTTCCATCCAACCATTTTCATCCTAAATTCTCATCAGTAACTCAAGATACTGATTAAAACACATTCTCTATTTTTGTTTACTAAAAGTGAACTTGACCCCAGATATAAAATGAAAACAGTTCACCTCCACTGCAGAACGCTCAAACAAGAAAAAAGTTCAACTCCACCACAGAACGCTGAAAAAAGATATCAGCTACTCCACTGCTGAAAGCTGAAAAAGAACAAGAGGTCAATGACCTTGAAGCTCCACTGATATATTTTGATAGCTAGATCAACATTCCTGGGAAGTTTCATAAAAATCTGTCAAGTAGTTTCAGAGGAGTAGTCGCTACAAGTTGAAGTTTTTACAATATAACACTAGGTAAACAAAGATGGCCACTGGCAGTCATGTTTAATGTCGATCAAAGGATCACATCTTGTCATGCCGATCATTTCAGAAAATGTCCCATATCAATATCACTTACAGTTTTCAAGAAGTAGTCGCTACAAACTTGTTTTTAAAAATCTATGTTTAGCCGTTGTGGCCATTTTGAATTTCCGGCCGTCCTAAAATTGTGCTAGGATCAACTAGACATCAAGAGCAACATTCCTGTAAAGTTTCATAAAAATCCGTCAAGTAATTTCAGAGAAGTAGTCGCTACAAATTTTTACTATACAAACTCTATGTAAACAAAGATGGCCACTGGTGCCCATGTTTAATGTTGAATCAAAATAATGTTCGACAAGGATCAACATCATGTCATGCTGATCATTTTAGAAAAAGTCCCATATCAATATCACTAACATTTTTCATGAAGTAGTTGCTACAATTATTTTTTTAAAAATCTGTTTTTAGCCATGGTGGCCATCTTGAATTTCCGGCCGACCTAAAAGTGTGCTAGGATCAACTAGACATCAAGAGCAACATTCCTGTGAAGTTTCATAAAAAATCGTGAAGTTGTTTCAGAGAAGTAGTCGCTACAAGTTTTTACTATATAAATCTATGTAAACAAAGATTGCCGCTAGCGGCCATGTATAAAGTCGCATCGAAATAAATTTCGACAAGAATCAGCATCATGTCATGCTGATCATTTTAGAAAACGACCCATATCAATATCACTTACAGTTTTCAAGAAGTAGTCGCTAAAATAATATTTATTTTAAATATATTTTTAACCGTGGCGGCCATCTTGAATTTTCGGGAAGCCTGAAATTTTTCTAAAATCAACTAGACATCAAGAGCAACATTCCTGTGAAGTTTCATGAGCATCCGTTAAATAGTTTCAGAGGAGTAGTCGCGACAAGCTTTTACGATATAACTCTATGTAAACAAAGATGGTACTGAAAGCCATGTTTAACGTCGAATCAAAATAATGTTCAACTTGGATCAACATCATGTCATGCTGATCATTTTAGAAAAAGTCCCATATCAATATCACTTATAGTTTTCAAGAAGTAGTCGCTACAAACTTATTTTTTAAAAAATCTATTTTTAGCCGTGGCGGACATTTTGAATTTCTGGCCGACCTGACATTTTGCTAGGATCAATTGACATCAAGAGCAACATTCCTGTAAAGATTCATGAAACTCTTTAGAAGACTGTGAGTGATAGTATTCATGGTTGTAATAAATGTGATGTACATAGATCATGGCAGTAATAAATATGGTATACATTAGTCATGGTAGTTATAAATGTGATAACTGTAGTATACACTGGCAATGGTGTTAGTAAATGTGTTGTATAACGTGTTATAAAGTGGTCATGGTAGTAAATTTGGTACACATTGGTCATGGTAGTAATGAATGTGATATTCAGTCTATGATAAATGTAGATCTACTCCATTAGCCACTGGATTCAACATGAAAATGTTTAACCACAATCTGGCTACATCCACAGCTTCTTCTCAGAAGTTTATCGAAATCTCCTGTTGAAATAAGTTTAGAAGACTGTGAGTGATAGTATTCATGGTTGTAATAAATGTGATGTATATAGATCATGGTAGTAATAAATATGGTATACATTCGTGGTGGTAGTTATAAATGTGATAAATGTGGTATACATTGGCAATGGTGGCAGTAAATGTGTTGTATAACGTGTTATAAAGTGGTCATGGTAGTAAATTTGGTACACATTGGTCATGGTAGTAATGAATGTGATATTCAGTCTATGATAAATGTAGATCTACTCCATTAGCCACTGGATTCAACATGAAAATGTTTAACCACAATCTGGCTACATCCACAGCTTCTTCTCAGAAGTTTATCGAAATCTCCTGTTGAAATAAGTTTAGAAGACTGTGAGTGATAGTATTCATGGTTGTAATAAATGTGATGTATATAGATCATGGTAGTAATAAATATGGTATACATTCGTGGTGGTAGTTATAAATGTGATAAATGTGGTATACATTGGCAATGGTGGCAGTAAATGTGTTGTATAACTTGTTATAAAGTGATCATGGTAGTAAATTTGGTATACAGTGGTCATGGTAGTAATGAATGTGATATTCAGTCTATGATAAATGTAGATCTACTCCATTAGCCACTGGATTCAACATGACAATGTTGAACCACAATCTGGCTACATCCACAGCTTCTGCTCAGAAGTTAATCGAAATCTTCAGTTGAAATGAGTTTAGAAGACTGTGATAGTATTCATGGTTGTAATAAATGTGATGTACATAGATCATGGTAGTAATACAGATGGTATACATTAGTCATGGTAGTTATACATGTGATAACTGTGGTATACGCTGGCAATGGTGGTAATAAATGTGTTGTATAACGTGTTATAAAGTGGTCGTGGTAGTAAATTTGGTACACATTGATCATGGTAGTAATGAATGTGATATTCAGTCTATGATAAATGTAGATCTACTCCATTAGCCACTGGATTCAACATGAAAATGTTTAATCACAATCTGGCTACATCCACAGCTTCTGCTCAAAAGTTTATCGAAATTTCCAGTTGAAATGAGTTTAGAAGACTGTGAGTGATAGTATTCATGGTTGTAATAAATGTGTTGTATAACTTGTTATAAAGTGGTCATGGTAGTAAATTTGGTATACATTCGTCATAGTAGTAATGAATGTGACATTCAGTCTATGATAAATGTAGATCTACTCCATTAGCCACTGGATTCAACATATAAATGTTTAACCACAATCTGGCTACATCTAAAGCTTCTGCTCAAAAGTGTTTCGAAATCTGCAGTTGAAATGAGTTTAGAAGACTGTGAGTGATAGTATTCATGGTTGTAATAAATGTGATGTACATAGATCATGGTAGTAATAAATATGGTATACATTAGTCATGTTAGTTATAAACGTGATACCTGTGGTATATACTGACAATGGTGGTAGTAAATATGTTGTATAACTTGTTATAAAGTGGTCATGGTAGTACATTTGGTATACATTTGTCATGGAAGTAATGAATGTGATATTCATGTAGCGGTTATAATGTGGTATACATAAGTCATGATTGTAATAAGGCCATTATGATTTGATATAAGTTTGTTTTAGGTACCACAAAACAAAATTAGGTTGTTTTTTTTTCATTGGGAATTTGATAGTTTATTGTTTTTACCTCCTCCCAGATTTTAATAGAACATTTCATTCTCTTCCTTTAAATTAAAATAATTAAGCTATGTTTTGCCAAATTTCTTTCTTTATTTATTTCCCTTCCTCCTACAACAATTCTCTGTCTTGATGGTTCGTAAAAGAAATAATAAAAAATAATGGCTTAAATGTGTTATACGTTTGTCAAGGTAGTATGTAAATATTGCAATCCTGTGAGGGTGACAGTTAATATTTGTAAACCTTCTAATGTTATTTGTTTTTTTATACTGAAAAATATGTTTGAAAAAGAAATTTGTCCTGCTAAATATTCCTTTGAAATAAAACAGGAGAAAACATTGTTACTAATCTGTCAGTTCCAAATCACTAATCTCACCACCCAGCTAGAAAATAAATTTCTGCGGATGGTTGTGTTCTTTTGAAATCTTCAGCTGTGAACTCATGCGTAAAATTTTCAAATCATCTTCAGAAGGTTGTTGAAACTGTGTTCGCCTTTTAGTAAATGTTCACTGATTTTTATTTGCATATGTATATACATACACTGTTCAGCATAGGACATTGCTTTGACTTCACAATCAAAAGACAGTACAAATTATACTGGGAAGACATTACAAAAAATACTATCATTCAGTGACTCACTCACTGGAGACATTACAAGCGATATGAGATATTACAAAAATGGGAAAATAACAGTATTTAATATTGGTGTTTGACATTCATTATTAATTGATATTAAATATGATATCAGTGGTCATGGTAATAATAAATGTAGTATGCATAGCTCCCGGTATTAATACATGGGTTATTTAGTGGTCATGGTAGTAATGAATGGGGTATTTAATGGTCATGGTAGTAATTTAGAAGAGCAAATAGAAACAAATAGCTCACATAGAAAGCAGACAAGAACAAGCATAACTAAAGATTACAACTAGCACATGGAGTTCCATCCACCATATATGGAAAGATCCATATTAAACAAGAGTTGTCAAAAGTACTGCATGCTCCACCATTCCAAGTCAATTTTAAACAAGGCCACTGACACTTCTGTCTCACTAACCATGGTGCCAGTTAGTCTTAATTGTGGAGTTTAGGTGGTGGTGAGGTGAGTGTGTAGGAGGTGCGCGGAGGTGTTGGTCAGTAGTGTTTGGAACCGGCTGAAAATTCATGATCGATTATCTGAATATTTAACCGACCGATGATCGATCATTAATCGATTAAACATGGCTGCTATAAAAGACAAGTGTAAGCCTTTTTCAGACTAAAATGAAAAAAAGAATCACATTTCAAGTATGTTCTGGTAATAAAGGAACAGAATAAAACTGACCAACATATATATTTTAAAAAATAAATTGTGATAACTGATATAAATGTGTGACTACTTGTTGTGCAATTATGACTCATTTTATTAATTGTATACTTTAGTACAAGAGAATGAAAAAAGCCATAATTTTCAACAACCGAGTAAAGTCGATCATGAACATTTTTAATCGAATAATCAGATCAAAAGCATAACTGACTGATGATCGATCAAATTGATTAATCGGAACAACACTATTGGTCAGTAAACATATACCAAATATCGAAGAAAGACCTTCAGTACCCCATAATGAATACGAGGGAGGAGAAGAGAACAGGGTGCAGACATGGTAACTGAATAGAAACCAAAAGAATATAACAAATATTTGTCTATTTATCTGTGAGTGATGGTGGTGTAGGAGTGGGGAAGGTATGGGCGTTTATGGGGCTAATAATATTTACAGGCTTGCCATTGTCATTTGATGTATGCAGTGAGTTTCATGGAAATATATGAAGCTGCTTGAAAAACTTTAACTGAAATTCTAAGTTGACAAAAAACCCATATCATATGGCTAAAATGAAATAAGAAGTTATGAAACATGTGTCTGTGTCCTTGATGATTCTTGAGTGACACTTGTCAAGCTCCTTTGACAGAGATATATGGCTAGTGTGTATTGAAATAAATAGATTGCCAGAAAATAAAATCAAATAAATTCTAAGTCGAAAAGGGGCTACACCTTTTCTAAAATACTATACAGAAAATATTTATCCAGAAAAAAGTGGTTGCTGAAATAATTGGACTATTTGTTTTAGTTATTACAACTGAAAACCAATGTCGACGCAGACGTTGAGTAGATCTACAACAGCTCTTCTTATTCTACGAATAGAATAACTTAACAAATATATTCTGGCTTTCAAGTTGACGAAAAAAAATAATCTGGCCAGTGCACTAGGCGAAATAAAAATCCCGGCTTTAAAGAAATAAAAAAAAATATTCCGGCTGCAAGGAAAATCCCAGGCCCCACTCTGAAATCAAAATGGTCGGTCCCTAACATGGCAATGACATGGGCAACAAGGCTTGGTATTAATCATACCCGCCAATATTCGTTTAAATCCGGCCAGGGCATCATGAGAACTAGTCGGGACAAAGTTTATGTATTAAAACCTTAAAAGGGCCATTACTATGCCAAAATATCATTGAACCGGTGATGGAAAGCCGGTGATGGAAAGCCCAACTAGGCTTGGTACTCATTATCCCTGCCAAGATTCGTTGAAATCCAGCCAGGAATTCAGAAGAGACTAATCTGGACAAAGTTTGTGTATTAAAACCTTTGAAGGTCCACAACTATAAAAATATTTCAACTGCAGCACGATAATGCGCATCTAGGCCTGGTACTGACAATCCCTGAAAAGTTTCATTGAAAGCCAGCCAGGGGTTCATGAAAACTAGTCCAGGCAAAATGTGTGTATTTAAACCTCGTCTTGTTATGGTGATCTCTTGTGCTAAGGGGGTTGTGACGTTACGGTCCGGACACGAAAATGCGTATCTGTTTTTGACCTATGAACTGCAAGTGTGACCTTGACCTTTAAGGTACGGACCTAGGTATTGTGCGCGACAAATCGTCTTATTATGGTGATCACTTTGTGCCAAGTTATTTAAAAATCCCTGCAGGGGTTGTGACGTTACCGTCCGGACACGAAATTGCGTATCTGTTTTTGACCTATGAACTGCAAGTGTGACCTTGACCTTTGAGGTACGGACCAGGGTGTTGCGCGCGACACATTGTCTTGTTATGTTGATTACTTGTGCCAAGTTAATTTAAATTCCATGAATGGATTGTGAAGGTACAGTCCGGACACGAACTGCGGAATGACGGAATTTGGACAGACAGAAGTACGATTACTATACTATTACTATAACCTTTTCGGGGGCATAAAAAGTAAAAAAAACAGGTAAAGTTTGGTAAAGATCAGATGAAAAATGAAGGCCCTATCGCCTTAACAAGGCACAATAGTACATATTAAACGAAATCAAGGGCCATAACTCCGCTGTTACTGGTCCGATCTGGCTGGTTTTCGAACGCGTCTGAGCTTTCATTGATATTCACCATCTGGTAAAGTTTGGTAAAGATCAGATGAAAAATGAATGCCCTATCGTCTTAACGATACAAAAGTTAACGACGGAGAGACGAATGAAAAATGAAACAAGGGGGCCAAAATGGCCCTCAATCGATCACCTGAGTACCGACACAATATCAAACTTCTTCGAAATTTTATGGTCAAATACAATCTGTGCAAGTTTGGCTAAGATTGTTCAAGAAATGTGGGCTCTGTTGTGAAAAACAACATTGATATAAAGACACTGACAAAGTTTTATAACACCTGGGGCTGGGCCAAATGTGACCCTAGGGATACATGTAATATATGAGAGCTTTGTGGTTTCAGAGACGGAGATATTTTAAGTTTTTCTCTATACAAGTCTATGTAAAGCATGACCCCCTGGCGCGGGGCAAATGTGACCCCACAGTCACCATTTGACCAAACTCGGTTAAGGACCAAAACAGATAGTAAATGCAAAATATTAAACCTATGGCTCTTGTAGTTCCAGAGAAGAAGACTTTAATGTGTTTCCCATATAAGTCTATGTAAAACTGTGACCTACGGGGCGGGGTCAAATTTGACCCCAGGGTCACCATTTGAACAAACTTGGTAAAGGACCATAATCTTATAGTAAATGCAAAATATTAAACCTCTGGCTCTTGCAGTTCCAGAGAAGAAGATTGTTTTCAGTTTTTCCCTATACAGGCCTATGTAAAACTGTGACCCCCGGGTTAGGGCCAAATGTGACCACAGGATCATAAGCTTATAACAAATGCAAAATAATAAACCTCTGGCTCTTGCAGTTTCAGAGAAGAAGCTGTTTTAAGTTTTTCCCTATACATGTCAATGTAAAACAAGTGACCCTTGGGGCGGAGCCAAATGTGACCCCAGGGTCACCATTTGAACAAACTTGGTAAAGGCCCATAAGCTTATAGTAAATGCGAAATATCAAACCTCTGGCTCTTGCAATTTCCGAGAAGTAGATTTTTATAAAAAAATCCTATATAAGTCTATGTTAAACTGTGACCCCCGGGGCGGGGACAAATTCTTGTGGTTCCAGAGAAGAAGATTTTTTTCAGTTTTTCCCTATAAAAGCCTATGTAAAACTGTGACCCCCGGGTTGGGGCCAAATGTGACCCCTGGGTCACGATTTGAACGAACTTGATTGAGGACTATGAGCTTATAGCAAATGCAAAATATTAAACCTCTGGCTCTTGCAGTTTCAGAGAAGAAGATTAAGTTTTTTCCCTGTACATTTCTATGTAAAACATGTGACCCTTGGGGCGGGTCCAAATGTAACCCGAGGGTCACCATTTGAACAAACTTGGTAAAGGACCATAAGCTTATAGTAAATGCAAAATATCAAACCTCTGGCTCTTGTAGTTTCCAAGAAGAAGATTGTTTAAGTTTTTCCCTATACATGTCTTTGTAAAACATATTTTTCCTATATAAGTCTATGTAAAACTGTGACCCCCGGGGTGGGGACAAATTTGACCCCAGAGTCACCATTTGAACAAACTATTTTTTTTTAGTAGAGGACCATAAGCTGATGCTACATGTAATATATGAGAGCTCTGTGTCTTGTGGTTTCAGAGTAGAAGTTTTTCCCATATGTCTATATCCAAAACATGAAAAATCTCAATATACAAATTTTGGACACCCAGGGCACGGACATTTTTGACCCTGGGGACTTCATTTGAACAAACTTGATAGTCTAGGCGTTGGCAATTATTTAAAAAAAAAACTGCTGAAATTTGTCCAGCGGTTCTTGAGAAGATTTTTTAATCTTGGATGTCGCGCTGACCTTATTTTAACAAATTTAAAAAGCATTCATTTAAGGATCACCCATGTGAAGTTTGCTCAAAATTAGCCAAGAGGTTTCTGGGGAGAAGTCGTTTGAAGAAAAGTTAACGACGACGACAACGACGGACGACGGATGAAGAGTGATCCCAATAGACCACCTTGAGCCTTCTGCTCAGGTGATCTAAAAAAAAAAGATGAAAAATGATGAAGCCACTATCGTCTTGACGAAGCAAAATATAGCATTTATAACTACATTAAGGGCCATAACTCCACTGTTACTGGTCCGATCTGGCTGGTTTTCGAACTTATCCGCGCTATCATTGCCATTAACAATCTGGTAAAGTTTGTTAAAGATCGGATAAAAAATGAACGCCCTATTGTCTTAATGGGACCAAATATAGCATTTTTAACTAAATCAAGGGCCATAACTCCGCTGTGACTGGTCCGATCTGGCTGATTTTTGAACTTGTCCGAGTATCTTTGTCATTAACAATCTGGTAAAGTTTGGTAAAGATCGGATAAAATATGAACGCCCTATTGTCTTAACGAGACAAAATATAGCATTTTTAACTAAATCAAGGGCCATAACCTCGCTGTTACTGGTCCGATTAGGCTTGTTTTCAAACTTGTCCGAGCTTTTATTGACATTAACAATCTGGTAAAGTTTGGTAAAGGTCAGATGAAAAATAGAGGCCCTATCATCTTAACGAGACAAAAGTTAACGACGGACGGATGGACGGACGGACGACGGACGGACGACGGACAACTCGGCATCCCATAAAACAAAAAAACAATTACATAGGACGCAACCGTGTATAATACGCACCCCCTTCTCAGATGTCAAAACCGGGGTAAAACAGTTGTTTCCGTGTATAATATGCATCACAATATTAGTTTTCCTAGATGAACCAAAAGACTAACCCATCCTCAAAAATATTAATAGAGAGAGTGTCGCTACTTGCGTCAACTTCAAAGGATTATAGAAATAGAATAACCCACTCTACCCGTGTTTAAAGTGTGTCTGTACTGTGTTTGCAAAACGTGTGAAATTATAAACAATTTAGCGGATAACAGCAAACATGATCATCCTTTATTGAAATTCTGCAACAAATATGCAAGTATTTTTATAATAGATGAACAATTTATTAATGTAATAGATGTACACTTTATTCATGTCGCCATCATCGCTTTTACTGTTGTCTGCAAGTGTCGTCTGGTGCATTTAACATATGAGAATAGAATTGTACAATACTACATGTACCAGTATAATTCATGGAAATCACGTGATATCAAGTCAGTTGATATAAATAACAAAACAAGGGCCGAATTTCGTTCACTCATTTATTGAAATTCTACAACAAATATGCAAATATTTATACAAAAACAAGCTTTATAATAAACTTTATTCATTTCTAAGTCGAATTAAGTCAATAAATTGCTTGTATAAAGCGAGTAAGTCACGAAAAATAAAGTATTATCGGCATTTACAAATGTCTGTCTGTTCGTCCCCGATGTTTTCATCGGCATTTTTTCTCCATTCTGACATCGATTTTCTGCATATAAAATGCAAAAAAAGGTTGTTTGTATTGTTTCCTTGTATTTTACGCACCACACTTTCGGAAACCGTAAAGAAGTAAAAACAACTGTGTATTATACAAAGTAAAATTCGGTATAAAAAAGAAAAAAAGAATAAAAAAAAAGAAGAAAAATCTGGTAAAGTTTGGTAAATATCAGATGAAACTAAAATTGTGTCCATAGGACACGGATGCCCCCGGTATAAGTTACTATATCTATGAATTCTCAACAAAAAGATAAGGTACAAGATAATGTCAAAAGGGGGTGTTAACTGTAGGTAATGTTGCAGTTATTGAAGATAGTGAGGAAGGCAGTAGTGAGGACACTAGTCCCATGTATTTTCCCACTAGTGTAGGTAAGGAGACAGCAGCCGATGTAGACATATAGGGCATGCTTAGTAAGAAACGAGAGGTAAGTCGTTTAGATTCTGAGTGTAGTACTGTACGGTCCGATACGTCGAGACCAACAGATGTAGTGCAGTGTAGCTTTAAGCACACTTTAGCAAAGCCGATTAGGGAAACGGGATACCCTACTCCATTTCGCAAACAGTATACTGATAATGCGATGGATGCAATGTGTAAATTTGGAGTTATTGTAGTGGCAGGAAGTAGTGTTATTCGTAACAGTAGAGTCGGTGTAATAGACCGTGGAAAGCACAATATTGTTGCAGACTTTTTAAGTCGCCGTACATAATGACAGGTTTAATACAATAGTATATACTAGTGTATTGAAGGGTATTGTACAATAGTAGTGTATGTTACGACAGTGTAGTGTAAAATTGTAGAATATTGTGGAAATTTTAATGTTGCTTATTATGCAACCATGTCTTTTGCTAGGACTAATTAATAGTTTAATTAATCATTTTGTTGAATTTTAAAAAGTGTAGCAATTTCTTTAAGTGGGGAGATGTTGTCACAAAATGTCACGGGTAGAGCGTATTGGTCGTACATAGCTCGTATTAGCACATGTTAGTTACACCCTAATTCATTTTTCAGTTGAACCAAATTCACAATGTTCATGATGTATTCAGGTAACACGGTAAACCGTGCACATTTTAAGTGGCCGCCATAGGACGCCCGGAAGGGTCGTTTAATAAGTTTAGTTTTGTGCTAATGAATGTAAAAGTATAGGTCTATCGTGTATTGTGTAAGGGTCCTTTCGTGTAGAATTTAATACTGCGAATTTAGCCACGTATGTCACGGACTGAACGGGGGAAATAATGGTTTGGGCGTAACGTTTGCTATAAAATCCATTGTCTTCTAGTTCTGGCCGGGATTGCTTGATAGTTGCTTTGTTTGGAGCAGGAGTTGGACGGCGAAATGCAAAGGCAATATGTGGTCAGTATCTATTTTATTAACTTTTATCGTACATTTGTAATCAGTGGGCGGCGCCATCTTGTTTGGCGAGGTTACGACATCCGGTTAGCTTTGATGTTTCTCAAACATTAACTTGAGACTAGCATATGATTTTGAAGTTACTTTATTAGATGTAATTATTGTAACTGATCATTAAATTGTAAAACAATATTAATTTGATAACGTTGTATAATAGGTACATTAGTAAACGTTGGCGTATAACTCAGTAATTGTAATAAACGATTGAATTGATAACAGTGTATATTAGATGCATTAGTTAACAATGAGATGAGTGACTAGTATAGATGTTCGACGCGTATACATAGCGTTGTATAATATGGGCATTAGTTGACATACATGTGTGCATGCATAACTCAGTAAGTGTATTATACGAGTGATTTGATAACGTTGTATATTACATGTATTAGGGGCATTGGTTAACAGCGACGTACATGGCGTATACATGGCGTTGTAGAATATGTATACATTGCTACTAATCATTAGTACAGCTTACATATATTTATTAAATAATGATTTGCTTGGGTAATGATAATTATGCAAGATTGTTATATTAATCAACTGACATCTAAAACGTATGTATAATTACAGCCTAAGCCATCCAGGGTAGGATATAAGCCATCCAGGTTTGGATATAAGTCTTCCGGAGTGGAGCTAAGATTCCACGCATAACGTTAAGAGCGGTGGAGACGGTCCCCGTACCTGCGCAGCATGCCAGGTTCTTGTAGCGACAACCCCCGGGACACGAGGTGGGCCTGTTATCAGTCTTCACTGGAGGAACATCATCCACAACCTCAGTGGAGGTTAATCATCATACATATCGCGTCACCAACCCTTATAGAAGGCATTTGATGACAATCACTCATTGGATTCGCGCATCATCATCTCCATGAGCTCTCGCGCATCACAGTTATCGCGCTAGATCATAGATCAACATTGTTATAACTTTAACAAAACTTTAGTGTCGTATATAGTCAGTCGACACATTCAGTATTTGTAACAATACTAAGAACGTCTTAAACGTTCATGAGAACAGTTTTTTCATATTTCATCTGTGTATTCGCTTGTTTTTTTGATAATTTATATATATTTAACATATTTTAAAAGTTGCATTGAACATGTAAATGCATTCACCGTCATTGATTCTTTCCTGAGTTAGCCCCAATCACTAGGGTCATCCTGCGACATTACGCTAGAGTAACAAAATCTGTTTTATAAATGCATCCACATTTGGACAAGAAAGTAAATTGTGTGGGTTTTTTACCCGATTAGCCTACCCCCCTAGGGGGCCCCAGCAGACAGTACAAAAGTACGAAAACTTCTTCTGCATCTACACATCCTTAAGGCCAAAAAAATAGGTGCGTTTCCTTTTGCATGGTCGGAAAAAAAAGGGTAGGTCAGTAGGCTTTTTCTTCTTTTTTTTTTGCTTTTTTTTTGCTTTTTTTTTTTGGAGCAAGATATTGTGAGATTCTACATGTATTTATATCATAAACGCCATACAAGTTGACGATACAACTGAAAGTTTCTCTGCGATGACAGTTTACCTCGATATATTGTGATAAATCATTTGTCACAGAACAAATTTAACTTTTTTTATTTATTAGTTTTACTCTTTTTTTCATAAAAAGTTTTAGGGTCAGCCCCTTAAAAATAGGGTTGGTCGGGCCACCGGAAACACAGGTATTTTTTTAGTCTAAGAAATATACCACACATGAACATGAAATCACAAAGGGTATGGAGGGAGTTAGATTCACAAGGCGGAAACGCTGTTATAATAAATTACTGCAGTTCCACAAGATGCACCCCTTAATGCAGGCAGTCAAAACCCGTTTTATATAATCATGTTGTATCTCAAGTCCCTATATAACCATACCAAATTAGAACTTATGTTCCTTTTAGTTAAGAGAGATGTCATTCAACTGGTGCACGACGAAGATATGCGCAACTAGTCTTGGTACTGATCATCATCACCAAGATTCGTTGAAATCCGGCCAGGGTATCTGGAGAACTAGTCGGGGCAAATTTTATGTATAGCAACCTTTAAAGAGCCATAACTCCGCCAAAATCATTCAACCGTCACAGGAGAAGATATGCACAACTAGGCTTGATACTGTTCGACCTTGCCAAGTTTTGTGAAATCCGGCCAGGGTTCAGGGAAACTAGGCCGGACAAAGTATGTGTACTAAAACCTTTGAAGGGCCCCAACTCTGCCAAAATCATTCAACTGGGACATGGTGACGATATGCACAAATAAGCTTGATATTTATCCCTGCAAAGTATAGTTGAAATGCGCCCGAATGATGGCCCTATCGTCTTGAGGCCAAATACAGAATGTTAAACTAAATCAAGGGCCATAACTCTGGTGTTACTAATCGGATTTGGCTGGTTATCTAACTTGTCCAAGCTTTCATGATATTAACAATCTGGTAATGTTTGGTTAAGATCAGATGAAAAATGAAGGCCCCATCATCTTAACGAGGCAAAATACGGCATTTTTAACTAAATCACGGTGTTACAGGTCCAATCTGTCTGGTTTCCAAACTTGTCCAAGCTTTCATTGATAGTAACAATCTGTGCAAGTTTGGTAAAGATCAGGTATTAAATGAAGGTGCTAGTCTTTACAAGATGAAAATGGCATTTTTCAGCAAGCCAAGGGCCATGAACTATGGTGTTACTGATCCGATCTGGCTGGTTGTCCGAACTTGTACTCGAGTTGAGGACTTTAATATTCGTAATCTTTGTATAACTAAAAAGCTACTCAATCAGGGTGACCGTTACCATAAACTTCGTAAAACCTTTGCAAAATTGTATTATCGTAACCCTGATCTTCTTTCCAAATATAAAAGTAATTTAAGGACTCTTCTGCGACAAGGACTATCACAACCTGACTTCTATGGTGATGTGATTTTTGGTCATGATCACTTTCCTTCTATCTTTGTTAAACTTGTTAAAATGTTTATCAAAAGAGGTTATGACCCTATCATTTTGCAACGTACTGCATGCTTGGTGGTGGACCCTTTTACAGTTCGCCACTATGCTTTCCTCTTTAATTGTACGTCCCGACAGGCTGTGGACCATATGATGACGCCTACCTAAAGCCCATTGGGACGGTGGGGTTTGACGTTTGTCTATGATCTTTCTTGTCGTGCCCTTAATGGTTTATTCTCTTGTTGCTCTGACTTCTGCCAAGTCATTGAGTACCTTCATTGTGGCTTTCTAGGTTATTGTTTTTTTGTATTATATATATACACGAGCATATTTGTGTTTTACTTATATTGCCTATTGATGCTGCCTTGTTGGTTAGAGATTAGATCATGGCGGCGATTTCTTTATTTACACTGTCCTGTTTTAATTGGATGACAGTAGGGTAAGTGTGAGGTTTGGTGCACCCTAGAACCGGTTTAAACCCCCAGTGGCCTACTTTGCCACTGACCGTTCCAAGGCGGTAGCCCTATTGTCAACCCTTTTGTGTTTGTGATGTCGTTTGCATTTATTCTTACTTTTGCCTTCTGGTTTGTCTGTTTGCGTGTTTGTTTCTTTGTTTTGTGGTTGACTGTCCTCCTTGAACGTTACTTTCCCTGTCCGATCTTTTTTATATTTCTTTTCATTGATATTAACAATATGTGCAAGTTTGGTAACAATCAACTAATAAATGAAGGTGCTAGAGTGTTGACAAGGCAGAAAATGGCATTTTTTAGCAAATCACGGGACATAACTCTGGTGTTACTTATCCGATCTAGCTGATTTTCAAACTTATCCGAGCTTCCATTGTTATTAACAACCTGTGTAAGTCTGCGAAAAGATCAAATTATAAATGAAGGTGCTAGAGTGTTCACAAGGCTCAATATTGCATTTTTTAACAAGAGGTCAATGCCCTTGAAGCTCTACTGATAGGTTTTTGATAGCTAGATCAGCATTCCTGTGAAGTTTCATGAACATCCGTCAAGTAGTTCAGAGAAGTAGTCCCACACGTTTTCATTATATAACTCTATGTAAACAAAGATGGCCTCTGGCGGCCATGTTTCACATTAAATCAAAATAATTTTGACAAGGATCAACATCATGTCATGGACTTTTTCTGAAAACGTTCCATATCAATATAACTTATAGTTTTCAAGAAGTAGTCGCTACAAACTTGTATTTTGAAAATCTATTTATAGTCATGGCGGCCATCTTGAATTTCCGGCCGAAAATTTGCTAGGATCAATTAGACCTCAGGAGCAATATTCCTGTTAAGTTTCATGAAAATCCGTCGAGTAGTTACAGAGGAGTAGTCGCTACAATTCTTTACTAGATAACTCTATGTAAGCAAAGATGGACGCTGACAGCCATGTTTAACATCGAATCAAAACAATGTTCGACAGGGGCCAACATCATATCATGCTGATCATTTTAGAATAAAGTCCCACATCAATATCACTTATAGTTTTCAAGGAGTAGTCGCTACAATCTTGTTTTTTGAAAATCTATTTTTAGCCTTGGCGGCCATCTTGAATTTCCGGCCGACCTGAAGTTTTGCTAGGATCCATTAGACATCAAGAGCAACATTCGTGTGAAGTTTCATGAAATCCGTCAAGTAGTTTCAGAGGAGTAGTCGCTACAAGTTTTCATTATATAACTCTATGTAAACAAAGACGGCCGCTGGCGGCAATGTTTAACGTTGCATCAAAATAATTTTCGACAAAGATCAACATCATTCCATACTGATCATTTTATAAAAAGTCCCATAACAATATCATTTAGTTTTCAAGAAGTAGTCGCTACAATTTTGTTTTTTGAAAATCTATATTTAGCTGTGACAGCCATCTTGAATTTTCAACCAACCTGAAATGTTGCTAGGATCATTTAAACATCAAGAGCAACATTCCTGTGAAGTTTCATGGAAATCCGTTGAGAAGTTTCAGAGGAGTAGTCGCTTCAATTTTTACTAAATAACTGTATGTAAACAAAGATGGCGGCCATGTTTAACGTTGAATCAAAATGATTTTCGACAAGGACCAACATCATGTCATGCTGATCATTTGAGAAGTAAGGTTTACTTTATATTTTCTTTATAACTTCACGCATTTTCATGTAATATAGCCAAAAGTATCCGGAATTTTCTGCACTTTATTCCGTAACTTTGACTGTAGATGAATGTTCTATAGATCTTTTGTTTAGTCCGCCCCCATTTCCGAAATGTAGTTTTTCGAGTCGGTCTCGTACACTGGAATGATGAGGTTTTCATGATATTCTTCATAAAATGTGCTACAGTGAAAATAATTATGCAATTTCGAAAATGATCTCGAGCACTGGCTACGTGAAAAGAGATCTCGTGCACTTACGGTGTATATTGCTTATGCGATGAACTTATGCATTACTGATCATTTCAGGTGCCAGTGGTTGTTCATATAGATAACCAACATTAGAATTCTGGTAGAATAGTGGTGATTTCCTATTGGGATTGCCAGGAAATAAAAAAGACATTCAATTTATGGCAACGATATCATGAAGAATTAAACATGCTTTTTGAAATGTTACAGTAACCATATATTGGATACTAGAGAAAGGATCCGGATGAAATCTAAAAGAAAATAATAGACTTAGACTATTAGAAGTAATAAAATGCCACTCCAATGCGGTGTCCTAGTTTTTAAATAATAAAGACGTTATGAAAGTAATCGTTTTCAACAAGACGTTGTTAGAAGCTGGACATTTTGAAGTAGTCAAAACTGCAACTTGCATTTGTCTAACTATTCTAATATTTATTAATTGTCCATGAGTTCTCATGACAATGCGTATGCTCGGAATGTATGTGGTTTTCTTCCATGACAGCAATGCCCATAAGACACAATGTAAAATGTTTGAAATAAATATCGCGGAATAAAAACGTTCACTGAATAAAAAGAAGTTGTCAAGCGTTTTATCTGAACTGAATTGTTTCCGTTTTAGGTCATTCCTAACGATTAATAAGCTATACATGGCGGCCACCTTTATTGGTCGAGAGGTCCCCAGTTGCTCATCAGCCCATTTACTTTCACCAAACAGCACCTTGGTGAAACCACTGACCGCAGAAATGTGTGACCTACTGCAAGTTTTCTCATAAAACGAGCGTTTTAACCATTTGACTACCGTGACCCTTCTACTAAAACTTTAAATAAATTGCTCCTCTAGACAATAGTTTAGGTGTGGTCGTTGTGGGTATGTCCCCTCGGTTTCTTATCAGAAGTTGCTTACTTTACATAAATGCCGGATATGTGCCACGGATGCCTATCAGTTTGTACGTGTGCAGTGTTTGTCACCAGAAAAGATCAGAAAAAAACATTTAGACTTTCAGAGAAGAATTGTATACCTCAAATGTTCTTATAATAAAAATATTTTAAGTTCAACATATTTGTGTAATTATGCAATGTTGAATGCATCAGACAAAATTAATGTAAAGTCAAAAAGAGAAAAACAAATACATTTTGGAGTTAAAGTTTAACAATATTTTTATTCATTTCAGTGTACTGGATGTATTAAACAATATGTATATCACACAATTATAATAAACTGCGTAATACAACACATGTACAATAAAAAGTAGTTGAAACATTTTTGAAATGAAATGTAACGATTAACTTATTTACAGCGAAATACATGATAAAATCACTTTACTTAGTGAAAGCAAATGAGTATCGAACATAAGTTTAACAAAGCAAAATAACCCATCCAAGGGACCCAAATGGACCTAAAGCGATGCCATTTGAAGGCATTAACTTTCTTTTGTTTATATGTGCACTCATCTCGGTTGAAAATGTATAAATGATTCGTTATCATTGAATCTTGACCAAACTTCACAAATATCAAATGTATATACAGTCCCGTAGCTACTCTGGGGCCTCGTTAGAATTTTGGGAATTTACCAAACATTGAAGTAGGCATTCAAATGGAAAATCAATTAAATAAAATCACTAAAATATATTTATCCAACATAAAACTGAAAATTTCGCACGGGAATGCACTAAAACGTAGGAAATCAACAGTTTTTTTCCGGAGTACATGTCCTCAGACCCCGCTAGGTAGGGATTTGCCTCGGGTAATTTCGGGGCTGGCTACGATCTGCCAAAAATTCTCTTATTATTTAAAAAATGACGATCTCACTGGTTTTCAAAATGTCCAATTAATATCAAGGTTTAATAAAATGGGGAGGTGTCTATAAGATGAATTATTTAGAAATTTAGACATACAAATTTCTAAATCCTCTCATGAAAAATGGAGATGTGATTCGGTTCACAAATATACACATTCAGGGACAATGATTCCATTACTAATGGTCGTATCTGAATGCCTTTCGAACATTCTGAACACGTTTCAATGAGATCCAATACAAAATTAAGTTGTGAACGAGATCATAAGAATATGTTGCAGGACAAACAAAATGTGATCACAATAGCAAATCTCAGCTTCTATAGTGATCTAATAATGAGATCATCAAATATGCAACTTAAAAAATATAAATCACACGCTTACAATGTGCTTCATATCTTTTTCAGCACTTGTAGTACATCAAATAAACAGGTAATTAGACAGCATAGTTTCTGCCATAAAAGTCATTCAGTCGCTTGACCTTATAATATCAAAGTATTTTCAAAACGATAAACAAACAATGTTTGTAAATCATCCAAAATATAATTAATAATAGCATTATTATTTTGAAAAACATTTTCTTTCCAAAACGAATGGAATACACACTAACACATGTCTTGACATTTTATGATTTCATTTGTAAACTATTATAATACTGAATTGTTAAAAGTGGTAAAACTAAAACGTTAAATATATTATAGAGAAGGAAACATGCTCTCTAAAATGTCACATGAAGAATGCAACCAATCCGCCATTTACGTTTTTGAGTGAATTCACCTGTCACAATAGTTTTAAACCTGATTTTTCATAAACATATTAGATTGGTTAGTCTTTTCTGCAGCTGTATTCATGTTCTGTTTGGATTTCACATGTTGAACATGTAAATACTAATATCCCAGATGCATGTCTCATGTGTTTATTAAAGTCGGCATGAGGCGTGTGTAACTCTTCAAGTTACTTCTTCATCTAATAAAGAGCTTTCAGAAGCAACGGTACTGCCCTGAGAGTCTGTGAATATTCGACTCATGCTGCCAAAATGTCTCTACCGTTTTGAAAAGAGTGCCTCGTTCAGGAAAAATCTTCTTAATACCTGAAATAGAAAAGAAACATACAAGTAACTCGGAAAACACAACGAAACTGTTATACAATACAACATTGTACGTGTACGAAAACTTCTTGTTGCATCAAAAGATGCTTCCGAAATGACGTAGTAATTTTCAAATCAAATGTATTTATATATTTTCAAATATGAAGTCAAGGAAAATTTTGAATATATTAGTTGTTTGAAAATTGCAGACGTTACTTTGTTTTCTTATATTCTTTCAAATAACGTATCTTTCCCCGTCGGGTTTGCAAAAACAGTAAAACTGATATTATGCACAGCTTAATTGTCGCACGGCTAATATCGTGCAGTTACTTATCGCACTGCTGCCTAGACACACCCACTCGCCGATTGGTTATGATAATTTCGTTTTGTTCATAGTACCGGACAAAGCAAAACATATGTCGCAATGATTACGCTTGTTATACAATTTAGAGGCGCACCCGGGATTCGTTCTTGTGACATGTAAGCCATCCGACTTTCATTACATATAATAATCCCTTATATCTATCTGCAGCAATAAGTAAAATACTGAGGAAAATCTTACCCAAAATGTTACCCGTATTTTGTTGACAGCTATATAGAAACTTCACTGGTATACACACAATAAACCGCCTAGCATTACAAACTCGTGAGCGATTCTAACAAGCATAAAAATACAAGTGCACGAGATCTATTCACGTTGCCAGTGTTCGAGATCATTTTCGAAATTCCATAATTATTTTCACTGTAGCGCATGCAACTTTTAAATTGTGGTAGTTAAGACTTTTTTGGTTATAAAGCAAGTTGCGGGACTAAACCTGATGCAAATGAGTACATTTTATGACGAATATCATGAAAACCTCATCATTCCAGTGTACGAGACCGACTCGAAAAACTACATTTCGGAAATGGGGGCGGATTAAACAAAACATCTATAGAACATTCATCTACAATCAAAGTTACGGCATAAAGTGCAGAAAATTCCGGATACTTTGGGTTATATTACATGAAAATGCGTGAAGTAATAAGGAAAATATAAAGAAAATCATTTTGAAACCACGTGATCCCCCACCTTGAATAAGCTGATGCTAAATACAAAATGGCTCTTATAGTTTCAGAGAAGATTTTTGAAGTTTTTCCCTATACAAGTCTACTTAAAACTGACCACTGGGGTGGGGCCAAATTTGAGCTCAGGGTCACCATTTGAACAAACTTGGTAGAACATAAGCTGATAATAAACAAACAATAGGCCCAAGAGGGTCTGTGGACGTTCTACTGGCTAATATGGCTCTAATAACATCAATGAAGCGAGTGCCTATCGTCTTAAAGAGGCAAAATATAGCATTTTTAACTAAATCAAGAGCCATAAATCCGCTATTACTAGTCGGATCTGGCTGGTTTTCGAACTTGACCAGTAGAGATAATAAAAATAAAAATAAAAATTTAAATTATTTTTAAAAAAGATAAAAAAAATAATAAAGAAATACAAAAATAATAAAAGAAAAAAAAGGGAGTACATCAGGCTTTGGGGCCTTATTTGTTTAAAAACATAATAAAGTATGAACTGAGAGATTAAAAGCATGACATAGTTCAAAGATACAGACGGAACATTAACAGTTTCCTATAATACAACGCAATAATGAACAAGAGCTGTCGGAGAACAGCGCAGCTCGACTATTCGATTTTTCAGAGAATAATAAATTATATAGCTAGTATATACCATTAGAAAACAAGGCTAAAACAATTTGGGGTGGTGTTGGGGGCGCAACATAGCTGTGTGTAAGAAATTACACAGAAATATGTAAAAAAAAAAAAACAAGAGACCCAAGAGGGCCTGTGGACGCTCTACTGGCTCAAGATAAAGTTGATGTATAAGGGGCCGTAAGTCTTTCAAAAATCATTCAACCGGAACATGGTGATAGTATATGAACATGGTGCAACTAGGCTTAGTACTGATCATCCTCGCCAAGATTCGCTGAAATCTGGCAAGAGTTCAGAAGAGACGATCTGGAAAAAGTTTGTTTATTAAAACATTTAAATGGTCATAACTCCGGCCAAAAATCATTCAACCAAAATATGGCGAAGACATGCAGGACTAGGCTTGATACTGATAATCCTTATCAAGTTTAGTCTATATCCAGCCAGGGGTTCAGGAGAACTAGCCCGGAAAAAAATGTGGTATCAAAATCATTTAAAGGGACATAACTCTGCCAAATATCTGTAAACCGGAACGCGACGATGACATGCACAACTAGGCTTGGTGCTGATCATCCCTGAAAAGTTTCATTGAAATCTGGGGAGGGGTTCAGGAGAAGTAGATCAGACAAAGTTTGTGTATTAAAGCCTTTAAAGGGCCAAAATTCTGCCAAATAATCATTCAACCGGAATACGGCAATGATTTGCACAACTAGACAGGGAATTGATCATTCCTAAAAAGCTTCGTTTAAATCCGGTCAGGGGTTCAGGAGAACTAGTCGGAACAACGTTTGTGTATTAAAACCTTTAAAGGGCTATAACTCCGCCAACATCATTCAACTGGAACACGGTGACTATGTACAACTAGGTTTGGTACTGATCATCCCCGCAAAGTTTCAATGAAATCCGGCCAAATGAAGGTCGTTTCGTCTTAATGGGACCAAATATAGCATATTTCAGAAAATCAAGGGCCCTGACACCGATGTAAATGGTCCAATCTGGATGGTTTTCAAACTTGTCCAAGCTTTCATTGATATTAACAATCTGGTAAAGTTTCTTAAAGATCGGATGAAAGATGAAGGCCCTATCGTCTTAACGAGGCAAACTATAGGATTTTCAACTAAATCAAGGGCCATAACTCCACCGTTACATGTCCGATATGGCTGGTTTTCCAACTTGTCTGAGCTGTCATTAATATTAACATTCTGGTAAAGTTTCATAAAGATCGCATGAAAAAGGAAGGCCCAATCATCTTAACGAGGCAAAACATAGCATTTTTAACTAAATCTAGGGCCTTCTGTTAATGTTAATAATCCAATCTGGCTGGTTTTCGAACTTGTCTGAGCTGTCATTGATATAAACAATCAGGTAAAGTTTTGTAACGATCAGATGAAATATGAAGGCCCTATCGAATTAACAAAGCAAAATATAGCATTTATTACTAAATCAAGGATCATAACTCCACTGTTACTGGTCTGATCTGGCTAGTTTTCGCATTTATCCGAGCTTTTATTGATATTAACAATCTGGTAGAGTTTCAAAAAGATCGCACGAAAAATGAAGACCTATCATCTTAACGAATTAAAATATAGCATTTTTAACTAAATCAAAGGCCATAACTCCGCTGTTACTGGTTCGATCTGGCTGGTATTCGAATTTGCCCGAGCTTTCATTTATATAAACAATCTGGTAAAGTTTCTTAAAGATGATATCGTCTTAACGAGGCAAAATATAGCATTTATAACTAAATCAATGGCAATAACTCCGCTCATTTTGAAATCTGCTTTAATGAGTCCCTGGGACTCACATATTTTGCAACAATGGGTCCAAACTAAAAAACAATGGGTCCCAGGATTTTTTCTATGCAAACTTCATTAAAAATACATGTAATCTACATAACACAATATCCCAGGGACAACACGATATCCCAGGGACTTATTTATGCAGATTTAAAGAACAAAAATTGCATTGGATAAAGTTAAAGCTTTATTTTACTTTTAACAACAAATTTTTAACATCTTAAAGTTCTGAATTCCCTCTGATTTACTCTCATCTGGGTTCTCTGCAGAAATTTATAAATGCATGTTGTTTTTTATTTTGCTTTTTGGTGATTAGGGATAAGGTAATACCCCCACCGCGCATTATTCTTTTATAATTTAACTTCTGTGGGGTTAGAACTTGTTTCTATCACTTTTTACACATGAATATCATTTAATATATATTGCACTTTCAGACAATTTTGTAATTAAATTATAATTCCCATTGTGATAATTTAAGTTTGTTTGGCACATGTATCTAGCCCCTTGTGCACATACAGCACCGCCTCCACCTCTTCCCTCCCCAACTCTCTCTCCCCCACCCCACCCAACCCAACCAACTGAAATTTTATTTTAAAGATGTAAAAAATCTATTAAGCACCCATAATGCACTACTATGTTGCCAAATATTGTTAATACATGTAAATGCCTGTCACTTAGAAAATATATCAATTATGAATAATATTTATATCTTCCTTTCTAAATTACCATTTCCCCCTAAGTTTTAAATGTGGTATTCTATTAAATTAATAAAACATATTAACAACAACCCATAAGAGGTCTTATAATACTGGTACTTTGAAATACAAAGGGTACCTTTAATATCTGTTTTAGAACGAATTGTGTCCGAAATACAAACCATCCGAATTCGCTAAAACTTTTGCCGATTTTTTCACTCTTAAATACTGTGAAACATCAGCAAAATATGTGCATACGTTTTCAAAACTGTATCATTTTCGTGTTATTCCTTATTATATTGCTACCATTCTTTGTTTTAGAAAGTCTTTTTTTTTAGAATCGGTGTTTATATTGCGCAGTTGTCTCGGTTCTGTAACGAGCAATCACCATCATAAAACTCTCTATTTTTTCTTTCTTTTATGCTTGAAAACACTACACAAACTTTAAACAGTTCAATTAATCCTGAGAAGTTTGACATGCCAATCAAGTGTCAATTTAAATTGTTGTGGGTATTTTTTGTTTATAACTGTCATCGGTGGCATTTTGTGTTCATCATCCAGGATTTCCTAGTCTATTCAATTCTATTCTGAACTCTCAACAGAGAAGCCCAAAGGACCGTAAAACAGTCTAGGGATTTCCATACTAGCGAACACCAACAGTTAGTAAAACCCTGTTACTGATTGGATGACAAATAGTTTTTACCCAATCAGAATACCCGTACTACATTGTAATTGCGTTCTACTTTAACCGGTGTCGTGTTATATTTGTTCCCTTGTTATCATATCGCAAACGGTCATTTTTTTCGAGCAATGCGTCCATGGACGCACATGATTATGAATTATACGTCCTCAGAAAAAAATGTGCATCCAGGACGCGGGACGCAGAGCAAAATGAATCACTGCAAAATTTAGTACAGATCCAATTAATATTGAAGGCCCTAGAGTGTTCACGAGTCAGAAAATAGCATTTTTCAGAAAAAAACAAGGGCCATTATTCCTTTGTTACTGATCCGATTCAGCTGGGTTTTTAAATTGTTTGAGCTTTCATTGATATTAACAATCTGTGCAGGTTTGGTAAAGATCACATGATAAATGAAGGTGCTAGAGTGTTTACAAGGCAGAAAATGCCTTTTTCAGAAAAAACAAGGGCCACAACTCTGGTGTTCCTGACCCAATTTAGCTGATTTTCAAAATTGTCCAAGCTATCATTGGTATTAACAATCTGTGCAAGTTTGGTAACGATCAAGTGATAAAAAAAGGTGCTAGAGCGTTCACACGGCAGAAAATACCAATTTTCAGAAAACACAAGGGCCATAACTCCGCTGTTACTTATCCGATTTGGCTGGTTTTCGAACTTGTCCGAGCTTTCATTGATATTAACAATCTGTGCAAGTTTGTTAAAGATCAAATAATAAATTGATTTAAAGACACTGACAAAGTTGCGTAAAGATTCAATTAATAATGAAGGCCCTAGAGTGTTCACAAGGCAAAAGTTAACGGACGACAGACGGACGACGGACAACTCGCCATCCCATATGCTGAGCTAAAAAAAAAATCGAGTTTTGAGTGGGGGTGGTGGGTGGGGATGGAGGTTTGAGGGAGAGGCGGGGTTGGGAGGTGTGGTTAGGGAATGGTGTGGTGAGGGCAACATATAAAACAAACAGAAATATGTAAAACAAGAAATGTCACAGGAGCAATATGAAACCAACAGATATATTAAATAATAATTTTAAAAAAAAATTATTAAAAAAATAAAAAAAAAATAAAAAAATAAAAAATATACAGTATATTTATTTTATGATATGCAATGAAATACTGTATTTTATCAGTGAAATAAAAGTGTTATTCCACACTGTGGAATATAGAGTTTTATTTCACAGTAGCTGCCGGGACTACTTTTGTTGTTCTACCATAGTTTCCCTAAACAAAAAATTGTAATATCATAATATAAAAAGAAAAATTTGTTGTTTTGTCGTGAATAACATATTTTATTTCATCTCAAAGTGAGAAAACTTTGATATTTTCACTCATGCTTCGCATTCGTGAAATATCAAGTTTTCTCACTTCTCGATGAAATAAAATATGTTATTCACTCCAAAACAACAAATATCCTCTATATATATATTTAAAACAAAAATAATTGAATTTTTTTAAAAAAATATTGAATAAAATAAAATAAAAAATTTAAAAAAAAATAATTTAAAAATTAAAAAAAATCGACAAAATTTACAGAAAAATATTTAAAAAAATAAATAAATAAAAATTATCAAAAAAAATTAACAAAATCATTAAAAAAAAAAAAAAAAAAAAATGAAAAAATAAAATACAAATAATTAAAACAAGTTATTTGAAAATCCGTCCAGGAATACCAGAGTTATTGTCTGACACAATTTGACCTTTGAACTGTAAGTGCGGTGAGCACTTGTGCCAAGTAATTTGAAAATCCGTTCAGGAATGCCAGAGTATTGACCGGACATAATTTGACCTATGTGTGACCTTGACCTTGGAGCCACGGACCTGGCTATTGTGCGCGACACATCATGTTGTTGTAGTGAGCACTTGTGCCAAGATAAATCCGTCATGAAATCCAGAGTAAATGACCGGACATGATTTGACATTTGACCTCTAAGGTGTGACCTTGACCTTGGAGCGACGAACCTGGATTTGTGCGCGACATGTTGTCTGGTTGTGCTGAGCACTTGTGCCAAGTTATTTGAATATCCGACCAGGAATGCCAGAGTTATTGATTGGACATAATTTGACCTTTGACCTCTAAATGTGGCCTTTACCTTGGAGCCACGGACCTGGGTTTAGTGCACGACACGTCGTCTAGTTGTGGTGAGCAATTGTGCCAAGTTATTTGAAAATCTGTCCATGAATGTCAGAGTTATTAACCGGACACGAAAGCAGTTTGTTTTGACCTTTGACCTCTAAGTGTGACCTTGACCTAGGAGCCACGGACCTGGGTTTTGTGCGCGACACGTCGTCTAGTTGTGGTGAATAACAATCGCTTTTCTAACTGTGTCATTTTCAAAATTCTCTTCATCGAGTCCAAAAATTCTTAAAGTATTTTTACGTGACTGAGCTTCAAGGTAGTCCAAAAAAATTTACCAGGCTTTCAAATTCATCATGTTTTCTATCAATTTAAATTTTTAAAGCATCAGATTGTAGCATTTCTTGGTTATATGATACAGTTTCAAATTTTGATACCATGTTATTAACGCGTTTTTCAAGTGAAACCTGTTTTTCTTCTACATATTTAACCGAAGACTTAATTTTACACACTTCATTGCTTTCATTTCGTTTTTAACCTGCAATACTTCCTCTTTGACTTGTCGAATCTCGTGTGTTGTGCTATCCTTAGCGGCTGCAATAGCTTCCAATATTTGTTGAGTTTCTTCGGACGGACTGGGTTAATCTCAACATCCGCAAATGATATAAGACGATTTTCTGAATGCTAACGGTACGAGTTGTGGTAACTAAGACACGATCCAACGTTTGGTACGATAGATACATATGCATCCATATGAGTATACACACAGTTAGAATCGCTCGTTACAAAGTCATCAAATGATGAAAAGGGCCCCACTATAATGTCTATAGACACAATGATGCAAATGTGACTATACAGAAAATGGATCAGAAGATTAACAACATGGAGGTCAAAATCAGGGACATCGAGAGCAGTCGAGAGTTTGATAGTAGTCTTTTTGAAAATCTGAACAAAAAACAGGAACATATAGACATTCTAGTGAAAAAGATGCAAACATACGATCAGGAACAAACTACAAGGGAAGCAGAGCTCAAATCATCGATTATTGATCTTCAGTGCCGCAGTATGAGAGATAACCTCATGTTTTTTAAGATGGAGAAGGACGAAAAGTGCGAAGTAAAATCCTAAACTTTATTGAAACCCAACTTAAAATCGAAACGCTAAAACGGAAATATTATTACATAAAGCGCACAGAGTGGTAGGCTACAATTATGCAAAAGAACAGACCGATCGTGGCCAAATTAGCCTATTATCCGGACAAAGAGAGAGTACGGAAATCTGCAAAGAACCTCAGCGGAACACCATATGGTATAAGTGAGCAATTCCCCAAAGAAGTCATGGAAACCAGGAAGAAACTTATCTCTGTCATGAAACAGGAACGTAATCAAAGCAAAGAGGCGTACATTAGTGTTTATAAGCTATACATCAATAAAAAAATATAAAAAGATCTGATAGGGAAAGCAGCATTCAAGGAGGACAGTCAACCACAAAACACAGAACCAAACACGCAAACAGACAAACAAGAAGGCAAAAGTAATAATAAATGCAAACGACATCACAAACACAAAATGGTTGACAATAGGGCTACCGCCTTGGAACGGTCAGTGGCAAAATAGGCCACTGGGGGTTTAAACCGGTTCTCGGGTGCACCAAACCTCACACTTACCCTACTGTTGAAACAGGACAGTGTAAATCAAGAAATCCCCGCCATGATCTAATCTCTAACCAACAAGGCAGCATCAATAGGCAATATAAGTAATACACAAATATGCTCGTGTCAATATAATACAAAAAAAGAATAGCCTAGAAAATAAAACGCTGTACAGGGATAACAAATAGGACCCACGTGAGAGTGTTTTAAAGTGTGTGTCTTGGAATGTCGAAGGACTTTCATCAGAAAAAGTCATATCTCATGGGTTTTTAAATATTGTAAGTGATTATGATATCATCTGTTTATCTGAATCCTGGACTAACAAGAAATCAAACATTGACCTTAGCGTTTATAGTGACCCTATCCATTCATACAGACAATTTCAACATAAAAGAGCGAGACAATCTAGTGGTGGTATAATTATCTACATAAGAGACCAATTTAGAAAAGGTGTTAAAGTTATAAAAAATGATATTGATTGTCTGATCTGGTTAAAATTTGACAAATATGTTTAATGATATTTATTTAGCAGTAACCTACATTGCGCTAGAAAATTCACCTATGCACAGCAGATATGATATTGATATGTTTAGACAAATCGAAAATGATATTAACGTGTATAAAGATCTTGGTAAAATATTTATTACGGGGGACATGAACGCCAGAATCGGCCGATAATGTGACTATATCGATAATGACCTTAGTAACGACGACATATTTGATATAGACGTCCCATTACTCCGTATAACGCACGACCCCACTTCAAACAGGTTTGACGAGTACCTCTTTGTCCTTTGTAAAGCATCGAATATGCGTATAGTTAACGGATGGTTACATAAAAAAGAGTATGATAATGGACCTTTGGAAACGGCCGAGCACGACACATACGAAATATTGCCGTCTCGGTTTGATTGAGACTGTTCATGAGCGGTAGTGAAATATGCTAGCTACCGCTCACGCCCTCTAGCCCCGGGTTGAGCAGAACTCAATATTAATAAAAAATCAATAGTTCACAATTTTAACCATCCCGAATATGGCATGCATACGGCGGTGGACATGGAGTTATTTACTTCCCCATGTCGTACGGCGTATCTAATAAAAGTAAATGCCCAAAGAGCGAAATAAACATAATGGAATTTAGTTGGGAGCAGCGGTTATGAAGCCTGCGTATCACAAGTAACAGCCAAAAGACTAAATTATAAAGCAGACAACATATCCTATAAGTGGTTAAACAATACCCAGAGCCTTTTATCGGCCGGAGTAGTGGAACCACCGAATCAAAAATTAAGTAAGTAAACAAAAGAAATTGAAAATGTACCACCGATAACTAAATATAAGTATCGGGCACAGTGATCTCCAAAGATCGAATGAATAACAGTACTGATTGCAAGCGCGGGGAGACGTTTTACTGCCGCCACACTGCACAAGCAACGCCACTGTGCTATAAAATAAATAGTATGATAATGGACCTTTGGAAACGGCCGAGCACGACACATACGTTATATTGCAGTCTCGGTTTGATTGAGACTGTTCATGAGCGGTAGTGAAATATGCTAGCTACCGCTCACGCCCTCTAGCTCCGGGTTGAGCAGAACATGAGGGCAAATTATCCTGCATAACACTTAACGGTGAAAGTTTAGTAGATTATCTGTTGACGCCCGTATCGAATTTTAATGATATTGTTGAATTTTATGTTCACGATTTAAATGAGTATTCAAACCACGCACCTATCGCTTTCCCGTTCAAAATAAAGACACATACCGAGAAAAAATTTATTAATTCATCTGTATTCTACAAATGGAATAATAACCGAAAAGAGTCATTTTTAAATGACGTAGCCTCTGACATTCACCTTCTCGAACACAGATTTACGGCTTAAATCAACCACGACGCTGAAACAGATATTCTTGTCAATATATTGACTGCTGATTTAAAGGCAATAAATATTTTGAAAATATCATCAAACCGGCCGATACGCAGTTTAACACAAACAATAAAAACAAACAAAAATGGTATAATGAAGAATGCAAACGCAAACACGAAATGTACAAAAACGCCATTCAGAAATACAATATAATTAAAAATAACGACACTCGGAGAAACGTATTCGAAAAGAAAAAGACTATCAATATTATTGCAGAAAGTGTAAAAATAATTTAAATAGAGACCTAGGTAAGAAGATGAATGACATGAGACGCAAACGCCCGTGAGAGTTCTGAATAATATTTAAACAAAAACCTGTGAATAAAAATGGCGAACAAATACACACAAAAGAATTTTATAATTATTTTAAGAATTTAGCAGCAAATACGTTATCTCATACAAATGAAGAAGGCGTCGAGTTCCTGCAAGATTTTTTAAAGAACAATTTAGCCGAACCTACATTTTAAAGAAAGCATAGGCACGATTGCAAAATCACTCGAAATACTTATATCCTAGACAAAAAAAGTATTTCCAGGTAGTTGGTCAACCGGCCTCATAATACAAAAATGCAAGAAGGGGGATCCGTCTGACCCGAATAATTACAGAGGCATAATAATCACAAGCTGTTTTGCCAAATGTTTTACATTTAATATTAACGAGAGATTAAAGAAATGGACATTAGATAATGATATACTCACTGATGCTCAATTCGGATTTAAACCCAATTATGGCACAGTTGACGCTATATTTTCACTGCACGCATTAATTGAACAACAACTCACGAATAAAAGCAAATTATTCTGCTGCTTCGTTGACTTTAAAAAAGTGTATGTCTTAATTGACCGTAACTGTCTCTTGTTCAAATTAATCAAATCCGGAATAGTTGGCAAACTTTTTACTCTAATCCGCTCAATGTATGATGAAGTCAAATTATGTATCAAACATTTAAATACTGTAACAGACTTTTTCAACAGCGACCTAGGGCTATTTCAATGGGAGATAACATCAACGATATTGTTTTCCCTGTTCCTAAATGACATTGAACATCATCTGGAACACAATTTAAATGTTGGTATCACAATAGAACACATTTCTATATATCTTTTATTATTTGCCGACGACGCTGCAATATGCTTAGAAACAAAAGAAGGCCTACAAGAATTTCTAAACAATCTAGAAAAGTATTGCTTAAAATTGAATCTACATGTAAATGTTAATATCGTAAAAACAAAAATTGTTAGTCTTTCGAAAAGGCGGAGCGCTTAGAAAAGAATACTCATGGACATATTCTGGAACGTTGATCGAGTTAGTAAACAGTTTCAATTATTTAGGCATTGTACTATCCAGCGGTGGTTCATTCATACCAGCAACAAATACACTTAAAGGTAAAGCTCTACGTGCAATGCATTCCTTGTTAAATCTTACGCGAAATATGGAAATTCTAATTAACATTATGTTGAATATTTTGATTCATACGTACTATTTTAAATTATGGCTGTGAGGTTGGGGACACATCTTCGGCAGATAATATAGACCTGGTTCATAAAAAAATGTATATGGATACTAAATGTTAAAACGTCAACAAACTCTTTATCGCTCCACGCAGAAGCCGGTCGATATCCATTATACATTTCAAGATATATACGAATCATCAAATACTGTCTAAAGATGTACGGTAATAAAGATAATAACTGCATATTAAAAACCATTATCAACAAACAAACAAATGAGATAGATGGCAATCCCCCCATTATAAACTGGTCTACAAAGGAAGGTACGAGGTATTCTACAAAACTCGGAATTCAATGAGATATGGTTGTACCTAGAATCTGTTAAAATAAATACCTTCACTCCATTACTACCTAATCGCCTAAGAGACATATATGTCACACAATGGCGGACTGATATGACACTCTGTTCATCATTATACATATATAGGGAACTTAAATCCAGTTTTGAAAGATCAAGTTATCTTAAAATTATAGATAGTGATAGTCTTCTCATAAATTATCCATAGAAACATGTCGACACAGAAATATTGAAAGAAACCAAAGGAAATGTTTACTAATGTTTGCTATAAAATAAATAGTATGATAATGGACCTTTGGAAACGGCCGAGCACGACACATACGAAATATTGCAGTCTCGGTTTGATTGAGACTGTCCATGAGCGGTAGTGAAATATGCTAGCTATCGCTCACGCTCTATAGAACTGGGTTGAGCAGAACTCAATATTCATAAAATCAATAATACACAATTTTAACCATCCGAAGATGACATGCATACGGCGGTGGACATCGAGTTAATTGCTTCCCTATGTCGTACGGCGTATGGTCCCAGTATCTAAAAAACATGGTATCACATAAGTTCACTAATCTTTTAAATTCAGAAAAAAAATCACTACTGATAAAACTAGCAATGTTTTGTAAGAAAGCCTTTAAAATGAGAGATGATGCATTAAATAACCAATAAGGTTTACACGTATAATTGACATTGTAATATGTTATGTTATGTAAATGGTATCATCCACGAATAACACTCTCACATCACCCAACCATTATTCATTTTCTGTCAACTTTGTTATATTTGTTTACATGCATGCATTGATTTTGTATGACGATGAGCTGTATATGCTTAAGTCGAAATAAAATATATGTTCTGTTCCGTTCTGTTATGCATATCATCAACACTAATTGCTTTATTATCTTCACTACAACAGTAATCATCATCATCTGACCTTTCACAGTTGACATTCTTCTCATCATCATAGTCAACACAACTGACTTCATCATCATGACACAAATCATCATCATCAGCATCATTACCACCACTACTTGCTACTTCGTCATGTAAAGACGCAGGTGCAATTATAAGTGATATCACATTTTTGTTAATATCAGTAATTGCTTGGTTTTGTGCGGTAAATAATTCCTTATTTCTCCGACTATTTCTCCGACTATAAATCACCAAGGCTTCCGAGAAAGAGGAAACTCGGTCCTCGATGGCACAATATTTATTATGCAACGGCAAAGCAAGTCCTTGATTTTCCCTCAACCTTTTTGTTATGGTCCTCCCGCCATTGAGCGTTCATATGTTTCAGTCTCAATGAGTTATTGTTAACCTCGGAATAAATCATGGCCAATAACTCTCTATGAGCCTTATCATAGTCTATGACGGACTTTTTAAAACGGAACCCTTCCGGCACTTCGAAAGGGATGAGACCTTGTGTCTCATACTCTTCCCAGGTTGCCTCCCTGACTTTGGTTGTTGGCATATCGTTGATAGAAATGTGTTGCCTATTGCCGGCCCTTACTTCAACTCTTAAATTCAATTTGCTAGTAAGAGTAGGGACGTCTTTTCCCACGACTTTGAGAGTTTTTTATATCTTTTGTAGTAGCCAAATACACATTTAAGGTTTTGAAACTTTTCCCGGGCAACACTGTATGGGACATAACAATTTATAACAAATAGACAATGAATTTTAATTGAATTCGAAGAAACGTAATTCAACGAAAACTAGTAACAACTTTTCTCCCAAGCGGTGACGATGTAAATAAAATACACCGGAACTTGCCACGTATGTTGGGAAAATTCAATAATATTCCGACTAAAAATAAATTTTAGGCGAGAAACTAAATAATAATACTATCAACTAGTCGGTAATGACAGTAGAAATAATAATAAGTACGAGTTTAGCTCACAAAGATGTCTCGCTAATTCGAAACTGTGCAATCTAAGAAAATGGCGAGTGATTTTTTAGTTAAAAAAAATAACTGCGCCCAATTAGGCGTACACAGCGCCATTTGTTATTCAGGCCATAAGGGCCTATAAATTTACTATTTAGGTAAAGGTAACTTACCTGAGAGTGGTGTTTCAAACTAGTTGTCAAACTTGTCTACATGTTGAACAAATGGTTCAAAATTAGCTGGTGGCGGACGTGATTTTGGAGAGGGAAAAATTTTATGGTTTTAACTAACTTTTATCTGGTTTTAGTGGTTTTTAATTTGACTTTTAAGTTTTAAGCAGCTTTATTGTGTTTATGTAATGGTGTGGAGAATGCTTTTATCGATAAATATTGACTGAAGTGTGAATTTCTTCGAGTGAACTTGTGCGGCCGCATGGCCAGCCGGCCGCCATATTGAATTTTATTTACAAACTGAAAAACTTTTTAAAACTTGTACGCGATAAAGCCTATAGCGGAAGGGTTTGTCAGCCAAGAAGGTTTTATTATGTATTAGCCGTGTGCGGTCTGATGTTTATATGATTTTTTACCAGTTTTAAATATGAAATAATCTTATGTACTTTGTCAGAAGATTTTCAACTGAGTGTCTCAGTATCGGAATGGTTTGTCAGCCAAGAAGGTTTTATTATGCTTTAGCCGAGTGTGGTGTGATGGCTATATGACTCTTGCCAGTCCTAAATATGAACTAATCTTATGTACTCCTGTTAGAGTTTTTTTTTCTCAACCAAGTGTGGTGGAATGGTTATATGATTTTACTCCTTTTACTCATCATCAAATTGCTCATTAGTAGCTCATCTGGTATTGCAGCAGGTTGTTATATGCAGCAGGATCTCCATGGTGATATAAAGAGGCTGTAAAACATGGCGGAGTTGGTAAAGGTCATGGACCATATATATGCATTTTGGGGTTTCTGTTGTAATTTTCGTCTCACTCTGTTTCGCCTCAAATTACAACAGAAACGCCCCAAAATACATATATAATAAATTACCATTTCATGGTGATTTACTTGATTTATTAAAAAAAATTAGAATAGGGGTAGTGAAGATTGCAAGTTTATTTTTTTTATAGTTATCAAAATTACCCCCTCCCGCCAGCCCCCCCCCCCCCCCCCCCCCCCCACCCCCAAACATATAAAATGTTTATTTAATACAAAACAAATTTGTTGATTTGTTATCAAATTACATTCAAATTAACGAATAAACACAAAGTCAATAAAATATGATTTAAACCTCAATACGTCTAAATCGGAGACACTCAGCGTTGTACGACTTTAACCTCCAATAATCGTTCTTTTTTCTAATTGAAACTGCACCGCAACCAACACACACTTGATATTTTGCATAAGTGCCTTTTTTACATATTAGACACGGTAATGCATGACTTGTTTTTAAACTATATTTATGCAAACTGCAATAATTAGAATCTTTTGTAGGCTTATTTGTACATGAATTATGTGATCCATTTTTTAAGAAATTTACAAACATTGATTTCCATTGTCTATTTTTGATGTAATTATTTTATATTTAAGAAAAAAAAATTCTAATATATAACAAATAAAGGAAATGGAAAACGATAAATAAATAAATAAATAAAAGAATTAATACTTTTGTTTAAAACAGTTTCAATTAGGTCTCACTGTAAATTTATTCAAAGATGATGGTGATATCAAAAACAACACCACAGCAGTATTACACAGCGAACAATATGCAATCTTAAACGCTGAAAATATAAATGAGTTTTACGATGAATCATCTGCATATATACAAGAGAGTCTTGAAAGATTTACAAACACAGCATCAGGATTGGAGATTGATCACTGTGTTAAGCTTTACTTAAATATTGCAAAGTATGAACCATTAAAAGGTTCTTCATATATTCCTTTGTCTAAAGCAGTATGTGATAAAAAAGCAATAATTAATGTCAATAATGAAGATAATAAGTGCTTGGAAGTGGCATTGGTTTCTGCTTTGTGGCCTAATAAAAATAATCCAACTAGGATATCTAGTTATAACAAACACATGGGTAAGTTGAATATGGATGGTATTGATTTTCCCACTCCAACTTCTTAAATAACCAAAGTAGAAAAACAAAATAATCTTGCTATTAATGTTTATGGATATACCATAACAGGAAAAAATAAAAAGGTATCTGTTTTTCCATATAAAATATCAGAACAACCAAAAGATATTGAACGAATTAATTTGATCTTAATATCTGAAGACACTGAGGTTGAATCAGAGAACGAAGACGATCCAAATAATGAAGAAGGAATTATAGATGACAACTAAAACCCTGATGATTATTCCAACGAACCAAAAAAAATAACAACAAAATATCACTATTGCTGGATTAAAAATCAGAATAGACTACTCTGGGACCAAAACAAACACCATGGTCAAACTTACTTTTGCGATCGTTGCCTTCACGGCTTTTCTGGAAAAGAACTACTTACCAAACACAAAGAAGACTGTGATGGTATCAATAAAAAATCTTGCAGAATAGAAATGCCAAAAGAAGGTAAAAATTACATAAAATTTAAAAATTATCAAAATCAGATGCATGTGCAATATATGCTGATTTTGAGAGTATAATCAAACCGCAATCAACCAAATTTGGAAAGAAATCTGAAATTCAAAATGTACACGAAGCTTGTAGTTTTGGATACCAGGTTGTCAGATATGATGGCAAAGCTGAAGAATCTGTTATTTACAGAGGTGAAGATGCTGTTGAAAAGTTTTTAAAACATCTAGAATGTGAGAAGAGCAACATTAATAAAATATTTGCTCACCCAAAACCATTAATCATGACACAACAAAATTAGGAAGATTATGAAAAAGCAACACACTGCTGGATATGCGAGAATGAAATAGGTAGGAAATGCGGTAAAAACGGCAAAGTAAGAGACCACTGTCATTTTACAGGTGAATATAGAGGTGCAGCACACAAAAACTGTAACCTGAAACTAAAAATAAAACCAGGTAAAACAATCATCTCTGTTGAATTTCATAACCTCAAAGGATATGATAGTCATCTCATCATGCAAAAAATACATAAAATGTCAGGTAATATTACATGCATCCCAAGCAATGCTGAAAAGTATATTTCATTTAGTGTTGGACAACTTAGGTTCTTGGATAGCTGTCAGTTTATGATGAAGCCTCTAGACGAATTAGTTGAAGCAACAGACAAATCTGATTTCAAAATTACTAAAATTCAGTTTGGGGAACAAACAAATTTACTTCTGCGAAAAGTTGTTTACCCGTATGATTATATGGACAGTGTGGAAAGATTTAAGGAAACGCAATTACCACCTATAGAAAAGTTTTACAGTAGTCTCGAAGATGAAAGTAAAAGTCCCGAAGATTACGAATATGCTCAAAAAGTATGGGAAGTGTTTGACTGTAAAACTCTTGGAGACTATCATGATTTATATCTAAAAACTGATGTAACTGTGTTAGCAGATGTATTTCAAACTTTCAGAAAAACATGCATGAATGCATATAAACTCGATCCTTTGCATTACTACACAGCACCTGGATTATCTTGGGATGCTTTACTTAAACATTCAAAAATAGTTTTAGAACTTTTGACAAACATTGACATGCACTTATTTATAGAAAAAGGTATGCGTGGTGGAATTAGTATGGTAACAAAACGATATGCCAAAGCAAACAATCCACACGTAGCTGATTATAACCCTAACGAGGAAAACAACTTCTGAATGTATTTTGATGCAAATAATCTTTATGGATGGGCAATGAGTCAGCTACTTCCATATTCTGGCTTTAAGTGGGTGGAAACAAAAACGTTGCCAGAGCCAAAAGAAGGAAAAGGATATTTTCTAGAAGTTGATTTGGAATATCTTAAAGAACTCCATGAGACTCACAATGACTATCCACTTGCACCGGAAAGATTAGCAGTGAAAAAAGAATAGTTGTCTGAATACCAGACATATCTGTTGGAAAATGATAGCATGATGAATACAGAACAACTAGTCCCAAATCTTATGGACAAAGAAAAACATGTGATACATCACAAAACCCTGAAACTGTATTTATCTTTGGGTATGAAACTAAAAAAAGTACACAGAGTATTAGAGTTTAATGAAAAACCATGGATAAATCATACATAAATCTAAACACAGAACTTAGAAAAAATTGTAAATCAGAATTTGAAAAAGAATTTTATAAACTTATGAACAACTCTGTGTTTGCAAGACAATGGAATATTTAAGCAAACGGACTGATATAAAACTAGTCAGAACTGACAGCTCTGAAAATGAAAAGATAAGAAAAATAATAGCTAAACCAAGCTTTAACAGGCGTATAAAGTTTTCAGATGAATTGTCAGCAATACATGTAAACAAAACAAAATTAACATTAAACAAACCAATATATGTTGGAATGGCAGTATTAGATTTATCAAAGTACATGATGTATGATTGGTACTATAATATCCTAAAGAAAAGGTACGGAAATGACTGTACTTTATTATACACAGACACTGACAGCTTGCTAGTAAAAATCAAAACAGAAGATGTGTACTAAGACATAGTCGAAATGAAAGATGAGTATGATTTAAGTAATTATCCTCAAAATCACCCAATGCATGATGATACAAACAAAAAAGTATTGGGTAAAATGAAAGACGAATGTGCTGGTGTTGCTATAGCTGAGTATGTTGGATTAAGACCCAAGCTATATTCGATTTTGAGAGCGGATGAACAACTCATTAAAAAAGCAAAGGGTGTAAAAACTTATGTAGTTCAAAAACATATAAACTTTAAAAAAAAAAAAGAAGCACTATTCGATAAAAAAAAGTTTACACATGAAATGAATATGATGCGATCAATAAAACATCAAATATACGGCATAACAGTAAACAAAGTAACACTGTCACCATTTTACACTAAAAGATACATTCGAAAAGATGGAATTACAACTGATGCACATGGTTTCTATAAAAACTTATGAATTTGGGTATCAGCAGGAACAATAAGTAATTCTTCTTTGACAAATCCTCTCTGTGGCGCTGGTGCTTTCAAATAATAAACTCTTATACCTTGCGTCACCATATAACTTTTAATCTTGTGAATATCTACACTCCACATTGCATCAGTTGCTCTGCGTCTTCCACCTTCTTGTTCCCCGGGTTGATATAAATATCTTACACTTGCATTCATACATATAGGATCATCTTTTAATGTTTTTGTTTCAACAGGAGGGGGCTTTTTTGTCTCCACATTTATGGCTTTGACAACTTCTGGTAATCTCTTTACCCACTCTCTATTGCGTTTTTGTGAATCTATTTCCTTAGCATACTGATAATCAAACAATCTTTCAGCTAATGTTCTGTTAAATCTTTCTACTATAGCTTGGTCTCTGTGTATTTCTGTTCTACCTCGTCTGATATTTACTTTATGTTTTGCCATCAACTGCGATACTGCACCCATAAATTCTCTGCCTGGATCCACTTGTAATAATTTTGTATATTTCAAATGCCGACTGTATATTTTCTCAAATGCTTTGGCAACTTCTGTGCTATTCTTGGAAGTCAGTGGCTCCGCTTCTTTGTATCTACTTGCAATATCAACCACAGTCAATGCATATTTATAAGTCTTGCGTCCACGGCCAAAGCCAAAAGTATCATGCGGCAGAAATAACAAATCAGCTTGATGCACTCCATTCTTAGCAGAAACTTCAAACCTGGGTCTAATTATTTTCGTTGGGGCGGGTAAATAAATCTGCCACACAGCTTGTTTCTTTAAAAATTCTAATGCCTGTTTCTTACTGACACCAGCCTCTTTTGCCAATTTTTAACTGCTGAGTAACCTTTCCAAAATCCTTTTGGGCTGTAATAAATCTTTTCCATTTTTTCTACTAAAGATTAACATTTATATAACTATAAAGAAAAAAAATGGAAACCACAACTGCACAATTTGATGAACTGCTCGAAGAGCAAAATCAATATAGCACAAAGAAATGGACAGACTTAGAAATAAGTAAAATATACACTATTACAGATACGAAAATAGTAGATACTGAATATGGTCCATCCATGGTATTGACATTATTAGAAAACGGTGAAGTATGGGCGCCTGATCATCTCAAAAATAGATTAGAGAAGAGTGCTAAACCACCAAATTATATGCGACCACTCGGATTGAAACCATGTAAAAACAACAAAAAAAAATAGGTATCATGCATATGACTTAGTCTTTTCAAAGTAGTCATTTTAAAAGTAATTATATATTTTTTTTTATGAACTCAATTTATACGCCACAAATCCAGTTGCAACCATGCCCACCACAATAAACGTAATTTCTCTATTCTGTTGATCCGGAGATGGTGTATAAAAATCACTCAACTTGGGCTCCGGTTCCAAAAGCAAATGTTTGCCAGTTGTATAATAATACTGTTTCATAGCTTGGTCTACATCATCTTTTTGCAGTTGCTTATTAATAAAATCTAATCTCTCTGTTCTTTTTTTATTCCACTCCGCTTGTGCTGCGTTTAATTGTTCCACTGCTTTGTCATGCCTTTGTCTTTCCTCATCTGAATGACTTCCCATTTTTGAAAAGAAATAATTGGAACCGCTAAACGCCAATGCGTTTGTTAATGCGCCACCTATCATCAATGCTACTGCACTTGCCATTTTTTATATATATTTTTTTTTAAATTATTTCATAATATCCGCAGGAATAATACCTTGCTTAATTAGCATATCCTTTGTAGCCATTGCTAACATTATATCCACAGACAGCATCCCAACATCTACCATATTAAAATCCACTTCAGGGGCTGGTCTTTTTAGTAGTTTTCTGCCAATCTCAGAATATCCAACAGTTAGAAGTGTTTCCACTCCAGCGTGATACATCATATTTACAATTTGTTTTCCGTCAATACTTGTTGCCATTTTTTTATATTATTTTTATATTATTTTTTTAAATAAATTATTAAAAACAATCAAACGGGTCTTTTGGTGCAACACGAACAGCCACAGGTTGCACAGGTTGCGTAGCAGATTTTTTGTTATAAATATACAAACCCAACCCAGCAATGCCTACTAATAAAACCAGTCACGGTGGAATATAATTTTTGTATACGTTTATTTTGATTTCTGGTTCCTCTTCATCTATTGTTATTTTTGTTATTTCATTTTGCTTTGCAGCATCTTGCTTTGCATATTGCTCTACCAAACGCTTTGCCTTTCTTGCCGCTGCTCCTTTTTTTCCAGCTTCTATTCTTTTTGGATTTTTTACTTTTTGTACAGATATAACTTCACTCTCTTGGTTCTCCATCATTTATATTATCTATATTTTTATTTTTATTAAAATCAATATGTCTAACAGTTGTCAGTATTGCTGTAAATGGTGCTAAGTACATCCCATACCTGTAATACAACTCACAACAAGCACTTGTCAAAGCATGATTAATAAATGGGTCTTCCTCCAAATCTTCTATCAGCTTTGGTGGATTGGTTACATTAAAATATTTTGATACTCCCATCACATACAAGTTAATAAAAGAATTGCCTAAAGTCTTGGTCATGCTTGCCCCAAGCCTTGCTTCGTATCTGCAATAAAGTTTGTTAATTTCATCCGGGGCATGCTATCTATATTTTTGAGTTGTATGTCTTTACCCAAATATTGACGACTACCGCCGCCAGCCACTATGGCTGATAATCTTTCTTTTTTTGTTTCTTGTTGCTTTGATTCATCACGTTCCGTAAAACCTTCCGATATATCTTGTAATAGTTCTTCCGCATTCATTTTTATATTAATAATTTTATTTTTTATCTTGAAATAAATATAAAATACAAAACAACCAGCTGCGATATTCATGCAACTAGTATTTGTTAGTATTGTTAATAGCATTGTTATTAATATTGCTATTGTTTTTTATTAGCATTGTTAATTTGCTGCAAGCATTGCTATTAACATTGCTACTTTTGCTATGAGCAATGCTACTTTGCCATGAGCAATGTTATAAGCATTACTATATTTCCCGATATTTCCATTATATTTTCATGTCAGTATTGCTATTAACATTGCTACTTTGCTGTTAGTATTACTATTAGAAAAAAAGCATTGCTGTTAAAAATTATTCAACCCAATAACCAGTTGGTTGGTCTGTCCTCAAAATTAACTTGGAATATTTAGTCTTTGCTAAAGCTTTTCTTATTCTGGTTCTCTCTTCCAGTGTCGGAATAAAAAAGAGTATGATAATGGACCTTTGGAAACGGCCGAGCACGACACATACGAAATATTGCAGTCTCGGTTTGATTGAGACTGTTCATCATTTTCTCTCAAACAATTTTCATAACTATCTCTGTCTTTAGTGTAAAACATACACAACCATTTTGCTTGCTCCCGCAAATCTTTTAATACAGAATTATATCTCTGTGATATAACCCACACTGATTGTTTGGCGTGACGGCCAGAGAATGCCAACTCTGATAACATATCTTTTTTCTTTGTTAATTATTTTGTGGCGGAGCAATCATCAATGATGTATAGTGTGGGCTTGCCAGCATATTGTTTGAAAAATAAACGCAACAGTTCTTGCAGCATTTCTTTGCCGTTGCTAACGGGATTGACAATTTTTTTTTTTATCTTTTGGGTGTCTTACATATCCTATCCAGGATCTATTTTTATAAGCCTCGTTCCACTCTATGGTTGGATACAATATAATTATATGTTCAAAAACTCCAACATACTCTTGTTCAAGTATGTCAAGAACAAACTCTGTTTTGCCGCAGCCTGTCTGACCACAGATAATGGCACTGTGTGAATATTTAGGATATTTAGTATCGTGATTCTTTGAATCTTCCATCTTCGAAATTGATTTGCGCATCTTGTATTATATATAGATAAATATTTAAAGGTTGATCTGCATCTGCTTTTTTATTTATAAGTATTGTTATGCCTTCACTACCGTTTTCTATTATTCTTCCACTGCCATATAATAAATTGTCATCACATGTTCTAAGGTCAAGCCACAAAGCATATGATTTTGTTAGATAGGTCTCAAGAGAAACATTGGTAAAGTTTAAGTCCCTCGCTACTATTTCTGTCTCTTTGTTTCTTTTTGATGTCAAGGCAAAATATTTGTTAATTTCATCCCAATGTTGATATGCCTTCATGCCCTGACTATACAACTGATTTGGTACTCCCTCTATTGTCATTTCAACCTTTTCAATCTTTGGGTTGTAAAAGGATTCCGTGTTTGTTCTTTCTGGGTCTTCAAACAGCATTAGAATACCTTTCATGCTCTGTGCTGGTACATTAATGTTGATATTCCAAAGGGTTTCAGATTTGTTTGCTATTATTTTTCTATGTCGCAAGATACGATCATACATAAATACTATCTTACCATTGATTTGCTGTCTTATTTGTCTGGCTAATTCAACATCACTAACCGTATCAAATTCCAAGCAGATATTTTTTATTACATAAGATGCATCAGCATCACTGCTTTTGATAACTTTGTTATAATCGTTAAACGTTAATTCATATTCTAACCTATCACCAAGCCCCGCTTGATAAAATGGCATATGACTTTCTAACATTTCAAAGTCAAGTGGAATACAAAATCTATTTCCATAAGCTGCTGCTATAGCTTCATCTTCGGTGTCTGAGGAAGCATCTCCCGCACCAATTCTATGTTTTAGCATGTTTGCTTTACCAATACCTTGGTAAGCTATGTTTAATCGTTCAGTAGGGCTTTTCCATAAATCTACATAACAATGATATATATCACTGTCGTCTATTGACATGACTTTATTGCCACTTATTCTTATTGTCATTTTTTTCACAATTGCTCTACCCAGATTCTGGTATATAGTAGCGTTGGCGTCGGTTCTGCTTTTAAGTTCTATTTCAAAGGCAAGACGAGCAGTACGAGGATCTATTACATCATTAGTACTTAGATTGGGAAATCTCACAAGCAGTTGCTGGTTTTGGTCTATTGTTGATGGATTATTAGTAATTACTACACTTGTGCGGATGCCCTTGGCACCATGAGGCTCTCTTAATTTTCTATGAGGGTTGAGTTTGTTTCCGTAAGCTGACATTGTTTTTATTTTTTAAACATATTTTTTAAAATTAAATAAAATAAACAATGGCTGAAGGAGGATTTGAGTTTGACAATCCTACGTTCGATCCAGATAATTATGATGAATATTTTGATGATTTACCAATGGTGCCTGATGAGCCTGTTCAAAGAAGTCTTCTTAATCAAAGCGACCATATTGCTGACCTTAGGGGAGAGCTGAGAGAAGTCACACTTAAAACACATAAGACAAATCTTGTAAAATCCTTTTATGATGAAATAGGAAAACGATATAAAATGGCACCGGACAAAATGGATTATGACCAGTTTAAAGTATCAGATGATGGTAAAACATTATACTGGGTTGTTGGTGATAAAGAAATAAGAATAACTGCCAAGCAAGGTAGTGCAACATTTCTTTCCCTTGGTTCTTTGGTAAAAGAATATGGCTCTAGGGGAACAAGGGCGGTAAGACAATTTTTGAATTTGCCGGAGTATGACAGTAAAACAAAATTATCACAAAATGCTCGACAAGCGTTGGAGAGCACAAGAAACGATTTACCAGATAATATGGATGCTATTCCATTACAAGATTGTTCATATATTATTGATAACACAGCACAGTCAATGGAAAGTGCTCTTTATGACTGGGATGTGGATGAGCGTCCTGATGCTGAAACACAAACAAATATAGACAAGCGTGAAATGGATGGAATAGTAAAAGCGATGACAACTGTCAAGGAAGAACTCACCAATAACTTAGCAAAACTCACACAACTTGATAAAGACATAACAAGAGAAAAACAAAAGTTAGAACAAGCTAAGACTGACGATGATAAATTCCAGATAAAAAGAATTAGCGACCGCATCAAAGACCTTGAAGTTGAGAGAGGTGCAAGGATGGATGTTATCAATGAAAACAGAGAAGCTTTCCGTAACCAAGTAAGCAGGATAAAAGAGACAATAAACAAAATGTTAAACGAGGATACAACTCTTGGTGAGAGGATCAAAACCTTGTTTAGAGAGCAAGGTATTACTATTGTTAGTATTTTGACTGCGTTTGGTATAATTATTGGGGTATTAGTTAAGACCATTATTCCTACAACGGGAGGAGGGACTGCACCTGTTCCAACTCCAAAGCCTGATCCATCAAGTGTAAAAGACTGGATAAAAAAACAACTAAGTAATCTTGGTAAACGTCTTGCCAACCTAGCTGGTAAAGCTGCTGCAGCACTTCCAGGAGTTATTGGCGCAATAGTATCATGGCTATTATCTGCAACAGGTAATGTTATTAATTGGCTTGGTAACAATCTATGGGCTTTGCTTGTGTTTGTTTCCGGGTTGTTGTATGTTGCAGCCAAAGAGTGGTTTAGTAAATCTCGTAAATAAGTAATGCAGCAATACCTATTACTATGGTACCAACAATTATAATTGTTTTGTTTTCTTTGTGTTCAATCGCTATTTTTTGTATTTCTGGTGGGTTATGTTCCACAGTTTTATGTATTGATTTATCAAAGTCAGAATGTTCCGGTAAAAATTTCTTTGTTGTGGTGCCTTGAAAAGGTTGAACAATTTTTGGTGGTACTAGTTTTACATTTACATCATTATTCAATCCTAATGCTTGTGCATCGGTTGCTGTTACAATTTCATTATTGTAGTCTTGTATTATTCCGATTCTTAATACCATGTCACTCGGAGACATGTACAATCCACTTCCATAGACAAAATTTACTTTACTTCTTGCATATTTTAGGATGGTTTCATATCTTGAAATTTGACTGGGCAAGTCGATGGGGCTATTTATTGCGTCCTCTACATTTGCTAGAAATTGTTTCTGTGCATCAAATGCTGTTCCAGTTCCAAGTATATCTGTTCTTGTTTGTGATTGTGAGCCAAGAATTGCCCAGCAGTATGTTCTTATGCTGTCATTGATTCTTTCTACTCCAGCTCATGTAAATCCAGATGAATCATCTAGTATAAAAGTAGACCAGCTATTGTCAGCCTCAGATCCTTGTGCAATGTAATCAATATGATATGTTTTATCACTCTCATAGACTGTAAAACTCATCGTTTTGTTATCGTATACAGTATTTATCAAAGGATGATAACCAATATGTGTCCAGTAATTATAAATTGTTCCTAGACCATCATTATAGCTTTGTTTCTGCCTCCAGTCTGAATATAAGTCAACTTTAAACTCCTTGCATATTCTCCCGTATGCGTTTCGGTTATATGTGTTATTAAACGCATTCCAATTTGAGTCTTGCGGCATTGCTACACTCATCTCAAATAATATTCTTCTGACTTGGTAATAGACATGAAATCGAAATAACGAACCAACCAGGGCATCAGCTTTTAGATGATTGTTAAAATCAATACCACATCCAGTTGTCGCACACCAAATAGCAAAATTCAACTGGTTCTGCCAAAATGACATCCAATCTGTTCCCCAGCGTTGGACTATAGCATCTGATTTAACGTAAGGGAGTTTGTATTTTTCAAAGACATTGGGAAATGATGCTTTAAAGCCTTTACCGTTGGATGTAATGACTATGTTTTGATTTATTATATCTATTACTTTCTTGCTAAAAGTATTTGAATATTGAGCATCCGGGTTATATTTGAATTCTTTAGAAATCATTTTTATTTGTATTTTATATATATATTGAAAAAAAACATTCATGCAATTTCAAACATAGACAATTCTATTAATTTACAACAGTATATCGATAATAAAAATGGAACTAAGCGCGTTGGATTAAAAAGTTTTACAAACACTATCGGTTGGTATAATATTAATCATGAAATCGTAAAGACAAGAAACCCAGATAAAATAGAACATTTACCAGGTGGACTCTATAACTTTCAAGACTTGACAGAAAGTTTTAAAAAGCTAAATGAAAAAATCATCCTGGACAATATTGTCCAAATTGGCTTCAGCATTATAAATACGTCAATAGAGACACGAATGTCAAGCGGTCTTTCAAAAATGCTGGGATTCAAGGACAGATAATGGTTGACAGGTACTAATTTGGGAGATTACCCAATTGATTTAGCTCCTTATAAACAGCTATATGTTCATCTAGAACAAGTTAATACGAGTAGTAATTATTTCAATGGTGCACCAAGCACTATTATAGGGGTTGTACCTGTAGTAAATAAGCAGTATGGAGATATTGTATTTACACATTTTTATCCTGAATATCACTGTCTTACAAACAGTGCAATTTCTGAATTAAAAATAGAAGCAGAGATGAGTATGGCAACAAGATAGATAATCACGGTTTGCCTATGAGTTGTGTTTGAGAAATTATTTAAAAAATATATTTTTATAAAAAAACAATGAGTATATTTGGACCAACAAGACCTAAAAAAACAAAAGACTTAGAGGCTTTGATAAATAATGTTCAAGATTTATATAGGCGAGTTGTGCCTTTTGTTAACCAGTTTAATCATTTGAAAAATAGAGTTGATAATCTTAAATATGGGATTATAACAATATTTGCGGAGGCTAAGGGTCCAATTGCAATGAATAGAATACTCTCATTTGGTAACGGTGGAGCAGAAACAAATGTGGGGCATGTAATGACACGCCGTGGACGGATTATGGGAATAGGTTTAGCAAGTGACCGATTAGTTGGTGACGTAACTGTAATAGTTTCTGTTAATGGTGTTGAACAACCAAATTATGGCATAACGCTTCACATCATCCCACGCAATCATGATAACTTTGATAGTCCTTTAGAGATTGGTGCTGGTTCTGTTGTTAACTTTGTATGCAAGGCTGCTAACGCTACAGCTGTAAATACGGTGGCATCCTTATTATTTGAATTAATTTAATTTTTTATTAATAAATAAAAAAAATGAAGCCACCGACAGCACCAAGTTTATATCCTGAGTTGCCAGTAGAAGACGGACAATATTATAGATTACAAAAGATTTCAGAGATTGAAAAAAAGGTAATTACAGAGCGAGACACACGCAAATCTCTTTATAAAAAATATAAACGTGGTATTAATATCACAGATGGAATTGACACTACCTTAATATCTGCAGGTGTTATTATGGCTAGGATTGGATTTGTTGTTCCAGTTTTGTTACCTTTAGAAATAGCAGCAATAGTATGTGGAGCTACAGGTGTTTGTATTAATTTTATCAGACGCAAGCTTAATGCAAAAGCTCAAAAACATCATGAAATAAAAACTTTGGCAGAGTCTAAGTTAAATAGTATAAAGCAGTTAATATCAAAAGCGTTGAGTGATGCACAAATATCTGAGCAAGAGTTTACGATGGTTCTGGATGAACTGGAGAGATACTATAATTTGAAACAGGATTTCAAACAAAAGAAACTTGAAATTAGTGGAAGTTCAAAAAAAAGAACTAGTGGAGCAGGGAAGAATGGAAGTAATGGCAATCTTACAAAAAAGTCTAAAAAGTGTGTGATTTATTGTTTTAGTAGTGTGTTCGAGTATGATCCACCACCTTTGTATTCAAGGTCGGAAAATTGTTAATTTGAATGTAATTTTGATAACTATTAAAAAAAATTAAACTTGCAATCTTCACTACCCCTATTTTAAAAAAGTTTTAATAAATCAAGTAAATCACCATGAAATGGTAATTTATTATATAAGTATTTTGGGGCGTTTCTTTTGTAATTTGAGGCGAAACAGAGTGAGACGAAAATTACAACAGAAACCCCAAAATACATATATATGGACTCGAGCATGAGGCTATCAGCACGTAGTACCAGACAAACGGAAGTGGGGGTACTGGTGACACATTGGCGACCAGGAAGGTAACATTGTATGAATTAAATATAGAGAAAGCCCTCGCTAGAAAGCTTGAGGCAGCGAAACGAGTTCATAATGTAGAATGTGAGACGAAGGGAGGTGAAATAGTCATAACGGCAGATGCTTGTACCTTTGAGTTGCTGAAGGAAGCCTGCTTGAGGTTGTACAACGATTTTCCAGCTGAAAGTGGGGTAGTTACAAAACAACAGATAAACAAGGTGAAAGTGTGGTGTCTTATACAGTCAGAGTGAACTCTGAATACACAATTAACATATATACAACCAGCTGTCGGTTCCTCATTAATGGCAAAAACATCAATCCTTTTCTAGATATAGATCTTGATATTATTGCCAACATTGTAGCAAATGCCACCTATAATGGACAGCCAGTAAATACAGTGGTGATCAACCGCATGCTGATGGACTCCCTTGAGAGGGCTTTACAATCAGGACAATCAGGACTGAGTGCGAGTGAAGGTGCTGACAGGCCTCCTGATAGCAGAAAGGTACCACCTAGTGAGAAGGTAAATTCTAGTGTTAGTAGCAACTCTGAGCCTGACATTGCCTGCATTAGGTGTAGGAAGAACTGTAGATCGAAAAATGTGTATTGCACAAACGGCTGTCACTGGATACACTATAAGTGTCAAACAAGTACACAGGATGAAATGTGTAAACTTGAAAAAAGTAGTGGTAATGAATATATATGTAAACTGTGCAACCAAACAACAAAATTGAACATTCCAGCATTACCTGCTCCGAGAATTTTTACATTTGCGCAAGACTATCTTGCAGAAGAGGCGGGTGATGGTTGTGCAGCCTGTGGGAAGTAGGTGTCTGTCCAAGCAGAGACCTGTGACCTGTGCAACCTGTTGTTTCACTTAAAATGTGTTTCCCATTTGAATGATTCTGTAATCTGTGATAATTGTTTGGCAAACCAGCAACAATTTGATCTTACTCTTGAAGACGTATGTGACAAATCGTCAAAAGAATATGCAATACTTAAACCGTCAGATCTACCTTTGGAAGCTGTGTGTGTGAATCCTACTTTAAACCCTACAAGTGATGCCGGAGCAACCCCAGCATGTGACACAAGCAACATGTCTTCAAATGAATATGTAATACTTAAACCGTCCGGCTTAGCTGGGAGAGCTGTGTGTGTGAATTCCACTTTGGATCCTACAAGTGATACCGGAGCAAACTCCAGTGCTTGTCAGAACTGTCTTAAATCATCGGAAATCAGAAATAAAGAATTGAAACTTTCTAAATGGGAAGATGAATTGAAAATTAAGCAGAAGAAAGTAGAAAACATTGTTAGAGACAAAACTAAATTGGAGTTTTATGTTAAAAAGTGGAAAATCGTAATAATGAACTAGATTTAACTATAAAGACACTTACGTCTCGTATTTCAATCCTGGAGGGGACGTCTCTTAAAGAGAAATATAAAAAGATCGGACAGGGAAAATAGCATTCAATGAGGACAGTCAACCACAAAACACAGAAACAAACACGCAAACAGACAAACAAGAAGGCAAAAGCAATAATAAATGCAAACGACATCACAAACACAAAAGGGTTGACAATAGGGCTACCGCCTTGGAACGGTCAGTGGCAAAGTAGACCACTGGGGGTTTAAACCGGTTCTAGGGTGCACCAAACCTCACACTTACCCTACTGTCATCCCATTAAAACAGGACAGTGTAAATAGGCAATATAAGTAAAACACAAATATGCTCGTGTAAATATAATACAAAAAAACAATAGCCTAGAAAGCCAAAATGAAGGTACTCAATGACTTTGCAGAAGCCAGAGCAGTAAGAGAATAAACCATTAAGGGCACGACAAGAAAGATCATGGACAAACATCAAACGCCACCGTCCCAATGGGCTTTAGGTAGGCGTCATTATAGGGTCCACAGACTGTCCGGTCATCGTACAATTAAAGAGGAAAGCATAGTGGCGAACTGTAAAAGGGTCCACCACCAAGCATGCAGTACGTTGAAAAATGAAGACAATCCTGGATCTTTCGACAATTGTCAGAATTCGCGCTCAGAGTCTACCGGCTCAACCGGGCAGGTGTGGGGTGCATCTCTTAAAGATAAACCTTGTTCTCCTATTCGTCACAACTCTGAAGAAAAAATTCTCACAAACTGTAAAAAGTTACAAGACAGGATCTCAGATATGGTTTATCAACAAATGCAGATGAAGTTGGATGTGATTGAGCGTGAGCTGCTGGGAGGTGATGGAGGGTTAAACCAGATCGCACCTGCAGAAAAAGACAACAGTGTTACCATTGGGCAGGATTCTAGTGTATCTAACCCAACTACCAACATTCCAAGAGCCTCTGACTCTGAAGTACATGGATTAGTGGGTGACCCATTATTTTTCGCAGTACCCCCAGTGCCAACTCATAGACCCCTGACGCTATTGCCACCATATGGCCCGCCACCACCACAAACACAATGGTCGCGCACTTCAATGGGCAGAGTATCTGCGCAGGCACCACACCAGCCTGCAGCTTCGCCTACACCAAATATGAGGTACCAGACCCCAGCCTCTGGAGGGGGGCCTCCAACACTAGCTGGCGTAAGCAGCCACCCGCACCTACAGGCCCTCCCCAGAGAGCAGAGAAGCAGTGTCAGCACGTCATATGACGCCAGCACAAACTAGGCAAGGGATCGTATCCAATGTGTCCAGTGCACCTACCACTGTACCACTGCATGCGAACCGGGGTAGCCAGTCCACTAACGTACTACAACATCCCCAGCAGCTCCCATCAACGCAGTCTACAACTCCTCACCCTTTTCGTCAGGCCAGCCGAACGCCACTCAACTTATAGGGAAAGATCACATGTTACTAAGGATGGCATCCTACAACTGCAAAAACATTAAAACGTCGACTCATGCAATTTTAGAACTTTTAAATAGTTGTCATTTTATTCTGATACAGGAACACTGGCTCTTTCAGGTGCAAATACCACTATTGAATGAAATAAGTGAAGAAATAGATTTCGCCGGTAAAGGTGTCGACTTTAAAAAACCATTATTGCCAATACAGATGCCGAGGGGCTATGGGGGGTAGCAATTTTATGGAGGAAATGTCTTACCAGATACGTTACGCCTTTGGGGGACGGATCAGAGAGGGTACAGTGTATAGAATTTGGGATAAAGAACTTTAAGGTTAAAAAGACCTTAATTATTTCTGCATACATGCCATGCAGAGGCTTCACATCTAGTGCAGATGACTTCTGTGAGGTTATTGATGAACTTTTTGAAATAACCAACCAAATACCGTAATACCCATAATATCATCATAGGGGCTGATATGAATGAAGACCTCACGAAGGATTTAGGTGATAAACGATATAAAACATTATTAACATTTATAAGTGACTGTAAACTACAATTATCCACTGCTGGACCCAATTTTATCCATCCAAATGGTATGAATAAGTCTGCGATCGACTATTTCTTTACCGAGAAAGACAATGGCTGCATCACGTCTGATAAAGAAGTTCTCGACATTGCTGCGAATGTGTCGGACCATTTACCTATTGCGGTCACGTTTCAAATTATGAACATTAAAACTGAAAAGAATAAAAGACAAGTTAATCATAAAAATACTACTGGGAAATTGAACTGGGATAAAGTAGATAAAGAGTTGTACTCGAATCTGGTCAATTCCAAGTTGAACTCAACGATTTTGCAATCTGAACCTAATATTGGAGTGACTTTGAAAATGTTGTGTGAGGTAATGAGTAAAGCTGGTCAGGACGCGTCGGGCAGAAAGAAACAAGGAGCATGGAAGTCAAAACCGAAACTGGCAGTATGGAATTCTGAAATCTCCGACTCCCTAAAAAAACTACGTGTAGCAAATGCGCAATGGAGGCAATATGGAAAGCCCAGTGACATTACTGATCAACACTTCATTGAACGGAGAGAATGTAAGAAAGAATTTAGGCGCTTGTGCAGGGTCAGCGTTGCTAGAAAATTAACGGATGAAAAACAGGACATAATGGAAGCAAGAACTAGGAATAATAAACTCTTTTATAAGTTAATAAATAAGCAAAGGGGTAAACTTAGTACTGTGATTGACGATTTATATGTGAATAACGCGTGTTACTCCGGCGCAGAGAATGTATAAGACGGGTTCAAACGTCATTTTGAAACTTTAGCTATAAAGTCTGAAAATCCACAATTTGATGAGTGCTATCATAACCAAGTTGAGTTAGAGACTGAAGCAATAGCACAGATTGTAAATGTGAAGGCGGTTAATAAGGTTACTTTTGATGAGTTTATGACCTCCTTAAAAACCATTCATAAAGGGAAAGCAGCTGATGTCTTCGGCATAAATATAGAGCATGTCCTATATGGAAACAAATAGAAATTCTGAAAGCAGTTAATTGGAGTTTTGAAAACCTAACTATTCCAGACTGCCTAAAGGTTGGAATACTGTCACCAGTCTTCAAAAATAAAGGACACCCCACAGATGTTGGTAACTATCGGGGGATTACTGTACTTCCTACAGTCTGTAAAATAATAGAGACTATTATACGGAATAGATCCCAAGGTCACATACTGAAAGTACAAAATCCTATGCAAAGGGGGTTCACTGCAGGCTCTTCACCTTCTTTAAACGCTGCATACATACTAGAGGAGTTTTATCGTGAATGTCTTGACATGAAGGTTGAAGCACACGTAATACTGCTGGATGCTAAATCCGCGTTTGATGTTGTTACCCATTCACATCTATTCAGAAGAGTATATCATGCTGGCATTAATGATGGACATTGGACCTTAATCAAATCTCTGCATGAAAATTCCAAAAGTGTGGTCAAATTCTGCAATCAAACCAGTGAACCTTACAATATTTCACAAGGAGTTAGGCAAGGCGGTATTTTATCTACAGATGTGTATAAACTTTATGTTAATCCTCTTCTCAACCAATTAACATCCTCAGGACTCGGTGGCAAGATAGGAACGACTGTAGTCAATAGTAGTGCTTGTGCCGATGATGTTTGCATAATGAGTAGGTTTAAAGAAGACGCCCAAATTCTTATTAACATTGCTGACAACTTCGCTAATGAAGAGCGATATCTTTTACAACCATCAAAAACAGTTGCATTGAATATTAAACCTACTAAAGTGAAGAAGCATTCCGGGACTCGCGACTCAACATTTGAAATGTGGAGTACGCAACTGAAGAGTGTGGAGTCTGCAGTGCATCTCGGTATAACTAGAACTAGCTCCGTTAGTGAAAATGCGGTAGTTAATGTGGATCTAAATATTACAAAAGCACGGCGAGCGTTGTATAGTCTTCTTGGAACTGGCTTGCACGGGCATAATGGACTTGATCATGAAACCTCTCTGAATCTCTATAAAGTGTATGTTCTTCCAGTACTCACTTATGGTCTAGAAATACTGACACCTTCCAACAAGTTAATTGAGCGTATTGAACTGTTCCAGAAGAAGACGGTGAAACAAATTCTTTCGCTCCCAACTAACACTTTCGATCCAAGTGTATACATTTTATCGGGACTTCTACCGATTGAAGCAATCATACACCTGAAAATATTAAACTTGTTTAACAACATCTGTAATCAGGATGTTTCCAGTGTAGAAAGACAGATAGTGTCGAGACAGGTTCTGGTAAAGTCTGATAAGTCGTCCTCGTGGGTTGGCAAAGTACAACCGCTTCTGGTGAAATATGACCTTGGTGACATTCATACATATCTTGAGAACCCACTAAACAAGGGCCAGTGGAAGGGAAGGGTTCATTCAGTCGTCGAAGGTAAATGGAAGAATGGCATTGAACGTATGGCTACAAATTATAGTTCGCTGAGGTTTATGAATGTTTCATTTAATCCTGGAAAGCTCCACCCTGTTCTACAGGTTCCATGCTCATCTGCTCTGGAAGTAACGAGAATTCCAGCAAGATTGCGACTGCTCACAGGCACTTACATCCTACAAGTTAATAGATGTAGATTCAACCAGAACGCCATATCTCCAGCGTGTCCGTTGTGTAACACAGACGACGAAACGGTTGAACATTTCCTTTTAAACTGTCCTCCCTTGCAATATACAAGGGATCTTATTATTAAAAGAATAGAGAGTGTCCTAAAAGAAAATGGTGCGGATGTATACTTTGATTCGCCATTGAAGAAAGTGCAAATCTTGATTGACTATTCTGTGCTGCTGCCGGAGAAGTTGCTGAAACTAGATTCTGTGAAGGAACTGGAATTTCACATTAGAAGATTAATATTTCACCTTCATACAATGAGATATAGACTTTATAAAAGTCTAAAGGAGATTCCTTCTTGGATGACTGTCCATTAATAACATGTGATCTTAAAGATTTGGTGAGCATTAATAAACGTGTTAAACCCAAGTGACTTTTAATTAAACATAAAAGGCGTACATAGATCTTAAATAGTGTGAACTTTATTTTTTATTTTTACTTTTTTTTTACCAATTCATATTATTACTGTGGTGGAGGATACCAGGTGTTGGATCTTACCCTACCCAGAGGCCTCTGGGGTTCGTCATTGCTGGCGGTGAAGAAAACAACAACAACAACAACTAGCCATAGTTCAGGATAACGTGGTACGTGGATACATCTTGGGATAGCGGTGTGTCGCGTACCAAAATAAGGTCATTGTCACCTTGACCTGTGACCTCTGTCATAGAAAATACTTGTCTGGACCGTATTTTCAATACTATAACACTTAGAGATACCACACTTGGTATGTAGATACATCTTGGAATAGCAGTTTGTCGCATACCAAAATAAGGTCACTGTGACTTGACCTTGACATGTGACCTCTGTCATAGAAAATGCTTGTCCGGGCCATATTTTCAATACTATAACACTTAGAGATACCAAACTTGTTATGTGGATACATCTTGGGATAGCAGTGTGTCGCGTACCAAAATAAGGTCACTGTGACCTTGATCTTGACCTCTGTCATATAAATGCTTGTCCGGACCGTATTTTCAATGCTTTAATACTTAGAGATAGCAAACTTGGTATGTGAATACATTTTCGGATAGCGGTGTGTCGCGTACCAAACTAAGGTCATGTGGCCTTGACCTGTGACCTCTGTCACAGAAAATGCGTAGAAAATGAGATACCAAACTTGGTATGTGGATACATCTTTAGATAGCAATCTGTCGCGTTCCAAATTAAGGTCGTTGTTACCTTGACTTTGATTTGCGACCTCTGTCATAGAAAATGCTTGTCCCGCCCGTATTTTCAATAATATAACACTTAGAGATACCAAACTTGGTATTTGGATACATCTTGGGATAACGGTTTGTCGCGTACTAAAATAAGGTCATTGTGACCTTGACCTGTGACCTCAGTCATAGAAAATGCTTGTCCGGACCGTATTTTCAATACTATAACACTTAGAGATACCAAACTTTATTTCTTTCATAACTTCTCATGAACAGACTCAATAAAACCGAGTCTGCTGCTTTATTCTCTTAATTGTGGTTGTTGCTCCCAAAGGATCACCTTTATCAGTATTTATTAACATTTACACTAGCGTTCGTTAAGTGCAGTGTGGCGGCTGTAAAAAGTCTCCCCGTGCTACGAATCAGTAGTGTTTATTTTACTGGTCCTTTGGGACCAACGAGCCCAATATAGGTGGTTTTAAAGTAGTATACCGCTTTAGGCGGTGCTAGGGGGCGTAAGAGGTGTTGCTTCTTTCATTACTTCTCATGAATAGACTCAATAAAACCGTGTCTGCTGCTTTATTCTCTTAGTTGTGTTTGTTGCTCTCAAAGGATCACCTTTATCAGTATTTATTGGTATGTTAATACATCTTGGGATAACGGTGTGCCGCGTACCAAAATAAGGTCATTGTAACCTTGACCTGTGACCTCTGTCATAGAAAATGCTTGTCTGGACCTTATTTTCAATACTATAACACTTAGATATACCAAACTTGGTATGTGAATACATCTTGGGATAGCGGTGTGTCGCGTACCAAAATAAGGTTATTGTAACCTTGACCTTGATCTTTGACCTCCATCATAGGAAATGTCTGGAACATGCTTTTGTCGGCGGTGGGGGATTATGGATTACCCTGCAATTCTTAATCCTCTTGTTAAATTAGAAATACTAATCATTATTATTCCTTTTTTTCTGGTCTATCTACTTTGACTACTATGTATAAACACTGTACACTTGTGTTTGAATCTAGAAGCATCGATTTTACTGGATAATGACAGTCACGTGACTAACTAACAACACAACCAGCACCAGGTGCTAATTAATTTACTATCAACATATGTGTTCAGGCTAAGAATTAATTCTGTGTGCTGAACATCTTTATTAATTAGCTTAGAACTAGGGTGTGTATATAGCAAAATTCATGATTTATATGTTTAAAGTGTATCAGTACGTTACTGTTACACATTTATGATTAATGATTACTATCAGGTTGTTATCCTACAGATCTAAGAAAAATATTTGTGTTGACTTTCAAAAAGCTTTCAATTTTAAACCAATTTTCTGCCATTTGAGAGGGTATTGATACATCTATGGCAAATAAGTGACCGTTTGCATTTTTTCTGAGTTCTTTTGGCAAATATGCAGCCAACAAGTTACCGCTTGAAGTTCTTCTAAGAACAGTTGAAAATTCATTCTATTTGTGTTTATCGGCTAGTTCTAGTTGCGAACGCTTAGCGAATAGTTGCTACGAACTGACCAGTGTGCAGGATGTTCGCAATATATTCGCCCAATGTTCACAAATGGACAGGCATTCTGTAAAGGTCGTCTTGTTGTGGTGAGCATTTTGAAAATCCGTCCAAGAATGTGAGACGGACGGACTGACGGACGGACGGACGGACGGACGGACGGTGCGACGGACGGACGGTGCGACTACCATATGCCGCCCTTCGGAGGCATAACATGTTTTACCTCCAATGGGATTTGAACCCACGGGCTTAGCTTCCCAGTGTACAAGAAGTAATTCAAAGATTTGTCTATGGTGGCCATCTTATTCCACTAAACGTTATACTAAACTCGTTCAGCTACAACAGATTACAACAGTTTACAATAACTCATGTTCCGTGTTTTCATTCATATTTTTTACCAATGTATTATTAAAATTGCTTGTTTTTTATTGACATAAAGTATTTAAACGTTGTTTTTACGCTAATATTAGTCACTAATTACAAATGTTGCCGATGTGTCTATTCAAATGTAAGATCTGTGTCACCAAGTTCGCGTTTTATCATTTCATCTATTTTCTTTGCAAGATCATCTGGTATGTCTCTTTTCCAACCGGATACTTCTCCTGAAAGAAATAAAACACAATTTAACAATCTTATCGTAGCTATATACTATACAGTATTGCACCCTTTTAACCTAAACATACTTTGTTGAGACGTTTAAACAAAAGCACCGCCTGCGGGTGCCTGACGCTCGTCTGTTCGCAGACCTTAACCAAAATTTTAAATTCAAAAATGGGCATAACTGCTGCAAAATGCACAATAGAGTTATGAAACTTGATTTTCTGGGTGATGGTATGATGCAGAGCAACTATGCAAAGTTTCAAAGCTGTAGCTGCAATAATTACTGAAAAAAGTGGACCTTAACGCAAAACCTAACCAAAATTCTAAGTTAAACAAGAGGTCAATGGACTTGAAGCTCTACTGATTGATTTTGATTTCAGGAAGTAGTCGCTACAGACTTGTTTTTTGAAAATCTATTTTTAACCGTGGCGGCCATCTTGAATTTCTGGCCGACCTAAAATTTTGCTAGGATCATTTAGACATTAAGAGCAACATTCCTGTGAAGTTTCATGAACATCCGTCAAGTAGTTTCAAAGGAGTAGTCGCTACAAGTTTTCATTATATAACTCTATGTAAACAAAGATGGCCGCTGGCAGCCATGTTTAACGTCAAATCAAAACGATTTTCAACAAGGACCAACATCATGCCATACTGATCATTTTAGAAAAAGTCCCATATCAAAATCTCTTATAGTTTTGAAGAAGTAGTCGCTACAAACTTATTTATTTTAAATCTATTTTTAGCTGTGGCGGCCATCTTGAATTTCCGGCCGACCTGAAATTTTTCTAGGATCAACTAGACATCAAGAGCAACATTCCTGTGAAGATTCATGAACATCCGTCAAGTAGTTTCAGAGAAGTAGTCGCTACAAGTTTTTACTATATAACTCTATGTAACCAAAGATGGCCACTGGCAGCCATGTTTAACGTCGAATCAAAATAATTTTCCACAAGGATCAACATCATGTCATGCTGATCATTTTAGAAAAAGTCCCATATCAATATCACTTATAGTTTTCAAGAAGTAGTCGCTACAAACTTATTTTTTAAAAATCTATTTTTAGCTGTGACGGCCATCTTGAATTTCTGGCAGATCTTTGCTAGGATCAATTATACATCAAGAGCAACATTCCTGTAAAGTTTCATGACAATCCGCCAAGTAGTTTCAGAGGAGTAGTCGCTACAAGTTTTTACTATATAACTCTATGTAAACAAAGATGGCCGCTGGCAGCCATGTTTAACGTTGAATCAAAACGATTTTTAACAAGAATCAACATCATGTCATGCTGATCATTTTAGAAAAAGCCCCATATCAATATCACTTATAGTTTTCAAGAAGTAGTCGCTACAAACTTGTATTTTAAAACTCTATTTTTAGCTTTGGCGGCCATCTTGGATTTAACATCAACATGAAAATTTGCTAGGATCAACTATACTTTATGGGCAACATTTCTGTAAAGTTTCATGAATATCCATCCAGTAGTTTCAGAGGAGTTGTCGCTACAAATAAAAGTTTACGGACAGACGGACAGACGGACGGACGACGGACGCCGCACCACGGCATAAGCTCTGCTGATCTCTGATCAGTCGAGCTAAAAATGGGCATAACTTTTGCAAAATGCACAACAGAGTTATGAAGCTTGATTTGCTGTATGATGTTATAATGTAGAACAACTTTGCAACGTTTCAAAGCTGTAACTGTAATAATTACTGAAAAAAGTGGACCTTAACGCAAAACCTGACCAAAATTCTAAGTTAAAAAATGGGCATAATTTTTGCAAAATGCACAACAGAGTTATGAAGCTTGATTTGCTGTGTGATGTTATGATGTAGAACAACTATGCAAAGTTTTATAGTTGTAACTGTAAGAGTCACCGAAAATAAATGGACTTTAACGCAAAACTTAACCAAAATTCTAAGTTCAAAAAGGGGCATAACTTTTTCAAAATGCAAAACAGAGCTATGAAACTTAATTTGCTGTGTGATGTTATGATGTACGAGGGTCATTAAATAAGTTCTGTCACTAACGCGTTTAAACAATTATGTGCTCCTTGTGAGTGTTGTTGTTTGATACCAAATAAAAGAGAGTTTCAATACCATTACATTGATGGTAAAATGAAAGCTGTATATTTTGTGTGACGAAAGTTATGGAACATTTAATACACATCACTTATACATAATGAGGCATTTTCGTCCTGAGTTTTTTCAGGTATGTTAATTGTTACTTTTTTAAATGCCTGTTTCTCTTTAAGTACTCGTCGAAGACCTTTGAAATTTCTCATACATTACCAGTTATATCTGTGCATTACAAGATTCAGAATTTAAGCATGATAGATGAAAAGGCATTGTCTTAGAAATTAACATTTTAAGCTAACGTGTAAAATTAATTTAATGATAAATGGACATTAAATGGAAGGGCAGTCTTCTGAAATATCGTTTTTGGATGATCACTATTTTCACTAAACATTGTACAAAATTCTACAATAATGTGTTGAATATGAAATTTAAACACTGAAGGACTAGGATTTGTAAAAAAATATGAAAACATATTAATACTATGAGAATAATTACGACATTTAAAAGATATTATAACATTTCCGTAAACAAAATGAAAAAAATCAGTGTTATTTCTGCTAAAATTAAGGGAAATGCATTCACTCATATCTTGTTTGCAGCAAGACCTTTCCGAATTCTCGACAATCATTTTCATGGATTATGGGCGAAATACAACAGATGGCGTACAAGAAAATTTAAAAGCATAGAATTATTCAAATATTTTTTACAACGTCTTGTAATAAGGACATTTTCAGAGATGCCAGTATCCAAAAGATGTGGTAGGGGGAGGTAATTCAGGGGCATAAATAACCGGATTTTTTTCATTTTTGTTGTGGAATTTAAGAGAGCGAACCCAGTAGTACTACAACTACACTACTTTATCTCAGTTTAATATCCAGTTCAAAGGATATATGCCTAGTGACAGAACTTTTTGAAGCACCCTCGTAGAAAAACTATGCAAAGATTCAAAGCTGTAGCTGTAAGAGTTACTGAAAAAAAGTGGACCTTAACGCAAAACTTAAACAAAATTCTAAGTTCAAAAAGGGGCATAACGTTTGCAAAATGTACAACAGAGTTATGAAACTTAATTTGCTGTGTAATGTTATGATGTAGAACAACTATGCAAAGTTTCAAAGTTGTAGCTGTAAGAGTCACTGAATATAGGTGGACCTTAACGCAAAACTTAACCAAAATTCTAAGTCCAAATAGGGGACATGACTTTTGCAAAATGATTTGCTGTGTGATGTTATGATGTAAGAAGAAAGAAATATAAAAAGATCGGACAGGGAAAGTAGCATTCAAGGAGGACAGTCAACCACAAAACACAGAAACAAACAACTATGCAAAGTTTCAAAGCTGTAGCTTGAGAGTTACTGAAAAAAGTGGACCTTAACGCAAAACTTAACCAAAATTCACGCAGACGACAACGACGCAGCAGACGCAGACGCAGCCGCCGATCAAGTCATGACAATAATTCATCGAGTTTTTATCAAAAACAGACTAAAAATGTGATGTAATGTTTAAAAACGCCTTTTAATTTCAATAAAAAACCTTCTGCCAAGTTTTATTGTCTTCACCACCCTTTCTGTTGTTTTTGTCTCTTTCATTGTAGTTTCAAGTCCTTGTTTGCAGTACAGTGCGGACCTACGATGCCATTGCGTTCGGACGCTGTGGTTTCTATAGGACCCTATATATCATTTTACACAAAAACAAAATGTAAAGTATGTTTTGGAGATATAATATCAATATATAATTAATAATGTATCTAAACTATGGCCTATACAGTGTTGTACTACAGAGTTTGATTTAATTTTAACTGAAACAAGAAGCAGTCTGAGAGACAGCCATATCCCACGCCGCAGTGTTATTTCCTATGTAGCTGTAGAACCCATGATTGAATGCTTTGTTTAAAGGAAGTTTTATCACTGCACATAAAGCAGGAAATAAAATGAACAAAACATGTAAGTATAACACTACAAAAGGCAGTAACTCTAATTTCAATCTGATAGAGTTTTTGTTACTGCACTCTAAACTTCCCCTCAGTGCCATCTATCATTGTGTGAAGTTTTATTCCAGTTCCGTTAGTAGTTTTTAAGCTATGCACCCGACAAGAATATTAAGTATGAAATAACAAAGGGCAATAACACTTATTTAAATAAACATATAGTTATGGTTCTTGCATTCTCCATATGCTCTAATTGCTCTCTGTCATTGTGTTTCATTGCAGATCCATTAGTAGTTTTGGAGCTATGCTTCGGACAAAAAATTTAAGTATAGAATTACAATGGCCGATAACTCTATTGTGATGAAGTTCGAGTTATGGTTATTGAAATCTTCACTTCATCTACTTTCCCTCTATCATTGTGTGATGTTTCATTCCAGTCTAGTAGTTTTTGACTTGTGCTTCGGACAAGAATTATAAGTATAAAATAACAAAGGGCAATAACTCTCAAATAAATGAAGACAGAGTTATGGTTCCTGCATTCTACACTTACTCTCATAGCCTTCTATCATTGTGTGAAATTTGATTGCAGTCCCATTAGTAGTTTTCATGTTATGGAGCAGACACGAATTATAAGTACAAACTTACAAAGGTCAATAAATCTAAATAAATGAAGACTGATTTATGGTTATTGCACTCTGCACTTTGTCTCATTGCTCTCTATCATTGTGTGAAATTTTATCGCAGTCCAATTAGTAGTTTTCCAGTTATGGAACGGACACAAATTATACGTATACAGTTACAAAGGGCAATAACTCTAATTTAATTAAAGACATGTTATGGTTCTTGTGCTCTGTATGATTGTGTGAAATTTCATTGCAGTCCTATTAGTAGTTTTCGAGTTATAGAGCGGACACGAATTATAAGTATAAAATTACAAAGGGCAATAACCCTAATTTAAATGAAGGCAGAGTCATTGTTCTTGCGCCGTGAACATCCTTTAATTGCCCCTATTATTATGTGAAATTTGATTCCAGTCACATTAGTAGTTTTTAAGTTATGGAGCGGACGGATGATCGGACGGACGGATGGAAGGAGGGCATTACTATATCCCCTTCCGCCTGCAGCGGCGTGGGATAATGAGTTGGGCATTGTAAATTATGTATTTTACACGGTCTTAAATGATGTCAAAAATCGGCCTGTGTAATATTGTGCTACAGAGATATTAATATAAATTGGAGTAAATTTGGCATTGTTAAATTTTGTATTTTACACGTCTAAATATACTGAAAAACATTGGTCGATGCAATGTTCTCGCTACAACGGTTTAAATATACAATTAATCAGACAATGTGAGTCAGCATTATATTTTACCGATTAAAACACGCCATCAGTTTTGTCTGTTGCAAATGCATCCTCAAAGTACTTGAAGTTGACAGAATTGTAGTTTTTCATGCTTTCTAGACTTGTGTGTTCCATGATCTGATCAAGCTGCTCCTCTGTTATGTCTCTACCAAGGAACTTAGCAATCTGTTTGATCGTAAGCCGTCGGTTCTGAAGTTAGTAATGTAATAATGGTGTGAGAGAAAAATTATTAAATAATGAATATACACATTGAAACGTGGCTTCTGTTTAACAGTATTGTTTGAGATGAACAAATACGAGGATGCTCAGAGAATAAAATCTCCATTACGAAATAATATATTTCTAGCGGGTTTACATATACCTGGTAGGTACGTAGGTATTGATGGTCATTGAGGTCGATAGAATGTCAATTATATCGAATATATATGGGACTTTATCACTCAAATACCTCAAACATTTACCAACTCTATCAACATAAAACGGTGCTTCAATGCCACTGGTTTTGATCGGATAATATAAATACTAATGTTATTAATACACACAGGCAAATAACCCTGTAATATACGAGGTCGTATGACGTCATTTAGTGCAAAATATATTTAAAATATTGATAACTGAATTACTAAATGACAGGGAGTTTCTAATTTACACGATAGTGAAAGAGTTCGTTGCTTCCGAAAAATCCATTTTCTGTATTTGTGTACTTTTACAAAACTTCGATTGTTGGCGGCATCAAGACACAAAGTGGCAACACGAAATGTTCGCCAGGAAAATGTGAAGCCTCGGCATACTTTAGTCTAATTATTATAATGTTGCTTAGTTTGTTAGAGCACAACCTGACAGGGAGCTCCTAATTTATGTGGTAGAGTGTGTTTTTACTGTTTTAATATGTATTGTCATTAAGGAACTAATAATTGCATGTCTTTAATTTATGCTAACCTTAACATTATTAGGCTAACACCCTTTAATAGTACTGGTCATAGCTGAATAGAGTTTACAGGGAATGCAGATTGTCACCTGACATCCAGGTGAAAACTGATTGGTCAATAGGTAGGTTTGAGTTAGTCTTGGAAAGAAAGTTGAAGTGTCAAGAAAAGAAATATAAAAAGATCGGACAGGGAAAGTAGCATTCAAGGAGGACAGTCAACCACAAAACACAGAAACAAACACGCAAACAGACAAACAAGAAGGCAAAAGCAATAATAAATGCAAACGACATCACAAACACAAAAGGGTTGACAATAGGGCTACCGCCTTGGAACGGTCAGTGGCAAAGTAGGCCACTGGGGGTTTAAACCGGTTCTAGGGTGCACCAAACCTCACACTTACTCTACTGTCATCCCATTAAAACAGGACAGTGTAAATAAAGAAATCCCCGCCATGATCTAATCTCTAACCAACAAGGCATCATCAATAGGCAATATAAGTAAAACACAAATATGCTCTTATAAATATAATACAAAAAACAATAGCCTAGGAAGTCTCTTGAAATTATATTTTGCATCCATCTTGGATCAGTTATTTTAATCACTTCATAGTTGCTTAATTCATATTTACAATGACTGTATATTTGTATTCTTAGAGTTTCCTAAAAATATAGAACAGTTTTGTTTTAATAAATAATGATGAAATTGTGTACCATGATTTGGTCAAGTGATTAGAAATGGATTTAGGATTTGGAAGGTAGGAAACATATTTGGCTTATTCCTCGTCATTTTGTAATATTATGTTTCTCTATCATTGATTCCATCCTAAATTGATCAAGGGACTGATAATTGACACATTACCAAATCATAGGGATTAAGATGTGATTTTAACTATGTTTAACTTTGTATTGCCTTGCATCTGTTTGCATCTATAAGACTGTGAATATAATAGCTAAATTAAGTTTGTCCGTGCGTCCATTGTCGGATATTTGTATTTTATAAGTAATAATAATATGAACACTCACGCATTGTAAATTGATGTTTGCTAGACATTTGAATCGATAGTCTGTGTCCAGTTTGTTATGATATAGTTTAAAGGTACGTGAACTAATTCAGACCTTTTATGTACAAATATATGTAGAGCTGGTGGCGAGCTGGTGAATAGAACAGGAGGAGAGGTGGATGTCATGAGTATAGTCTTTGTACCATATACATGTAGGTATTATTAATAACTATGTGACTATATGTGACTATATTGTAACTATAATATTCAATAGTTCATACTACAGATATGCATTACGGAAGTTGTATATTTGTCAATATGTTAATAATTTTTATATCCATTAACAGTAAGATTGTAATATAAGATTAATGCATGATGTTAAAAGCATTAAGAAATATAAAACGATCGGATAGGAAAAATTAAGAAATATAAAACGATCGGATAGGAAACGTAGCATTCAAGGAGGACAGTCAACCACAAAACACAGAAACGAACATGCAAACAGACAAACAAGAAGGCAAAAGTTATAATAAAAACAAAAGAAATCACAAATACAAAAGTGTTGACAATAGGGCAACCGCCTTGGAACGGTCAGTGGCAAAGTAGGCCACTGGGTGTTTAAAACGGTTCTAGGGTGCACTAAGTATGATGTGTTTTAAATACATTATGTAATTGTATGTATGATAAACTTCATATGTATCTCAGTTATTGCGTAATTACTAAATCTGTGATATGGAATGTATATGTGTAATATTTGAGATGACTTATGTTGAGGATTGTATACTTTTATTCAGTACCATCAATAAATGATGATTACGGAAGCTGTCGTTTGGTTGCATTACAACCCCGTGTTATGACGTGTGGTAACACTAGAGCTAGCCGGATCACGCTATAATATTTACAGGATAGTGTAAGAGTTCGTTGCTTCCGATGAACCCATTTACTGTATTTGTGTGTCTACTTTTACAAAATGTCGATTCCTGGCGGCATCAAGACACAAAGTGGCAACACGAAGTGTTCGCCACGAAAACGATAAGCCTCGCAATACTTTATGTTATCTTCGACTAATAAATATAATAAAAAGAAAAGAAAGTCTACAAAGTCAAACGCTGCATATATGTATCAGATATACGTAAGAGCTGAAATGGCACAAAGAAGAATCATGAAAAGCGGTCATACCTTTATTAATTTTTCAAACTGAATAAAAAGAAAATTTTCGTCATTTCTGTGCTCCCAGAACTGTTTCACGTGCAACCACCATGGACATGAGAGCACTGTTAATAAATAAAACAAACATCAGCTCATTAATCACTTCGATTAATATGCAGTGGTCACGGTTGTCTTTAACTTTATTTTTATTCTTTTTATGATGTTATATCGCCACTTCTTTCAATAGACAAACTGCTACAAATGCATATCTGATCCTGGTAAACCATACAGCTTATGGGGCGCCGTTATATAAATCATTCATTCTTTTAATAACATTATTTCATTTCTTGATATCCAAAATACGATTTATTGATATGAACTATGAGATAATTCGATTTGTTTATTTCAAGTTACATGAAGTCTTGATAAATAATAAAAATCCATTTCTTGACATAAAAAAATAAATATATTTAATATAAGAAAAATAAGCGTAATTATTTTAAACAGATTTTTATAGCAAGAATAAAACTAATGCTTTGTTATCAAAAATTCTATTTTTATTGAAATAAAAAAAATCAACTTAATGATATAAAAAATAAAGTGATTTCTTGATATCCAGAAGTGTATTTCTTGATATCAAAAATATACTTTCGAAATTTGTATATTCTTGTATATAAACCCAGAGCAAAAGCGACTAATAACAAAACCCGTATCAACACGTTTAGTATATGTATTCTGACTGTAAGATAATTTCTGTCTTGCAAACAAACAGGAAGATTGTATACATACCATCTGTTCCGGTTAGGAATTTGTCAATGTACTCGCGCAAAGAATCTGCAGGTGGATTCTTGATGTAATTCAGTACTTTAAACTGCGACAATACAGAGGCTTTAGGATTTCTAGTGATGTAAACTATCTGAAAGACACAAACAAAATGATGGTATAGACGACTGTAACTGATGTAACTTTGATTTGTTTTTGTTTTTAGAAGTTTAAGATACAAATATAAAGACAATGCATAAACATTGGATGAATATTCATGTCTTCTGAAAACGTATGCTATTCTGCAACTATAATTGCAGTTACATGCTGCAACTAGAATTGCAGTTAACGGGGAATGACTTTAACAAAAACAAAAAACAAACATCAACGATCTTTTTCATTTGTGAAGGCTTTAACTTTTATTTTTGCATATTTTACCAGATATAAGATGGTACAGTCAAGCTCCGGGTATTTGCCTCTGATTTTACAGCAGGTTTCTTTTGTAACTTTCAAATAGTTAACCCATTATCTGATTGATTCTAGGAGTTCTTTAAAGAGACGCTGATAACCTTACCAAGAGTGTACCGACTTTATACAAATGAAAATTTGTTTTATAATTCTATATGTTCGAATATCTATCGCAGCACATAGTGTAATGCGTTTACGATTGATTTGTAAGCTGGGTTTAGGGAACAAACATTAATGCTTTTACGATAGATGTGTAAGCTGGGTTTAAGAAACGTTTAAGCTGGGTTTAGGGAACTTAGCGTAATGCTTTTACGATTGATGTGTAAGCTGGGTTTAGGGAACTTTTCATAATGCTTTTACGATTGATGTATAAGCCGTGTTTAGGGAACTTAGCGTAATGCTTTTACGATTGATGTTTAAGCTGGGTTTAGGGAACTTAGCGTGTTGATTTTAGGGAACTTAGCGTAATGATTTTACGATTGATGTTTAAGCTGGGTTTAGGGAACTTAGTGTAATCCTTTTACGATTGATGTTTAAGATGGGTTTAGGGAACTTATTATAATGCTTTTACGATTGATGTTTAAGCTGGGTTTAGGGAACTTAGCGTAATGCTTTTACGATTGATGTTTCAGCTGGGTTTAGGGAACTTAGCGTAATGCTTTTAGAGAACTTAGCATAATGCTTTTACGATTGATGTTTAAGCTGGGTTTAGGGAATTTAGCGTAATGCTTTGACGATTGATGTGTAAGCTGGGTTTAGGGATCTTATCATAATGCTTTTACCATTGATGTTTAAGCTGGGTTTAGGGAACTTAGCGTATTGCTTTTACGATTGATGTGTAAGCTGGTTTTAGGGAACTTAGCGTAATGCTTTTACGATTGATGTGTAAGCTGGGTTTAGGAAACTTATCATAATGCGTTTACCATTGATGTTTAAGCTGGGTTTAAGGAACTTAGAATAATGCTTTTACAACTGATGTGTAAGCTGGGTTTAGGGAACTTATCATAATGCGTTTACCATCAATGTGTCAGCTTTGTTTAGGTAAAATAAAGGAATGCATTGATGAGTAATTTGTATGCCGGGTTGAGTCTTAAAACAGAAATATTGCTCATAGTATTGTACTTTTATCACATGTGCGACAGACTGGTACATTTGAGGCCTGTTCAAATATGTTATATTTAGTTTAAAAAACGGTTATATGTACTCAAGAAATTACAGGAACTCAATGGTTAGAACGCCTGACTAAAAAGATCGGAAATTAATATGTTCGATTCATGAGAAAGACATTTGTTTCTGGAAATAACAGTTTTGCCTGTGTACAGGTGCAATGTACACTACTCGATGTATACAAAGAAGTAATATCTTTAAGGTTTAGCTATATAATACGTCTACTGTTTTAACGTGTTTATTACATACAAATTCATTATTGGACGGGCCCCGACATCAGACAAAAGACAGAATAATACTATATTGTCATTTGGTGGTATTCTAACAGTGATTTGTAGTTATCTAAACAAAATATCTACATCCAGCCCCCACTCCCCATGCCATGATAACAATGCGTGAGCAATTAATCCGCACACTGCAACAACCGTAGTTGAATATGCAATAACTCACTGATATTTGGTTGTTAGCAATTCAGTTCAAACTACAACATAGTACTACATGTCGTCGGCTGGTTTTGCTGTTCAATATAGTTCATACACATGTCGATATCACACTGATACACGATTTAATACAATACGTAAAATAACTATGACTTAGAAATATAGAGCGGAAACCATTTACCCTTCCTTTTCCAATTTTGAGCTCATCTGGCAGAAGGAAATGGTGAATGTGAGACTTTATCAACCATGGCTTAGATACTGGCAAGCTATCAAGATGTTTTAATCCTCTGAAATATACAGAAATACACAAAAAATATATATTCATAAATGCACAGAATTATACATAATATCTTATAAGAAGTCGTGGCTGGTTACTGCAAATAACTAATAACCATTTGCTGTTCTACCTTTTAAGGACACACGGCAATTCTTTAATTCATGTAGTTATCAAGCATTGCAATGAGCACCTCGGTGTATAAAACAAGAATCTTCAAGTGAATATAGTTATCAAGCATTATAATTAGTACATAGGTGTATAAAACCATTATTTTGAAGTTCATGTAGTTATCAAGCATTCCAATCAGTACCTCGGTGTAGAAAACAAGTATCTTGAAGTTTATGTAGTTATCAAGGATTACAATTAGTACCTCGGTGTATAAAACCAGTATCTTGAAGTGAATATAGTTATCAAGCTTTACAATTAGTACCTCGGTATATAAAACCAGTATCTTGAAGTGAATATAGTTATCAAGCTTTACAATTAGTACCTCGGTATATAAAACCAGTATCTTGAAGTGAATATAGTTATCAAGCTTTACAATTAGTTCCTCGGTGTATAAAATCAGTAGCTTGAAGTGAATATAGTTATCAAGCTTTACAATTAGTTCCTCGGTGTATAAAACCAGTATCTTGAGGTGAATATAGTTATAAAGCATTACAATTAGTACCTCGGTGTATAAAACCAGTGTCTTGAGGTGAATATAGTTATCAAGCATAACAATTAATACCTCGGTGTGAAAAACCAGCACCTTGACGAGAATATAGTTATCAAGCATTATAATTAGGACCTAGGTGTATAAAATCAGTATATTTTAAGATACTTGTTTTATACACCGAGGTACTGATTGTAAAGCTTGATAACTACATGCGCTTCAAGATACTGGTTTTATTCACCGAGGTACTAATTGTAATGATTGATAACTATATTCACTTCAAGATACTGGTTTTATACACCCAGGTACCAATTGTAATGCTTGATACATATATTCCCTTCAAGATATTGGTGTTACACACCCAGGTACCAATTGTAATGCTTGATAAATATATTCAATTCAGCAAACTGGTTTTATACACCGTGGTGCTAATTGTAATGCTTGATAACTATATTCACTTCAAGATACTGGTTTTATTCACCGAGGTACTAATGCTAAAGCTTGATAACTATATTCACTTCAAGATACTGGTTTTATACACCGAGGTACTAATTGTAATGCTTGATAACTACATGTACCTCAAAACACTTTTTTTTTACACCGAGGTACTAATTGTAATGCTTGATAACTATATTCTCTTCAAGATACTGGTTTTATACACCGAGGTACTAATTGTAATGCTTGATAACTATATTCACTTCAAGATACTGGTTTTATTCACCGAGGTACTAATGCTAAAGCTTGATAACTATATTCACTTTAAGATACTGGATTTATACACCGAGGTACTAATTGTAATGATTGATAACTATATTCACTTCAAGATACTGGTTTTATACACCGAGGTACTAATTGTAATACTTGATAACATATTCACTTCAAGCTACTGGTTTTATACACAGAGGTACTATTTATAATGCATGATAACTATATTCACTTCAATATACTGGTTTTATACTCAGAGGTACTAATTTAATGCTTGATAACATATTCACTTCAAGATACATTTTACCGAGGTACTACATGTACATCAATACACTGGTTTTATACACCGAGGTACTAATTGTAATGCTTGATAAAAATATTCACTTCTAGACACTGGTTTTATACACCGATATGCTCATTGTAATGATTGATAACTTCATCGGTGAATAAAACCAGTTTCTTGAAATGAATATAGTTATCAAGCATAACAATTGGTACCTCGGTGTGTAACACCAGTATCTTGAAGTGAATATAGTTATCAAGCTTTACAATTAGTACCTCGGTGTATAAAACCAGTATCTTGAAGTGAATATAGTTATCAAGCTTTACAATTAGTACCTCGGTGTATAAAACCAGTGTTTTGAGGTACATGTAGTTATCAAGTATTACAATTAGTACTTCGGTGTATAAAACCAGTATCTTGAAGTGAATATAGTTATCAAGCTTTACAATTAGTTCCTCGGTGTAAAAAAAAACAGTGTTGTGAGGTACATATAGTTATCAAACATTACAATTAGTACTTCGGTGTATAAAACAGGTATCTTGAAGTGAATATAGTTATCAAGCATTACAATTAATAACTCGGTGTATAAACCCAGTATCTTGAAGTGAATATAGTTATAAAGCATTCCAATTAGTACTCGGTGTATAAAACTATAAAACCAGTATCTTGAAGTGAATATAGTTATTAAGCATTACAATTAGTACCTCGGTGTATAAAACCAGTGTTTTGAGGTACATGTAGTTATCAAGCATTACAATTAATAACTCGGTGTATAAACCCAGTATCTTGAAGTGAATATAGTTCTCAAGCATTACAATTAGTACCTCGGTGTATAAAACCAGTATCTTGAAGAGAATATAATTATCAAGCATTACAATGAGCACATCAGCGCACAAAACCATAGTGAACAAAACCAGTAACAGTTTCACCATTGTCGGATACCCACGGATGATTCGCTTCGATACTCTCGCTTTCATGATGAATAGAGTGATAACGTAATCATTTAAGCGCGGGATTCAACGATGAACTTTGACTTTAAATCTTTAAATTGTAATAAAATAAAATGTATTGTTTTCAAATTGTCTTCGTTATTCTACAATAGGTTTAATATTGCGAAAAGGCCTTCGAGAACTCAGGAATCAATCGGTTTTGGTCTATCAAAATCTCTGGAGAAGTTCTTGACAAACTACGGTGTAAGCATTATCATGCCTCTTCTCTAAGCACCTACGACTTCTCTACACTATATACTACACTACCACATAATCTTGTCAAAGGAAATTGCTTCAGCTTATTCAGAAGACATTTGCTAAAGAAGGTACAACTTTTCTAGCTTGTAATAATGTCAGGGCTTTCTTTACTAACGCCCCGATTGATAAGTATAATATGTGGACTTGTATTGATGTTTGTAGAGCCTTATCTTTTCTTCTGGATAACATCTTTATAAGATACGGTTAAACTATTTACCGCCTGGTTGTTGGTATTCCTATGGGTACAAACTGTGCGTCACTTGTTGCAGATTTGTTTTTGTACTGCTATGAAAGAGATGTTATGCTGAGTTTGTCACTTGCTAGCCAGGGTAAAATTATTGATGCCTTTAATAATACTTCTCGGTATCTTGATGACATACTCAATATTGATAATCCGTTCTTTGCTCATATGGTTACTAACATTCATCCACAAGAGCTCACGTTGAATAAAGCCAGCAGTTCGGATACAGTAGCAGCATTTCTCGATCTTCATCTCTCGATTTCAAATGATTGCATTTATTCTAAAATCTATGATAAGAGAGATGATTTCAATTTTAACATCGTTAACTATCCACACCTGGATGGAGATGTACCTCGTGCTACCTCATAAGTGGTGTATATCTCCAAGCTCATTCGATTTGCTTGAGCATGTAATGATGTTATAGACTTCAATGATCGAAATCAAGGTATTACAAGTAAACTTCTTCAGCAGGGTTTTCGTTATCACAAACTACGTAGATCTTTCTCTAAATTCTACCGCCGCAACGAGGGCCTGCTGGAAAATTACAACACAAACCTTAAAACACTTCTGCGACTAGGCATATCACAACCCTCATTTTATGGAGATGTGGTCTATAAACTTCGTAAGTTAAATGGGTCTGACGGGTTTCCTGACCGCTTTACAAATTTAATCAGGAAGTTCGTCAGAAAAGGATATAACCCTTTGGTTTTACAGCGCACTGCATGTTTAGTGATTGACCCGTCTACAGTCAGTCATTACGCTTCACTTTTCACTTGTGCGATGACTAGACTACCTCTTGGGACTCTATGATTGTACCTACTGAAACCCAACTAAGGGAGGTGGGTGCATGAGCTTTCGTCCCTCGGGTTTTCTGGTCGTACCCTAGATTGGTTTTCTCCTTAGCTGCAAATACTATGGTTGTTCAGTACGATTCTGGATACATCCTGAGATGTTTATTATTTTGTATGTGTATCTTTAGTTAGTTTCTCTGGATGTGGACTTTATTGTTAGAGAATTCCTTTTGATGGGATGTAGTTTTGTTTACACTGTCTTGTCTATTTGGGCGCTGAAAACATGATAATAGCGAGGATTGTGCGCATATAAAATCGATTCAAGCTAACCCGGAGGCCTTATTGCCTACTGACCGTTCCAAGTCGGTAACCCTGTCTTCACCACCCTTTCTGTTGTTTTTTGTCTCTTTCATTGTAGTTTCTAGTCCTTGTTTGCAGTACAGTGCGGACCTACGATGCCATTGCGTTCGGACGCGGTGGTTTCTATAGGACCCTATATATTATTTTATTAAATATATTTAAAATATATTGTTGACGCAATACAAATTAGAAAACAATTAGAAATATGTAAAAAAAATTTGCTTAATCTTTATAAATAATTATTAATGATTAGCTATACACACGATACGTAGAAAGACTAACGGGACGCTGCGAGTTTAGAAAACATATTGATTGCGGTCTGTCCCTATTAAGAAGGGCTATAGCGTGTAGGAAGACAAACATTATTCACTTGTAATAGTACTGATATGTATGAATTCAATTGACTGAATTGCTGTTTAACATCCCTACTCGTTGTTTATGTTATTTCGAGACTCACCAGAGAGAGGAAATGGATATGGCGTGCCATTGCGATAAGGGGTTGATAGCCTCATTATTAGAAAATGCTACAACCGATATACACATGGTCCCAAAGCATACGATTAAGTACTTCAAACTCAATGATCAAAAGGTCGTTGGTTCGGTCCCCTCCATGACTATATGTGTATTGTGTCCTGAGCAAAACACTCTCTCTGCATTGGCTTAGTACTGGTTCTACACATGAAGACATCGACAGCGATTGAAATAAGTTCAGAGAGCTTTCGTTACAATCGATGTAAAACAAATAAGTTTAAACTAAGCTAATTTAAATATGGACACAAACAAAAATACATAAAATTGAACAATTTCAAAAGGACTCACTTGTAATATGGGAATGCATCATCACATATGTCGGCGAATGGAAATCTGTCGTCCAGATCTACTGTCGTAGCCTTGTCAAAGTCCAGAGTCATTATCAGGTACGTAATCTGCTGAGTTAATGTTGTACCTTAAACACAAATATTTGTACAGCATCACCAATGATTGTAATTACCACATAAAGTTCCTGATAGTGGGTCATGAGTCACCTACAATGATACACTAGTGCTAATGAGAAACGAATCACGTTGTATGTGCACAGAGTCTTCCCTGTGTTTTTGATAGTTTATTTAAGTCGGTATTTCGTAAGATAGATTTTCAAACAGACTCGGTTTTATTAAGTTTATAAAAGGTACTCTCCCGCCCCTAACAACGGCTTAAGCGGTATTCTACTTTAAAGTCCCAACGATTGGGCTTGATAATCGCAGATGGCCAGTAAGTAATAACACTACTGATTGTAGACAGCAATAAACAATCTATAGTGTGATTGTCACTAAATACTGAAATAGAATCACTTAGAAACAACAAACACACACAAGAAATACAAATAGCAGACGCGTTTTATTTAATCTGTTCATGAGAAGCAATATAAGTGTACCCCTAGCTTAAGGCTTAAGCGGTATTCTACTTTTATTGGGTTTGATGATCTAAAATGACCAGAAAGTAATAATAATCTTTTTTAGTTGGAGCGACTTTGTACAGCACCCCACAGCATTAAACAAACGTGTGAATGTCAAAAAAGTGACATCTGGGTTTTTGCAACTACTTATGTTAATGATACCCTGAATGTCATAAGCTGCCAGCAATGAGAAACCTGACGTCCAGCTTCACCGTTGTCGAGGCGTTGTCGAACTCTAGATTGTCGTTGTTAGTAGTATGTATATAAGTATGTACTAACAAAATATTCCTTGAATAATAAGATTCTATGAACGGATTACTGGCGTTGGCGGCAGATATAAATGTAATAGCCTCAACAAAAGGGATGGTTTTCCGACGGTGATAGTGAGAAGGGTGAGAATATGGTGACGGCGATTGTGATTGTGAGGAGTGGGAGAAAAATAAGGTGACGACGATTGTGAGGAATGGGAGAAAAATATTGTGACAGCGATTGTGAGGAGTGGGAGACAAATATTGTGACAGCGATTGTGAGGACGTGGAGAATATGAAGCATATGGTGAAGGCGATGCGAGGAGGTGAGGTAGCGGTAGGGGGAGGGGCGGCGGAGGCGTGGGGAGTTGGCGGCGAGGGGATATAAAATAAGGTGAGAATTCGGAGGATAATAAAATAATGATGAAATGGTAGTATGTCTGTTATACACACCATATTGTCCCATAATACTATAAATTCACACACCTGACCTGGGGTAACTGCAAACCCAGACATCATCATCTCTGCATTTGAAGCTACCGAAGTCCTCAATCTCCGCGCTATCAACCACAAACACTCCCTTATAGTCCTTCAGCGGAAATTTCGCCGCCTTCTTTTCTGCATTAGTATCCTGTGCCATTTTCGATTAAGTGTATTATATGTTTACGCAAATGCTCGATGACATCCCACAGCACTATATTTGAACAGCAGATAATACTAGTATATCTATTAGGTTTTAATACATGATCATGTATTTGAATAACAGGTCATGTTGATTATATCATCGCATGTGATAGAGCATAATGCATGAGTCTGGCATGTTCATACATGGTAGGCGCCATATAACCTTTCATGTGTTGGTGTGCCGTAAAGCCCACAGATTATTCATGCATGTAATACTAATGTGTAACCGGGTCTCGGGTGTAAGATTAGAACACACACAATTTTCCAGGTTTAAACTATATATTCGTCCAGGTTAGCAATATACGAATTAAACCATTATTTTGAGCCTGAAATATATAAGAACAACAATGGTAAAACTAAGTGAAAATCTATCCAACATTTCACTACATGTATACTATAAAAAAACTTAAAACAGTCTTACCAGAATCGCTTCCATAATATGCGTTTACTCAATAAATATTATCAAAGGTAAGAAGAGCTTATTTAACATGGCAAAGCCTATCTCGAAATTATAGCTAAGTTTGGTCTCGCGACCTTACCTTCAGAAAGCTAGATGTAGAATGCCCCGTAGGTAGAGATAGGAAAAGAAATATAAAAAGATCGGACAGGGAAAGTAGCATTCAAGAAGTACAGTCAACCACGAAACACAGGAACAAACACGCACACAGAAAACAAGAAGGCAAAAGCAATAATAAATGCAAACGACATATCAAACACAAAAGGGTTGGCAAAAGGGCCTTGGAACGGTCAGTGGCAAAGTAGGCCACTGGGGGTTTAAACCCGTTCTAGGGTGCACCAAACCTCACACTTACCCTACTGTCATCCCATTAAAACAGGACAGTGTAAATAAAGAAATCCTCGCCATGATCTATTCTCTAACCATCAAGGCAGCATCAATAGGCAATATAAGTAAAACACAAATATGCTCGGGTAAATATAATACAAAAACACAATTGCCTAGAAAGCCACAATGAAGGTACTCAATGACTTGGCAGAAGACAGAGCAGTAAGAGAATAAACCATTAAGGGCACGACAAGAAAGATCATGGACAAACATCAAACGCCACCGTCCCAATGGGCTTTAGGTAGGCGTCATCATAGGGTCCCCAGCCTGCCGGTCATCGTACAATTAAAGAGGAAAGCATAGTGGTGAACTGTAAAAGGGTCCACCACCAAGCATGCAGTACGTTGCAAAATGATAGGCGGGAGTTAGTAATTTTAGCGCTAATAAGGGGTTATCGGATGTCAACCCCGTGCATGCAGTGAGAACATCTCAACCCTCGCTAAACACTCTAAACCATTCACTCACATAATATCGACACAATAAACACAAAGACAACACAGTACGCAACATAGTACACCAAGAAACAATTAGTACGAGCGCTTGCCAGCTTAGCATATAAATATAATTAAAACAATTGATCTTATCATCAAAACACAAATGGGCTTCGACGTTTTGAGAAAAATAGGAAGAAGTCACTCTATAAATGTCGGTTCTAAACTAAATCGGTGAAAATCATGTAGTCTCAAAAAACTCATATGAACAAAAGTATTGTTTTTAAATGGTTGTGTACGCATGTTTGAGAAAAATAGGAAGCTACTTTAAACAAATTCTATGCGTTATATCAATTAAGGGTATCAATTAATTTGGAAGTACGATATCCGATATTATCTTCTATTATATATCGAGAGTTGAACGTGAACATATGTTTAGTGACATGTTTTGTCACGTGATACATGCGGTAATGGCCGGCTATTTTGAGTGGGAGAGAAAATTTGTGAAAATCTGGATTATTAAATAACATTGTGGACTTTTTTACCGCAAAATATCTTAAAGTGATCAGTAGTGTACTTATGTTTGAAATAGTATGCCTAAAAAAGGGAAAAATAAACGGAAAACGAGAAACAGTAGTGATGAAAGTGACAATGTAAACAAAGGTAAGATTTTCAAACAGAGAGGCCCGTCACAGGAGCAGGATTTAAACATTTCAGTGAGTGAAATCGTAGGTCAAGCACATTCGGTGCTTTATAATACGGACATTGTGAGATGTGAAAATGGCCATGATAACAGTGTATTTGTAGTAGATACAGGTGATAATCAGGACTTAGTGAACTTTTCGGACAAAATGGCGAATTGCAATCCGGAACCCTCTAACAAAGACATTATGAATGTATTGGATGTTATCAGTAAGCGGCTAGGATTAGTGGAAGAAAAATTAGGGGACATTAAACAGTTAGAACAGAAGGTGACTAGTTTTGAGAAAGAGTTAAAATCCTTATGGCTAGCATTGGACAATCGTACCAAACGCGTCGAGGAGAGGGTCACCAAGGTCGAGGACGTGGTCGAGGGCACAGATATCGCGGTGGGCCTGCTATCGAACAAGGTCACGGACCTCGAGAAGGAACGTGACGAACTCCGGGACGACGTGGTGTACCTCAAATCCCAGTCCATGCGGAACAACTTGGTGTTCACGAACGTCCCTGAAGACAACACCGGGGTCAACGAGTCCGCGGAGGTAACTGATCGAACGTTACGTGAGCATCTACAACAAGCTCTCAAGATTGCCAAGGAGACCGTAGACAGCATACGCTTCGAGCGCGTACACAGGTCCGCTGGGCAACCGGTACCTGGCAAGGTTAGAACAATTGTGGCAAAATTTACGTGTTTTAAGGACCGAGAACAAGTGCGAAGGCAGTGGAAGGAACTGAAGGACACCGCATTTCATATGTATGAACAGTACCCGCCGGAAGTGATTGCTAAGCGGAGGAAACTCGTACCCAAGATGAAGGCGGCCAGGGAACATGGTAAACGCTCCTGGATAGCCTACGACACGTTGTACGTTGACGGCCGGCCGTTGCGCGACTAGGGGCACGCCGGAGGTGAGCTGTCCGTACTATCATGGAACGTGCATGGACTTACGCAAGGCAAGCAATGCAATAGTGATTTTGTAAATATTGTTGCTAATCATGATATATGTTTTTTTTATGAATCTTGGGCAAGTTCTTCTACTAAAATTAACCTTAATGGTTATATCACACATAATTTTTACAGAAAGTTGCAAAACAGAAATGCACGCCGATGTAGCGGGGGTATAGTTTTAATGTATAAAGAACACTTAAAAGATGGTATACAGATTGTGAAAAATCACCATGATATTATTATTTGGATAAAGTTGGATCGTGTGTTTTTTAATATAAATGAGGATATCTATTTATGTGGTTCATATATTTGGTGTGAAGATTCACCAGCATATAATTCATTTAATAACATCAACTTGTTTGACACACTTGAAAATGATATTTCTACATTTGATTGCTTAGGTTCTGTGTTTCTATGTGGTGATTTAGATAGTAGAGTGAGTAATAAAAATGATTACATAATCCACGATAAATGTAATATGTCTGTTGATGAAGTAGATTATGAACCAGACAATACCCCTGTTAGGGCCTCTATCGATAAAAACCATAATAGTCACGGTATTAAATTATTAGATCTGTGTAAATCTTCATGTTTACGTATTGTTAATGGTCGAATTGGTAATACAAACCAGTTCACCTACCTATCACGTAACGGTACATCTGTTATTGATTATTTGTTGAGTAGTGAACGTCATTTTTCATTGATCAGTGATTTTACTATTGGGCATTTTAATGAATGGAGCGATCATGCCCCGTTACATTTTTCATTTGTATGTAATAATGTATCACCTGATGTTAACAGTTATTCTGAGACACGATTTAAGTGGAATGATTTGTATAAGGCGCAATTTCGGTCTGGTATTATTGCCAAATTGCCCGACTTAAATAATATTGTATTTAATTTAAATAACTATACTAAACAGTCGATAAACGAGGCTTTGAGCAATTTTACTGATACTATACGGAGTGTTGCTGATCCTTTATTTACGAAACGCACTTATTCTGAAAATAAACCTTGTTTTGATACTGAGTTTCGTATGAAAAATGCAGACTGGTTTGATCAAGACTGTGTGAATGCTCGAAATACGTATTTAGATGCCTTAAACCTGTTTAATTGTTATAAAACTGATGCAAATAGAATAGATTTATGTGAACGTAAATTATTGTATAAGAATATAATTTGTAAGAAAAAAAATACATTTTATAAACGTAAAATGTCCGAAAAAGAGAGCCTTAAGAAAAGTAAACCACGAGATTTTTGGAAGTATTTCAAGAGCTCAAATAAGTCTGTTGCTAATAAGATAGCATTAGATACTTTTCGTGAATATTTTGAAAAGCTTGGCAGTGATGTATTTAACTGTACAAATGAAGACGCGGAATATTTTTGTGAAAATAATGATTTTGCTAATCCTAATGGGTCCTTCCCAGAACTTGACCAGCCCATCACGATTGATGAAATTTTAAATGCTGTAAAATCTTTAAAAAGAGGGAAGGCTTTTGGTAGTGATTGTTTACTGAATGAATATTTTATTGAAAGCATAGACATATTATCGGCTCATTTATGCGATATATTCAACTGCATTTTGAATTCGGGTTTTTACCCAGATAAATGGATGGAAGGGATTATAATTCCTTTACACAAAAAAGGTGATATAAATGATGTAAATAATTATAGAGGCATTACGCTAGTTAGTTGTTTCTCAAAGGTTTTTACTACTGTACTCAATAGGCGACTTGAAAACTTTTGTAATGAGCATAACATAATTTCGGATGCTCAGTTCGGATTTCGGAAAGGAAAATCCACTGTTGATGCGATTTTTATACTTATGTCATTAGTCCAAAAATACTTGAATGAAAACAAACGATTGTATGTTATTTTTGTCGATTTGATGAAATGTTTTGATTCTATTTATAGAAATGCATTATGGCTTAAGATGTATAGATGTGGTATTAATGGCAAATTACTTAGAATTATACGCAATATGTACCAAAAAGTCAAATCATCTTTCAAATCCTGTGCTAATTATACTGATTATTTTAATTATGCTGTTGGCTTACGTCAAGGGGGGGTAATGTCCCCTCTTTTGTTTTCTCTTTTTGTTGAAGATTTGGAGCTATATTTGCAAAATAATATAGATTCAGGTTTGCAATTAGATGATATAGTACTAATGTTATTGCTATTTGCGGATGACATGGCCATTGTAGGAAAAACACCTGCTGAAATACAAGTACATTTAGATACATTAAATAATTATTGCGATTCGTGGGGACTTAAAGTAAATATTGCCAAAACTAAAATTATGGTTTTTCGTAAACGTGGCGGGTTATTAGCCAGTGAGCATTGGACCTACAATGGAGACGTTATCAACGTAGTGAATGATTTTAACTATTAAGGGAATGTTTTCAATTATACTGGAAATTTCGCTCTTAATCAGGAGCATTTAGTTGGTAAAGCTCTTAAGGCAATGAATGTTTTATTATGTAAATGTAAAGTATATGATTTGAGTCCTAACACTTTATGTCAGTTGTTCAATGCCTTTGTTGTGTCTGTTCTTAGTTATGCATGTGAGATTTGGGGCAATACTAAATCTAAAGAAATTGAAAGAATTCATTTAAAATTTTGCAAAAGGTTATTAAAGGTACTACCTAATACATGCAATGAAGCTGTGTATGGTGAACTTGGAAGATATCCCCTATATGTTAATAGATATATAAGAATTATGAAATATTGGTTGAAAGTAATAAATACTGACAATATCATTCTAAAGACTGTGTATGGACACGCTTTACAGGACTGTAATAGCGGAAAAACGAACTGGGTAAGCAGTGTTAAGAAATTACTAGATGATTACGGTTTTTCTTATGTATTCGATAATGCTTCATATATAAACAGTGACGTATTTTTGTATGACTTTAGAATTAGAATTTTAGATGCCTTTAAACAAAATTGGTGTGGTACCTTAAACAACAGTTCTGTGTTAACATTGTACAAAGATATTAAAACTAGTTTGGAATATGAAACATATTTAGATATTTTGCCAAGAAGTTTACGTCTATATTTTACTAGACTCAGACTATCTGTGCATCCACTCAGAATACAGACTGGTAGATATGCCAACAATAGAACACTTCGTGAAGAAAGATATTGCCTAATTTGTAATAGTTTAGATATAGAAGATGAATTTCATTTTGTATGTATTTGTCCTTGTTATATTGATATTAGAAAGAAATACTTAAAACGTTGTTATTACAAACGTCCTTCTGTTTTTAAATATTTGGAGTTACTGAAATCACATGACAAGATAGAAATAATAAAACTTTCGTTATATGTTAAAGAATCAATTATATTAAGAAACGCATTATTAACTATTGAAAGGTAGTTACTTAGTTCAACCTCCTACTCTTATTTACTATACTACATAATAATAATAATAATGAAATGATAAATTATACCATTTGTATATATTTCACCATTGAAATCACATGACAAAAAATAATAAAACTTCCGTTATATGTTAAAGAATCAATTGTATTAAGAAACGCTTTATTAACTATTGAAAGGTAGTTACTTAGTTCAACCTCCTACTCTTATTTACTATACTACATAATAATAATAATAACAATAATAATGAAATGATTAATTATACCATTTGTATATACTTCACCATTTACTTGTATATATACGTTGACATCATATATGCTAATATGTATGTATTGTAGACGATGTACTTTGTACAAGTCTGAATAAAAAGTCTGTCTGTCTGTCTGTCTGTAAAAGGGTCCACCACCAAGCATGCAGTACGTTGCAAAATGATAGGCGGGAGTTAGTAATTTTAGCGCTAATAAGGGGTTATCGGATGTCAACCCCGTGCATGCAGTGAGAACATCTCAACCCTCGCTAAACACTCTAAACCATTCACTCACATAATATCGACACAATAAACACAAAGACAACACAGTACGCAACATAGTACACCAAGAAACAATTAGTACGAGCGCTTGCCAGCTTAGCATATAAATAAAATTAAAACAATTGATCTTATCATCAAAACACTGTTGGGCTTCGACGTTTTGAGAAAAATAGGAAGAATGTTAGCAAAAACACGGGTTATCGATGAGTCGCCACATTTTTACATGGAGCGTATAGGGAAAAATTGTATTATTGCTTAATTGTAGAAATTCTATGTGATCGCTTAGATGCTAACGGTTTCTTAAAATACAATTTATTATCTTTATTTTGATATAAGTTTCATATGTTTATGTTAAAAGGATCGTGGTCTGTTTTCGTGTTTAAATACACCATCTAGTGTCCTTATATGTTCTATATAAAATTCTTAAAATATGTCGAACATGTGTTTTTTAATTGTAAATATATCGCATAATTACGAAACTGAAGCCTTAAGTGCCAATTGTTTAAATATGTGAAACAATAATCTTTATCTTGATATAGTTTTTTTTCTACTTACAATAATTATAGATGGTCTGTTTTACAAGCAAAGATTAGCGAATTTTTTTTTAATTATTCAATTATTGTTGTTGTTTGCGATAAGCAGACGACGCGGAGAAATATATTACCGCCCAAGGCGGTATCAGTTTATCGATCAAACTGTACATTTGATCCGATTGTTCATGCAAGTATGTTTGTTTTGTGTATACAAGCATTGAAAATAAAATATTTAACAAGTATAAATTTGATGTTGTAGCACTTTGATGTTATAAGTTAATTTTTAAATGAGTTTTATTTCTATAATCTCTTTTAATTGTTGTTAGAATGACAAGGCTATATTTAGTGTTCATGATGTATTATTTATGTTTGTGTTTATTGTAAATCAAGATGATATTTTAATAAAGAATACAATCAATTTAATATTTATAACAGTAAATAATTTATTAAAGTTTTTTTCAGTACAATGATCTGAAGGATAATAACTGCTGGAAAGTAATTACCGACACCTAATTATGCTGTAAATTCATCGCATTTCCAACAGATTAATTGACAATTATTCGCATGATGTCAATTATGCTAATTAACACAACGTTCACACTTTGTGATCACACTTTACACATAATGAACTGCTAGACTGGGGATTAAGACTGTGAACATTAAAGATAGTATTTTCTACTCAATTTTGTCGTGACAATGATTTGCATATATTATGTCAATCATGCCAATTATTGTTGAACAAATATTCACACCTTATAATACAAAAGGATACGTTTGACCAGAGATGGAATAAACTGTGAACTTTTCTTGATGCTCTGGCTTCTGCCAAGTCATTGAGTACCTTCATTGTGGCTTTCTAGGCTATTGTGTTTTTTTGTATTATATTTACACGAACATATTTGTGTTTTACTGATATTGCCTATTGATGCTGCCTTGTTGGTTAGAGATTAGATCATGGCGGGGATTTCTTTATTTACACTGTCCTGTTTTAATGGGATGACATTAGGGTAAGTGTAAGGTTTGGTGCTCCGTAGAACCGGTTTAAACCCCCAGTGGCCTTTGTTACCACTGACCGTTCCAAGTCGGTAGCCCTATTGTCAACCCTTTTGTGTTTGTGATGTCGTTTGCATTTTTTATTACTTTTGGTTTCTCGTTTGTCTGTTTACGTGTTTGTTTTTGTGTTTTGTGGTTGACTGTCGTCCTTGAATGCTGATTTCCCTGTCCGTTATTTTTATATTTCTTTACACATAGTTCCAAATTCTTCTCAATTTGGAAAATTTTCCTTTGATGTTTAAAGTTATGGGCGAACAGCTGTTGAATCATCGCTTCGTCGTTAAGAGCTCGATCTAAAATTGACTATAAACTGCTTAATGAAGATGAATCTTTACCAGTTTCATGAAGACATGTGGTGCTAAGACTATTATTCTTACGTTGAGAGAAAAGATTTGGCGAAGAAAGAGTAAATAAAATAAGTGTGCTCTAGTTCTGTTTCCTATTTGATTTGAGAAAATCTAAGTTTTGCATTAAGTCACTCTATAAATGTCGGTTCTAAACTAAATCGGTGAAAATCATGTAGTCTCAAAAAACTCATATGAACAAAAGTATTGTTTTTAAATGGTTGTGTACGCATGTTTGAGAAAAATAGGAAGCTACTTTAAACAAATTCTATGCGTTATATCAATTAAGGGTATCAATTAATTTGGAAGTACGATATCCGATATTATCTTCTATTATATATCGAGAGTTGAACGTGAACATATGTTTAGTGACATGTTTTCCAAACTTGACATTGTACCAACAATTTTAAGGAAAATATATGCCTTATATAATGCATATTTACTACGAAAATTAACATTTGTACACAAACAAATAGTTAAACGCGAAACTATTCCACGTGTCGATCTCTAATTATAAGCACAGACCTTGTAGTTAGATCTGTGTTACTAATTATCTTATATAAGCCCGACATAAAAGTATGTGTCTTGATTGTAAATAATTTTCAATGCGCAATTAAAAAATAACAGACCTAATAACAAATAACACAGGACACTGAACTGATATCTATTTCACGTGACACAGTGCGTACATTGACAAAATTTTGCTGCCTTTAAAGCCATATATCATGAAGAGTTGAATGAATAAATGTTTAATTCCCTTCTTAACACTCACCCTTCCCATAGGAGTAACACGACAACAACACACATATTATAAATATATATTTATTATTTATTGGTTTAAGCCATTGGACGACCGACTGACCGATCTTATTATCGTTAATTAATAACACACTTCACCTTCAACTTATAATACGATACATAAGAAACTACACCTATAAAATATAGCAATTTCTCATCACATGACATGTCAAACTGAATCCAGATCACTTATGCGAACTATACAGTACATATAAAGCAAACGCAATACTTCCCGATTACCGAATAAGCAAAGGAGATACGATTTTGTATCTACTATTTTAGCATACAACCAACCCAGTATTCTCCCTTATATAATACACTTTCCTTCGACTGAATTACTTAATTACTAAGCAACTTTTTAATGGTGATAAATTAACTATAAACTGTATTAAACAAATGTTATCATTTCTAAGATATAAAATGTCATCCTTACTGCACCAGATCCACCAATCACGTCGTACTGTAAACAGAGCACCATCGACGTGATACCGAGCCGTCCGCTAAAAACCTACGTATGGAAAACATGCATCCGATAACATTTTTATTCAAGGTATCACTCAGGATAAGATCTCGGACTTGACCTTTAACTATCAAATGTACAAACGTCTCCATAATCAATGGAATCAATACAGCCCGGACAATATCAATATCCTGAAATGTCTTCAAAACCGTAATATGTAAGCTACTGCAACAACATTTACTAGGAATCTAAAGTTTGAACGTGTTAACTGGTCAGTCATCCAACGCTGAATGGCAACAACTGGCGTTCTACACGCCACTTGCACTCCACTGAGAGTACGCACCCTATGAGAATCATTCACATGAAGAGAAATTAATTATCGTCTAATTCGCTTCTCTCAAGCGACAATAATTTCATTTCTCTTCTTAACACTTACCCTTCTCATAGGAGTAACACGACAACAACACATACGTCATAAATATATATTTATTATTTATTGGTATAAGCCATTGGACGACCGACTGAACTAAAAGAACGGGCTCAAAATTGTAACAACAAAATACCAGTATCTAAGCAACTAACATATATGAATTCAAATCTCCATTATTAAACATATAACATATGAGACATTTCTAAACCCAGATACTTGTACACTATTCCATAGAATTTAAACATAAATACATCCTGTGTCTACCCGACACTCCATGTTATATATATCATATAACAATTTCTGTTTAAAACCAATACCTTGGTACGCTAGACCTTAGAATGTAAACCTCAATACGTCCTGTGTCTATCCGACACTGACTCCATGTAATTGATATAAAATAAGTTCTGTTTCAACCGAAATATTACATAAATGAATTCAACCATTATTAAACATATAACATATGATACATTTCTAAACCAAGATATTGGTACACTATTCCATAGAATTTAAACATAAATACGTCCTGTGTCTACCCTACACCGACTCCATGTAACGGCTATAAAAGTATTTGTGTTTAAATCCAAAGTGTTGGTATACTTGACCTTAGAATTTAAACCTAAATACGTCCTGTCTATCCGACACTGAGTGCATGAAATTGATATAAAGCAATTTCTGTTTAAAACCAAGATATTGGTGCACATAAGTCCGTAAAATGTAAAACATGTTTACGTCCTGTGTTTATCCGACACGGACTATCTGTAATTGATATAAAACAAGTTCTGTCTAAAACTAAAATATTGGTACACTAGTCCATCGAATTTAAACATAAATACGTCCCGTGTCTAACCGACACTGACTCCATGTAATTGATATTAAAGACGTTATGTTTCTTACTTTAGCTCTCAGGTAAACCTATTTAAATTTCAAGTACCGCCCGAATCTTATATTTTTTGGTGTAAGTCGCAGGACTGACCGACTGTACGTACCATATAATTCACAATACTTTTACAACACATACAATCTAAATTCAAATCATCATCTCAATAACATCATTTATCTGAACACCTTACTAATCTCGATGTTATATCAACTGTTATTATAACATAAAATACAACTTGCCCCGAGTCCAATGACTCGCAATGATAATTTTACAAAAAAAGAATTACAATTCTCAACCCCCTAGTCACGTGACTCCCAGTCAGGCACATCTAATCCTGATTCAAGTGACTCTCCATTAGATTTACAAACGTCTTAACCCCGAGTCACACGACTCGCACTCAAACATTTACTTCTGAGTACAGTGACTCAATTCTATTTTGAATCCAGTGACTTTAAATTAAATTTCTGAGTCCAGTGACTCTAAATTCTACTTATGAGACCAGTGAATCTCAATTCCATTTCTGAGTCCAGTGACTCAATTCTACTTCTGAATCCAGTGACTCAATTCTACATATAATTCACAATACTTTTACAACACATACAAACTAAATTCAAATCATCATCTCAAAAAATCATTTATCTTAACACCTTACTAATCTCAAAGTTATATCAACTGTTATTATAACATCACATACATCTCGCAATAATCATTTTACAATTCTCTGACCCCGAGCACGTGACTCCCAGTTAGGCACATGTAATCCTGTGTCAATTGACTCTCCATTATATTTATAAAACTTCTAAACCCGGAGTCACACGACTCGCACTCATATACATCTACTTCTGATTACAGTTATTCTCAATTCTACTTATGAGTCCAGTGACTCTCGATTCTTGTTCTGAATCAAGTGACTCTACATTCTACGTCGGAGTCCAGCGACTCTCAGTTCTAATTCTGAATCCAGTGTTATTATAAACAACTTACATAAAACATGCAAAACTTCAAAACATAAACCAATTCAATATATAACATTAAAGTGTCTATTACAAATTCACTTAAAATTCTCCTTAAAATAAATTCTTACGTCTATAGTGGACCGCACCTTTGACTGCCCGGTTCATTGCACCTGGCATACGCCCTTTACCACCCCAAATATATATAGTATAGTCACTTACTTTATACGCAAAACCAAATGCCTTACGACTATATTTGCTTTTGTCCTATACAGGGGAGCTCGTATCAACATTACACATACTGTTGAATCAACCAGTCTAAATGCGTGCCCTCATGAAATCACTCGACAAGCAATTGTTCCAAGTTTTTTCCACGCATGTAGCAATCCGCATGTAGCAACAAGGTATACGGTAGAATCTTACAGTCTAAATTCATGTCCACACGAAATAACATCACACGGAATGACGAAAGACACGACAAGGAAGTGTTTTTTTCTTTTATTATTATTATTACTGTTATTATATTATTATTATTATTATTATTATTATTATCATTATTATCACATACATCAGTCTACTTGCATTTATACCTAACCCTACCTAACCCTACCTAACCCTATGTGCAGATACCCGCACATAGTTACCAACAAGCCGATAGCGGCTCGTTGCACCGGGCATACGCCCATTATTACCACCCGAAACAGGGTATTATATTCATATACTAGTATGCAGATACCTGCATGTAATACCAAATGTCATACGGTCTGATATAACCATATTAGGTTACATGGCATAAGCCATCAATGATTTCGGACAAACAGCTCACCACCCACACAGTATATGCACAAAAGTGTAGGTTTATTATGCCGGATATCGTATTGAGAGGTTCACACAGTATGTTACACCATTGAGCTTAAATATGCATGATATGCATACTTTCTATCAGTAATTATTTATACATGTACATCTTATATTTCAAATAAACCAATTTCCCAACATGTATCATGCGCAAGTTGTAATAGGGCATGCCCTAGACGTCTACCGTCGCAGCAATTCTTAAAGGCAGCCAGAGAAGTCCATCGTCCTACCACTTACTAAGAAAGACCGCCCCTCATTCATTAAAACATAATAGACTGAGTTATATTTCTTTTCAGTGAAAACAAAAATATAACGCTTTAATAACTGTGGAAACCAATCTTAGCTTCACTCAACCAGCATTTATAGGGGGATAGAGGAGCACAACCCCTCTTTCATTACCAAACTGGAGAATTTCACTACCATACAAAAACTACTTATCTTTTGAATTCGTCTTTTACTTTAATCGTTCCTCACTCGGAATACGAACCCAGGATCTCCGCGACCGTGTCAGATTCTAACCTATCATCTGTCGAGGACATTACTATTTCACATACACACATGTATCTAGCAATCAAATGTACACTCGTCAGCATTTTGATTACATGCCGTAGACACTTCACTTGATACACACCCCAGTCACACTGTACTACAGTGATATCCCTTTATGTATCAGCTCTCTTCTATATAGCTGTATATAAAATGTACCACATTTACACAACCATGCATGACGTTCACGTGCAAGCTTACGCGTGACAGCATACAACACTAAAATTGTGTTGTAAACATTTTACAATAATTCACAGCAACCACGAACTATATCTCATCTTTGCTATTATCATTTTCTTAGGAAATATAACATTTCAGGATATTCATCATGTTCAAAGCTTTTTAAAACCTGAAGTAATGAAAAGACAATTCGTGTAGAAAACGCAAATAAATAATTCAATATTTACACCTGTGCCGGCTACACTACTGATCCTATAAATACCGTTTGTAAATTAACAATACTTATCTGTATTTTTTCTTTTCCATGTGTTCTAGCGTGTTCACTGATAGTTCTCTCGCTGTGTAACATAATACCACCCAGTATAAAATTTAAACGTGTTAACTGGTCAGTCAAACGCTGCATGGCAAAAACTGGCGTTCTACACGCCACGTGCACTCCACTGAGAGTGCACCCCCTATGAGAATCACTCACATGAAGAGAAGTTAATTATCGTCTAATTCGCTTCTCTCAAGAGACAATAATTTCATTTCATACAAAAATCCATTACACATGTATTTCTCTGTCCAATGATGGTATTTTCCTTTCTTTAACATTTTAGGCAAACCAGGAGTCAGAACGAAACTTTTGCTATATCAAAAATGGTGGTATTTTTATCTTTTAAACAGCTTTTTATAGAATTTCTCACTATTATAATGCCATTTAAATAAAAATACACTTTATAAAAACTATTCTCAGTTACAACTTATTAAAAGCTTGTTTATAAAAACGTAATTCATGTAAATATTAAACTGATTTTTTAAAAATGTGTTTTGCTTAAATTTACAAAAGTGCATTTATATTTTCACGATAAACACTACATATGGTCATTATAGATACATAATGATATCCACTGTGTTATGGCCCCCATAAAGTGTATAAGTGAGACAGCCGACACGCTAAATTACATAACGACCGTGGCGGCTTTACCGATATCGATATCTGCGGGAGATAAATCAGTACTAAACTGTCACCAAGAGTTACATTTCGTGATATTATTGTTTTTTTCAGTCGATTTCGAATTGAGGAAGGTTCTTCCATATGAATATCTCATTTCTAACTGAAATAACTGAGCGGAAAAAGTGTTTTTCTATTTTTAGACTGTGGCCTTGGCTCCAGTGGCCCTAAATGCAATTCAAGCTTCCTTTTCATATACGCTACCTACCCATAAAGTTGCATTCCAATATATCATATCCTAATGAATTTATTGAGCGGAAACAAAGTGTGACAGACTGACTGATAGACGGAGTGAAATCCTAACCAAGAGTGTCAAGATGGCCATGAATCGATCACCTGAGGATCTTTGCAATGATGGAAAAAGTATCCTCTTGCAAATGCTGATTGAAGATGTTTTTAAGTCTAGATTTAAGTAAACACATGCACAATCTCTACATACAAACTTTGGACCCAGGAGTTGCAGCCATCTTTGACCCCGGCGACATCAAATGAGCAAACTGATAACATTTTCAATAAAGGTCAAGTTTCATCATTAAGTACCTATGACTTTTCTACACTATATACAATCTTACCACATCATCTTATTAAAGACAAGCTAATTTCTCTTATTCAAAAAACATTCGCTAGAGAAAATACTACATTTTTGGCATGTAATAATATTAAAGCGTTTTTCACTAACGGCAGTTTAGACAATTATACTATGTGGACTTGCTATGAAGTTTGTGAAGCACTCATCTTCCTATTAGATAATATTTTCGTCAGGTATGGTACCACCGTTTATAGACAAATTGTTGGTATCCCTATGGGTACGAACTGCGCACCAATTGTCGCAGATTTGTTTTTATTTTGCTATGAAAGGGATTTCATGTTGAGTCTTTCACCAGATAACCAGGCAGATATTATTGAAGCTTTTAATGACACCTCTCGGTATCTGGATGACATACTGAACATTGACAACCCTTTCTTTCCAACTATGGTTCATAATATTTATCCTAAAGAACTTCGGCTTAATAAAGAAAATATATCTGATAATAACGCTTCTTTTCTTGATTTAGATCTCTCGATTGAAAATGGTAAAATAATTAGCAAAATCTATGACAAGAGAGATGATTTTAATTTGGACATTGTTAATTATCCCCACTTGGATGGGGATGTTCCCCGAGCAACTTCTTATGGGGTGTATCTGTCTCAACTTATTCGTTTTTCTAGAGCTTGTACTCGAGTTGAGGACTTTAATATTCGTAATCTTTGTATAACTAAAAAGTTACTCAATCAGGGTTACCGTTACCATAAACTTCGTAAAACCTTTGCAAAATGTTATTATCGTAACCCTGATCTTCATTCCAAATATAAATGTAATTTAAGGACTCTTCTGCGACAAGGACTATCACAACCTGACTTCTATGGTGATGTGATTTATAAACTTCGTACGATTCTTGGTCATGATCACTTTCATACTATCTTTGTTAAACTTGTTAAAAAGTTTATCAAAAGAGGTTATGACCCTATCATTTTGCAACGTACTGCATGCTTGGTGGTGGACCCTTTTACAGTTCGCCACTATGCTTTCCTCTTTAATTGTACGATGACCGGACATGCTGTGGACCCTGTGATGACGCCTACCTAAAGCCCATTGGGACGGTGGCGTTTGATGTTTGTCCATGATATTTCTTGTCGTGCCCTTAATGGTTTATTCTCTTACTGCTCTGGCTTCTGCAAAGTCATTGAGTACCTTCATTGTGGCTTTCTAGGCTATTGTTTTTTTGTATTATATTTACACGAGCATATTTGTGTTTTACTTATATTGCCTATTGATGCTGCCTTGTTGGTTAGAGATTAGATCATGGCGGGGATTTCTTTATTTACACTGTCCTGTTTTAATGGGATGACAGTAGGGTAAGTGTGAGGTTTGGTGCACCCTAGAACCGGTTTAAACCCCCAGTGGCCTACTTTGCCACTGACCGTTCCAAGGCGGTAGCCCTATTGTCAACCCTTTTGTGTTTGTGATGTCGTTTGCATTTTTTATTACTTTTGTCTTTTCGTTTGTCTGTTTGCGTGTTTGTTTTTGTGTTTTGTGGTTGACTGTCGTCCTTGAATGCTGCTTTCCCTGTCCGATATTTTTATCCAGGGGTTTAGCGCTCATTTATACATAACAAGAAAATAAGAGTGCCTGTGGATGATCTACAAGCTAAAATGGCTTTTCATCATTCAATCAAAGGTTTTCATCATTAAATTCCTTTCAATACCTTTTTACAAGTGCAAAACACTACAAAACCCTCAAACGAAATTTAAACGCACAACTCCATCCAAACAATTTAAACGAAGATTTTTTAAGTTTTCCCTATATGTCTATGTAAAACATGCACAATTTTTATATTCAAACTTTAACAAAAGGAAAACCGCATCCAAACAGGAAACAATAATAAAAATGAAGAATTAAAAAAAAAACAAAAAAAAAACAACAAATGTCACTGTGACAAATGCCCCCGAAGTGGTTTTGACCTTTGACCTCTAACTCAAAGTGTCACCTTGACCTTGGAGTCACGGACCAGCGACACGTCCCCTTATGGAAAATAATGGCTTGCCGCGAACTATTCTGGCGAACCATTGATTAATATATAGCGAACCATCAGCGAATATATTTATATTCACCAAAGAAATATAAAAAAATCGGACAGGGAAAGCAGCATTCAAGGACGACAATCAACCACAAAACACAAAGTATTTCTTGGAGGTTCATTTTTGACATGAAAATTAGGTCTGCCGCGAACAGTTCTCACGGTTAATTGGCGAACATTAAATCGTTCATGAATAATTTAACAGAAAGCACAGTTCGCCAATAGTTCGCTGCAAAACATGTTCGCCAACCATTCACACAACATTCATTTTTAACATGCAAATTATTAGGTCTGCTGCAAACAGTTCTAGCGAATACTTGGCGAACATTCAACTGTTCGCAAATGATTCACTAGAAAGCATTGTTCGCCAGTAGTTTGCAGCAGGAACAGTTCTCTGAGTATTCACCAAATATTCATTTTTGAAATGCAAATTAGGTCTGCCACGAACAGTTTTCGCAAATAATTGGCGAACATTAAATTGTTCACAAATTATTCACAGTAGAAACTGTTCGCATAATATTCACCAAATATAAATAAGAAATTCCAATTTCTAATTTATATTTGGAAAATTGTTCAGCTTTTCAATATTTTCTGAAATTATTATGAAAATAATTTGATTTGGAATTTTAGTGAAATAATCTTTCTTTAATATTATAGCCTGTATTAGTAAAATACAAATTAACAATGGCCTATACTACCTTCTTGAATCGTTAATAATATAATTCGCCCATTTATATTGAATAGGAAAAGTAAACCTTGTAGCCACCAGTTGTGGAAAAGACATATACTTTCCTAACTTTAGGCGAACATGTTTGGTTCCGCAACGACCTTCGTCTAGTTACTTCCCTTACATGAATCGTCGCCATTTATATAAAATAAACACATTATTGAACAGTTTACATAACACGTCATTTCCAATATTTATCGAAATAACACTGTTTGTTGAACATGTCGAGTCAAATTATATCAGCTCTGTAGAAAACAAGGTTGACTGAGTACATTTTCATTGATAAGTTGAAGTAATTTAGACTGCGTTTTACGAAAAACCGGTGGTGACTTCACTCTTCAAAATTCAGACTTCAGAGTTCACACTTCAGACTCAGGATTCAGACTTCGGAATTCACACATCAAACTTCAGAGTTCACATTACCTCATCATTGCATTCAAATAAATACAACAGGAATAAGTTATCGTTGTCATGTTTTGTTAAATATTGCTGTATATAACGTTATAATAATATGCAGATTATTCATAAAGTAAAGAACAGTCTGCATCCTTGCATATACTTCATGCATATGTTATACAGGCCATAAGGGCCTATAAAAAGAAATATAAAAAGATCGGACAGGAAAAGTAGCATTCAAGGAGGACAGTCAACCAAAACACGTGGCATATTTGTGTTTTACTTATATTGCCTGTTGATGCTGCCTTGTTGGTTAGAGATTAGATCATGGCGGGGATTTCTTTATTTACACTGTGCTGTTTTAATGGGATGAAAGTAGGGTAAGTGTGAGGTTTGGTGCACCCCCAGAGGCCTTTGTTGCCACTGACCGTTCCAAGGCGGTAGCCCTATTGTCAACCCTTTTGTGTTTGTGATGTCGTTTGCATTTTTTATTACTTTTGTCTTCTCGTTTGTCTGTTTGCGTGTTTGTTTTTGTGTTTTGTGGTTGACTGTCGTCATTGAATGCTACTTTCCCTGTCCGATATTTTTATCTTTCTTGACAAGTATCATACGAGGATGACAACGATAGTTCCTACACTCTTTGCACTAACCATAATATCATCTATATTTTGCTCATCTGGACAAACGACCTTTATAACTTCACCCATAACAATAGCTTTTCTAACTGTGTCATTTTCAAAATTCTCTTCATCGAGTCCAAAAATGCTTAAAGTATATTTACGTGATTGAGCTTCAAGGCAGTCCACATGTTTTTCCAAGCTTTCAAATTCATCATGTTTTCTATCAATTTCCATTTTTAAAGCATTATATTGCAGCATTTCTTGGTTATATGATAAAGTTTCAAATTTTGATTCCATGTTATTAACGCGTTTATCAAGAGAAACCTGTTTTTCTTCTACATCTTTAACCGAAGACTTAATTTTACACACTTCAGACTTCATTGCTTTCATTTCGTTTTTAACCTGCAATACTTCCTCTTTGACTTGTGTGTTGTGCTATCCTTAGCGGCTGCAATAGCTTCCAATATTTGTTGAGTTTCTTCGGACGGACCTGGGTTCATCTCAACATCCGCATATAATATAAGACGATTTTCTGAATACTTGCGGTACGAGTTGTGGTAACTAAGACACGATCTAGCGTTTGTACGATAGATACATATGCATCCATATGAGTACACACACAGTTAGAATCCCTCGTTACAAAGTCATCAAATGATGAAAAGGCCCCCACTACAATATCTATAATAATAATAATAATAATAATAATAAATTCTTTATTTAAAGAAGGTTAACACATTATGACATACTATCAAGATATACACATCATATTTTCAATGCGGCCTTCTGTACATGAATTAACAAACATTTAGTGCTTTTAACAAATACACTAACAATAAAAACATTCAATCTTCGACAAACACTCAGTTATATTTGAATATAGAAGAAATCTGAGAAGTCTTACATAATGTACATATATATCCAACCAAAAGAAAAAAAAAAAAAAAAAAAATCATTCATGTTAATGTGCATTGTGCAATAAACATTTTATAATTATATTTAAATGACTGGATAGTAGGAAGAGAACGTATGTCGACCGGTATATTGTTCCAAACGTGTCGACCAAAGTCGCTAAATGTGTCTTTCATGTATTTAGTTAGCGGTTTTTGTGTAACAAGATCATTTCGTGTATCTGATCTGAGATTATACCTATTATTACATGAGAATGTCAAAAGTTGTGATATGTAATTAGGAGCTAGGTTGTTTATTGATTTATATATCAACACACCAGTATGATAATGACATCTGTTATGAAAAGAAAGCCACTGAAGTTCAACGAACATATCCTTAGAATTAGTTCGAAAAGGTTTGTTTAATATTATTCTAGCTGATCTTTTTTGAATTTTATGTATTTTATCTTCTATTTTTTTGCTTTTACCCCATACAGTACAGCAATAATCAAATGTAGACACAATATAGGCATTATAAAACATTATTTTCATATCATATGTTAAATAGTAAGATATACGTTTCAATAAGGCAATTTTAGAATTGAGTTTGGAACACATAGACCACAATGATGCATATGTGACTATACAGAAAATGGATCAGAAGATTAACAACATGGAAGTCAAAATCAGGGACATCGAGAGCAGTCGAGAGTTTGATAGTAGTCTTTTTGAAAATCTGAACAAAAAACAGGAACATATAGACAGTCTAGTGAAAAAGATGCAAACATACGATCAGGAACAAACTACAAGGGAAGCAGAGCTCAAATCATCGATTATTGATCTTCAGTGCCGCAGTATGAGAGATAACACTGCATGAAATATGGGGTTTAATCACAACTTAAATCTGAATTAAACTACACTTAAATTCCTAGTATAATGAGGTATCAGCAAGTTTAATTCCCTCTTTAATTTCGGATTTAATTCATCTTTAAATGGCAAAAATACCTAAATATTGTTATAGTTTAAGTTTGATTTAAACTCCAATTTTACATGAAATTTAATGAAATTTTGTTGAGGTTAAATGTGATATAGGAAAGACTGGTGTCCGCTTAAATTTCACTTAAACGCCACTTTTACATGAAATTTAATGGAATTTTATTGAAGGTAAATGTGGTGTAGGAAACACTGATTCTGCTTAAATTTCACTTAAACTCCACTTTTACATGAAATTTAATGGAATTTTATTGTAGATAAATGTGGTGTAGGAAACACTGGTTCTGCTTAAATTTCACTTAAACTCCACTTTTATATGAAATTTAATGGAATTTTATTGTGGATAAATGTGGTGTAGGAAACATTGGTTCTGCTTAAATTTCACTTAAACTCCACTTTTACATGAAATTTAATGGAATTTTATTGCAGATAAATGTGGTGTAGGAAACACTGGCTCTGCTTAAATTTCACTTAAACGCCACTTTTACATGAAATTTTATCGCGGATAAATGTGGTGTAGTAAACATTGGTTCTGCTTAAATTTCACTTAAACTCCACTTTTACATGGAATTTAATGGAATTTTATTGCGGTTAAATGTGGTGTAGGAAACACTGGTTCTGCTTAAATTTCACTTAAACTCCACTTTTACGTGAAACTTAATGAAATTTTATTGCAGATAAATGTGGTGTAGGAAACAATAGTACCTGCTTAAATATCACCTAAACTCCACTTTTACATGAAATTTAATTGCTGATAAATGTGGTGTAGGAAACAATGGTGTCTGCTTACATTTTACTTAAACTCCACTTTTACCAGAAATTTAATGAAATTTTATTGCAGATAAATGTGGTGTAGGAAACACTGATGTCTATTTAAATTCTACTTTTACATGACATGTCATGGTATTTTGTAGCAATTAAATGTGGAATAGGACACTTAAATGTGCATTAAATGCATAAAATTGGCATGCAACACAACTGATAAATAAAGCAGTTAAATAGATTTCAGTGGATTTAGTTTATGTCATTAAAAATGCCACACATCATTACACAACAAGAACATGGTATAGTAATCAAAAATGTACATGCATATGTTTCTTTTTTAAAACAATATAGACACTGAATTCTAATTCTGCATCGCCGAACACAAGGACACAACCCCCAATCCCTCCCCTCTCCACCCACCACAGTTAAAAGTGGGGCAAGTTAGTCCATGAACAAAACATGACTGTTTCTGCTTATGGTCTGTCCAGTGGTTCAACAAATCAGCCTCCATACATATTTTCTAACTCAAATTCTTTAAAGTTAAAAATATGAGCTTACAGAAAAAAGTTAACCAATGCAGATGAAGACACCGATGCCGGAGCGAGTAGCATAGCTCCTCATTTCTTTGAAAAGTCAACCTAAATAGTGGGTCGGACTCTTTTTTTTATATTTTGGACTGACTGGTATGATCTATTAAAGAGATTGTATATGCAGCATGTTACTGATGAACATCAAAGATTTCTGTGCATATAATAATTAAAAAAACATATCAATAAATAAATGTTGCTTGGCAGGAAAAAAAGGGGGTCGGTCAAATTAACAGAAACACATGTTTTTTGTTCTAGGCCTTATCCATTAATAACCCCCCAAAAATCTTACTAAATCATACTAAAATAACCCATGGAAATATTTCATATCCCAACAAATGAAGTTGCATCCAACACATCGCCTAGTGGTGTGCACACTTGTGTCAAGTTTCATTGAAATCTATTCATTCATTGCAATGTAATGGAGTGGTAACAAAAGGATCCCATAAGACATCTGAGTAGCATGTTTATAAAGTTAGAAGTTCATGATCAGAAGACAAGGTCATAACAAATAACAGAATCATACACTTTTTTTACAGAAACTTTAAATTATATTACTCTTAATTAAAAGATGAAACTAAACACAGAAAAACCTGGTGTGTTAATAACACGGAATACAGCAGGCTAGAAGGGAAATACTCTTTTAAATGAATACAGAACTGACTAAAACAAATAGTTCTATGTTTTGCAATAATTATATATAGCCATATCCATCAGTTCAAGAGAATTTCCCAGATCTCATTACGTGGTCCCGCCTTAATTCCATTAAGCGATGGGAAAGCTTATATAAGCAAGATTGTATAATGGATATTTCGACAATAAAACGCATTTAAAAACATTTTTTACTGAAAATATACGATAACCAGTTTAAAATTACGTATTAAGTGTTTAAATTTCGCATTATGCAAACTTTTTAAGACGAAATTAAGGTTTTATTACATACCCCATTTTCCCTTCTTGATGAAGGGGTTGGATGGGATATGAAAGTTAATACTCGGACCACGTAATGTGCAGAATCAATACACCGATTTTTATGAAAGGAACACACATTAATATATGTACAAAGTTACTCATCTGTATTGTCCAAAGAATGTAGTCAATATAAATTCAATTAATAACTGAATTTATTTACTATTGGAAGTTCTATTTCTTCAAGTATACATGTGAGCTAATTTACAAGTTTGTTGACCAAATTTAAAATGTCTAGTCTTTTCACTTTTAATAGCAAATACACTTTACAGTACATTTTCCTTAAAACGCACACATTCCCTTTAGACCTAAATATTGAACAACTTAAAAAAACTGTTTTTCACTTGTTTTTAAAAGTATCAATAAAAAGTGAAACAGACGACAAGAAGTTGAGGCAGTAGGATACCACTGACAAAGATATATGTTCTGCTACATATGTAGTATAGCGTCGATTGATCCTGGTTGCAGGCACCAGAAGTTTTAATGTAATATAGCGACGTGAAAATATCTTACTCAAAAATAGTCTTTAATATGTATTTTATCAAACTACTATCTAATTATATTACACAATAAAACTATACACAATTATTAACCAGAGTAAATAATCAGCTTTGATTAAATGTACAAGTTACAATTCGTAAGCAGTTCTAACTTTCAAAAGTGCGAGCTTAGCCGTCACAATGAATCTGAATTAATATCTATCAATCTGTAAGTATCTCTGACCAGTCTATAAGAATCTCCGTAAATATGTAAGGATCTGCCGAATGAAGGCAATCTCGTATCTTATATAGCGTGGCTATGTCCCACCTTTGAACTGTCACGTGTACCCTCGACCATAAACTCTAACCTCCGAAACTGGTTCTAGGACGCCACATTTGGGGTCGATCGTACAAATCTCCTCTTTTTGGAGTAAACAAAATATTTAACTTACTTTCCAAAATGCTGATACAGGGTATTTATATAATTCTCCCAAAGTTGCCCCGGTCATTTGGTTGTTTCAACAGACAAACCTCTACTTAACTAAAGGTTATGGTCATATTGTTACTATATATATACTTAATTGGATTGATTAACTTTCATGCGCATCAGTAATGAACTTTCAGAGGAAATGGTCAAACCCAGGCCTCTACAAACAACGTAATTAAGCTACTTCTGAGACAAATGACAGAGGCCGTGAATGAATGTTGGTCACCTAGTTTTTCATGTACATGTTATGATCAGCCATGGGTGCAATATAATATCTTACTTTAAGACCCCCGAAGCTCACTATAACACACATATACTAACATATAATATACTACATGTATATAATAATGAAACTCTACTGGAATGGTTAGAACACGAAACAACTGAAAACAAATGTGAATGTTTTACAAGCAAATTATGGAGGTGGTAAATATATGCAAGACTAATGTAAGACTAGCTATAAAAGTTCCATTTTAAGATTAAAATTTCATTACATTAAAACGTTACACTGTTTGATAGAATTTTCAGTTTTGAATCATTAAGAAAATATTTTGTTTAACGATATCCTACTGCCTATACAGTATACACATTTGTACAGGCCTCTACATTAACTTTTGGATCAGAAATCCACTTGTCCTGACCTATAATGAACTTGTCCGAAAATGAAATCTCAATTTTTTACTGTAAAAGAATTAAAACATGCAAAATAAAGCATTTCTATTCAGAGATTGCGATCAGATGAAGCGTGATACATGTACACAATCCGCAAAGCGGTCGTATGTGATTGTCGCAAAATGTTCAAGCGATTTTTATTTCGTAAAATTTATGATTAGCGTATAATTAAACAACTTGCTTTTGTTGTATTACAACTTGCTTTTGTTGTATTTTATTAACAATATTTTCACAACATAAGGAATGCCTTTTGTCATTCAAAATCGGGAGAATAAAAAGTCAAATACAGGGATCCCATTGCAAGCAACGTGTTGCGACAAGCAACTATCTATATATACACTATCTATATATATCGGCAGGGAAAATCCTGCCGCGCATGCGCAAAACTGTCTAGTTTACAATCATTCCTATTAGACAACACTCGCTACGGCAAGGTTTGAATTTTGTCATTTGGCGTGGGTTTTCAGCGTATTTTGGCGTGGTTTTTCTTTTTTTTTTTTTTTTTTTTTTTTTTTTTCTACTTGCCCGATCGGACAACCTGGATTCAGAATCAACTTGTCCGGACCCAAGTCTGGGTTGCCGAAACCTATCGGACAATGCCTAATGTCGAGCCCTGTTGTATTATTCCGTTCCTGGACAACTGCCCATTTCTGTTTGTCTGTGACCTGAGGTGGAACAGTTCTTGACGAAACCCTTTGACCCCTAACGCGTTTTATCCGTTGTCGCCTGCTCCTGTTCGACATAAGTTCATCTGCCTTCTTATCCAGTTCCATAAAGAGACGAGTTGCTTCCTAACTTCTCCAAGTCAATTGTTTTATCTCAAAAATCTCTTCATTTTCTGACTCTACCTCTGACTCGGAGGACATACATTCTTTAATTAATATGTCCTTTATGTTCATGTTCAATTCCTCTCAGTCTGCATAAGAAGTCTTCTTCTTCAGAGCGTTTTCTCTTCTTTTCTGTTTCTGAAATTTTTTGTTAAACTTTCACATAATCAAATCTAACAAGAAGGGTTTACGGATAACTTGGGTCGCCTGACATGTGCTTATTTCAGCAAGTATATATATACATTTTTTAAAGTGTTAAAAGTTTATGAAAAGGGGCATATATCTGCATTGGATAATTGATAAGGAAGAACTATATAAAGTTACATGACCTTAGGTCAATATTTTGTTATGAGCTAGCTTAGGTTGCAGGTTAGTTTCATGAAAAGGGTAATAACTAGGGCTGTAACGATACGCCTACCTCACGATACGCTACATATCGGGTCACGATGCGATACGTATCACGATACATGCGAATACATGTTGAGGTTATGAATCTAGTCAATTTACGCTATTAGCTAGTCAATATGCTTTAATGCTAAGTAAGTATCACCTTGCTAAATATCTGACAATATAGTATTAATCAAGGAATGAATAAAACTTGGCAAAAACAACTGTTTATAAGTTTTAATAACAACCCTTACATGTCAAATTTAACTGACTAGAAGACTTGGAAATTTTGACATACAATTTAGCTAGTGCAATTGTACATGTACAACAGGTAATGCAAGTAGTACAAACACTGTTTATTGTTTAATGCACTCAAACGTTTGTGATAATCTAGAACAGGTCGATTCAACTTAGATCAAAACAAATAACTTCGATTTAAATGCTTCATCCAATCGTGGTTCTAATTTCAAATATTTACTTTTGGTTTCGAGTATGCTTGTTTGCCATTAAAGCGAGTACTCATGTTACTCGTATTATATTGCTTGCAAATTTGGCATATAAGTCTGTTGTTATCACCAGTTTCACCCCATTTACAAAGGACACCTCAAAACCAAAGTGTTGCCACACTTGAGACCAATCTCATCGGTGGATTTCCAATATTTACATTGTCATCCATTTTAGATAACTAGTAGATTGTCATCCATTTTAGGTCACTAGTAGCCTGGCGCACCCGCCAATGACGTCAGGCATCTGTTTTACAGTCGCACATTATTTTGTGATATATTATATTGCAACTAACTGGTAAAACTATCGTGTTTTTTTTCAAATTGCGAGAACATGACAAGTGATTCCTATTTATAGACACGAGATTAGAATTTCCAAGTTTTACGACGTATATTTCTAATTCTAACAAAAAAAATCTAATATGCGGTTAGTTTTGATTACCGAATATTGTTTTCTCTAGTAAGAGCTGTATTTAATAAACCTGGTTGATAACAAATGTAAACCGACCCATGAGATTCCCCATGTCTATTTATAGCACGCAGACACTTAACGAGGGCTTTTTTTTGTAGGAATAAAGCGAATGGCCATTATTTTTTCAAATAGAGGTAAAAGACTCGTATTTCTTTGATAGGTTGTTTTAGTAAAAGTCATTTTAATCAATACTACATTGAATCGAATCTGGGTTTAAATGCATAGAGTATTGAATCGGACGGGATGCATCGTGATTAATCGCCATTTCGGTGAATCGTTACGGCCTTTGGCATAACTCTGCCAAAATGAAAGTCCGAGTTATTGGACGTGTGTTACGACATTGCTTTGGTTAAGATGAAGACGTGTGTAAAGTTTCATGAATATGGGTCAAATACTTTACAAGTAAATGGCCTAGGTTAGGTTGCAGGTTAAAGTGTGACGGACTACAGACGACTAATTCTCACATGCCATTATAACCGACTACACCTAAAAGCCAGTAGATGGTGTAGGGCGATGAGATGTTCGAAGTAAGTTCATGATCAGTACCATGTTGGAATGCTACATGTAAAATATCAGTTATAGCTTTCACAGTGTCCTTCACAGTTTCCGATAAGAATATTTTCAGTTTCCCTACGTCCATAGGATGGGGACGCAAATTGGCGGTCCCTCCTCAATGTAACACTAGCTTATTAGTGAGCCCTACAACATGAGTCACTGTCCTTTGAAAAAAGTATAAAGTGCATACCCTTTTACGACGTTCTGAAATAGCCATTCTGTTCTTGTGTTTGTCAGATTTTCCTGATGACGATCGATGGAAATCATCACGGACTGACACAAAGTATCATTCAATGGCCGCTGGAAATGACAATAAATGATTCAGTTAACTTGTAGGACCATATTAATCAAGTATCTTGATTTATAAGATTAAGGAGATTTGTATTTTTATGCACTACATAATTTATGTATGTTTTGTATATAATAGAAATCTATTCAATTAACACGCTGTTAATCTGTTTAATTGATACTAATTGTATAAAGGAATCCTTACAATTAACACATGAATCTGATTAAAGAGTTTGCAAAATTGTTTTGAAATAATATAACAACAGGCCCATATGGGCTTCAGACACTCACCTGAGAACTAACCAACTAAGTTGAAAGTCTCAGAAATATCATGGGCTTCGATTCTTGAGAAGATTTTTTTTAATGTAAGACTGTTTGGTTAAGGTAGAAAGAAAAAGTAAGTCCCTATCATGAAAACAAGACCTTTGGCTCAGGTGAGTTAACAACTGTTGTTTTTCAAAGAATATAATACATTGTATTTAAACTTTATGCATAATTTCAACATACATTTGATGACTCCTCTACTAGCATCTCCATACAATCCTAAAACATAATCCTCTATGTATCATGTTAAGTTCTGGTTACAGGGGGAATCATGTCTGAAATGAAAGAAGACACATGGAAATCTTATCACATGTACAGTATCCAGAAATTAGATACAAATATCATCAAGAAATATAACTACAGCCATCAGAAAAGTGGCTGATATACTCACAATGTAGAGACACATATATAGAGTTCCAATGATTTAAAAGTTATCGCGCATACAAGGTCTTACCTCTATTTGATCTCCATGTGATTGTATCTCCCTATGATTGTGACCTTGACCGTAAAGCAATTGGGCAGGTTTTATAGGTTACAATTTGCCTAATTATTTACATATAAACAGTTTCATTGATTTATGCAATCCTTTTAAAAGTTACAGAGCACAATTTAAGGTTGTGCCTATATTTGACCTCTGAACCGCAAGTGTGACTTTGACCTTTAAGTTACTGGTCTGGTTTTTAGTATGTGACACCCCTCCTTGTTAAGATATATAAATACCCAGTGTCATTGATCATGATTTACTGCCATCCTTTCTAAATTTACAGAGTGTACAAGGTGTTGCTTATATTTGACCTTTGAACCACTAGTCCCAAATATCCTGAAATTAAAAACAAATGCTTACTTCAAACGATTCTGAGAGTTTTTCCCACTAAAGAGCCAGTCCATGTCATTCTCTTGGTTCTTGCCTGATTTGTAGCCATCACGAACTCCAACCTTTAGTTAAATAATTATATAGTTAACATTAACAATGGTAAGATACAAGATAGCTAACAAGAGGCCCCAATGGGCGAGACAAGCCCACCTAGTGGATACTGCTTTGAGTAAGTTACACTTATTAAAGTGCCAAAAGTTATTCAATCATGAAAGTAGGCAATAGTCAATTTTAAAGATGAATGGCCACCCTTTTTGTAGTATTATCAATTAACACACTTAACTATTAAACATCATATGAACATTTCTTGATAGTCCCGGAGAGAAACATAGATTTAAAACCGTTACTAAGTTATATGTAAAAATAAGTATTATTTGCATGACGTAGATACTACTTTTACCACTGCGTGACTGCAAGGGGAAATGAGGTATATCTGAATTATTGCCAGATAATTGATAAATACATTTACCTGTGGATTAATAATTTTACCTGTTCAAAGTTTTCTACGTCATCAAATAAAATCTTATTTTATTCTCGCTTTTCGCAGATATTGCAATGTGTGGATTGTAAATATATATTGTTGTGTCAGGGTTCTGGAAGTGGATTTTTAAAAGTCACTTGCCCTGCCCATAATGTCACTTGCCCCACATTTAAGAACACTTAATTGCCCTAAAAATTGGCGCTGTACCATTATTCGTGTTAAACGGGACGGACCTTCGCATAATTTGGACCATTATACTTACTTAGAAAAGGAAGGGAGAATGTATTTTATGAATTAGTTAATACATTGTATTTATTCATATACAAAAATTCAATGGTTGCATTTTCTTTAATAGACACAAAAGAAGAAAATGCAACCATTTCATTTTTGTTTACCGTTGTTTTCCGGCTTCCGTTAATGGCCGTACGGCCGTATATTACGCCCGAAAATTTGAGTTTTACGCCGAAAATTGAGATCAAAGACGTACACTGAACTTCCAAAAACATCAATGTACGCCGACATTCACACTAGCGTTCGTTTAGTGCAGTGTGGCGGCTATAAAACGTCTCCCCGTAGAATACCGCTTAAGCCGGTGCTAGGGGGCGTGAGAAGTTTTGCTTCTTTTATTACTTCTCATGAACAGACTCAATAAAACCGAGTCTGCTGCTTTATTCTCTTAATTGTGTTTGTTGCTCTCAAAGGATCACCTTTATCAGTATTTATTATTTCTTTACCGCGGGCGTACGGCTGTCAGTGTCAAATTGGTTAAATCATCGATATAGCTCCGCCCATCGGGTCCAATTACATCCAACCGCTGCACAGTCAAGTTGTAAAGCGATTAAATTAACACCCACTGTGTTACTGTGACAGCGTACGACAGGTGAAACCGGTTGGATCCAGTTTTATTATGGGGTTAGCTACGTGTGTAAATTGAATTGTGTATTGTGTCAAGTATTATGTAAACAAACATCGCTTCTGGGTTCAAAGAAGTGTGGCAATTAATTAATGGCACTAAAGTGGATTACGTTTAATTGATAACTGATTGAATAATTATGAATGGCAGGTTCGTTTTATGCACCTAATTATTTTAAATAAAATATTACGGAATACGCTGCCGATTTATAATGAATGTTTGCGATTGTTTGCATTCAGCGCGAATTTTTACTTTGACGTTAGTGACCGATTGACTAATTATGAAAGGCAGGTTCATTTTATGCACCTGTTTGTTTATTACAGATACCTTAACCGAACGTGTAATTGTTTTAAATAAAATATTACGCTGCCGATTTATAATGATTGTTTGCGATTGTTTGCATTAAGCGCGAATGTTTACTTTGACGTTGTGACTGATTGACTAATTATGAAAGGTAGGTTATTTGTATGCGTTTGTTTGTTTATTGGCAATTACATCTTTGTGTTACTCAGTTATCAAAATGAAATTCTGCTATGGCTTCAATCATAAAATGATGAGACAGAGAGTATACAAGCTCATTTTATTCCGCCCTCCCACCCCACCAATTACCACACACACAAGTTGTGACACAACTCCATCATTTTTGATGACCATCCAAAAAAATGCTTGGCAGCTACTTGTAACGTCACAGTGTGAACAATTAACCAGTTGACAGAAAAAAAAGAAGCTTTTTCATTTATTTAAATGTGCGACAAGCAAATAAACGAGACAAAAACGTTATAAAAAATATTCACTTGTCCCCCAATTTCTGCAACCATGGTAACTTTCCTACGCCTTTGTATTTCAATTAAAGGGAATTAGATGAAAGCAAGAGGCATGAATAGGGGTTCCCTAGGAATTGTTTAAGAAGTAGTAGCAGTAACCTTATTTATAAAGCGAAAGTTCAGAGCTTGAGAAAAGGTTCCGTGATTGTTCTGAAATCGCGAAAACCCATGACATGCGCATATCGCTAAGTTATGCAACTTATTTGTGTAGTATGCACTTTCATATAAGTTTAATTACAGACTATATCAATGAAATAGACCAAATACCTCATAAAAGCGCATTGATAAACGACCGCTTTGAGTAAAAGAAATGTATTTTCGTTACGAAAAAATCTTCGGCAAAATTATCTAAACAAAAACACAATGTCACGTGGGTATGTCAATCATTTTTGTGACACATTAAATTTGCAAATTAAGAAAGAGTTTTCTGATCTGATTGGTGGAAGGTCCAAATTAATTTGGAAACAATTTCTGAAAGGAGCTATGTTTATGGTTGGATGGTCAGGCCTAAAAAAAAAACATGTGTGTTTCTGGTTTCACCCTGTCAAAAAGTTAGGGTAGGTAGGTAGGAAATAGTTTTTTTTAGATATTTTTTTTATATATTTTGTTCGCATATATTATGCCATTTTTGTACTAAGGCAACTTTTTGATAACCTTTGCAATCCAGATTAGATGCTTAACAACTCTGGCTAATAAAACTATCATTTGAATAAAAAAAAAAACATTTATTTTTTTGTGTTTTTTTTGTTGTTGTTTTTTTAAAAAAAAATTCCGCTAAAAATATTTAGGGTAGGCGGTGATAAAGTAGGGTCGGTCTGGAAACCGGAAACACACATGTTTTTTATTAGGCCTCACGGACATAATTGCCGCGATTTCATTGGCCGATGGACACACGTCTGACGGTCGTGTCAGGATAAATTGTGATTCGGTGTTGTTTTCAAAAGGTGTGAAATCCGCGTGCGGGTTAATTAGTTATTTATTGAAATAATGCCACAAATTAAGCTGCCAGGGGCGAGATTGTTGATTGTACGTAAAGATGTTTGATCTTATTAACTATCGCTAGCGGCGAAAAACAGCGGCCAGTTTTATTCAGTTATCAAAATGAAATTCTGCTATGGCTAGTTTGCCACTTTATTTGTTCTGGAATGGAAATGTCCGTCGGGCATGTGGCGGGCAACCATATTTGCGAAGGTCACTTGCCCGCAACCAAAATCCACTTGCCCGGGGCGTCGGGCATCCGTATTTCCGGAACCATGTGTGTATTGATTTCGATTTATATAAACATAAACATGTCCATAATTTTAACTACATCAACGTTCAATCCTTTTGTTAAGTATGTGCATGGCCCCCTCCGATATCAGTGTGTTTTGTTTTCTTTTACTTTTCTGGTCAGTGTATTTAGGCAGAAATTCAAGAACTGGGTGTGCTAATATGCAAACAGTGTGCGCAAAATAATTTGCTACTGGGTGTGCTAATATGCAAACAGAGTGTGCAAAATAATTTGCTAACACATGTTATGCATCAATTCAAGTGTGTGTCTCTGGCGTAATTTATTTTTACAGATGAAGGTGAAAAAGGTGCATTTTAGACCATATTCCTTCTATAAATGTATATAAAACATAACAATATTTAGAAAGTAAGAGTTTGAAACTGTTTCTGGTTAGTATTCTTGTGTCGGTGGGTATGGGATCTAGGAGCACTGACTTCCCAGAAGAGTTTGAAAACACGTTGCTATAAAATTGTACTAAAGATCAGGACGTACCTTTTCGAATTTTACTTTCCTTTCCCCTCGGTCTAATGCCTGTGAGCTCTTGAAAGAAATCATCATCCGCCTGATTCTGTTCTGAATCTGAGCTGATGTCAGCAGATTCATTAAATTCTGATCCTGAATAATTTGAATCATCATCAGAAGCCATCTTGAAAAATCGAATGTCCGGAGGTGCGCACTTGTTTTGGTTTCTGGCGCCAAGATAAGACAAAGCAACTGATAAGCCAATGTAAAATTAGCATCTTCGATTCTTATCTTATGTGTCCATTGCTAACATCCGGGTACGCCAAAAAAAACATACGCCGTATGTTCGAACTCCAAACAAACTAACAAATCTACCAACATTCTCGTTTAAAATAGTTCTAAACAGGAATTTATTATTTTAATTTATATTGTTTTCCCTAAAAATGCTTCAAAAATGTACTCAACATTTTTAGTCGAGTTTTATTAGGGGAAAGGAAGATACGAATATAACACTGCTTCGAAATCACAACTAAAAACAACAACAACGGAAAGAAATCGAAACGAAAATCCATCAAAATAACGGAAACACGAGTCGCGATTGCGAAGCAAGCTCGTCTGAATCCACTGAACTTCAATCAGTCTGAAGGTAATTTGCTAACATTTACTTATAGTTTTGTTGATAAAGACTGAACCGTCATTTTGTTTTAGAATTATACATTTCACGTTTTGGCGCCTAAATCACAAGGGTCCGGCTCATGTGCTTTGTCGCTAAATACCAGTTGAAATCGAACAAAAGTATCCTACCTGAGTTGGGAAGACATCTGAGTCCAGCAGCCATATCATAGAATAGAACATTATAGAAGGGTAATAATTAGGCCTACATGTCATTCTCAATAAGTTCAGTCTATGCTGAATATTGTTTTAATTAAAACAGCAAATCCTTTAACTCTACATGCTTGCTATACCCAAGTGTTCAAGGTGTCCAACATTGGTATATATATTTTAATATCACTCAATGCGGTACCGAGAAATCGAAACGTTGAAAAACTGGTTCAAAATTTTACTCGGTACGGTACTGGTATCGGTACCAACGAAACGGTACGATATTTTAACAGTACTGTTATCGATACCACGTGAATCAACAATGTCAGTGACCTTGTTGATTCACGCGAAAATAAGGTCGATTTTGTTTTTGCTTGACAAAATGCAGCATTTACCGCAAAATGGCTTTAGGACATTATGCTCTAATGAAGTGGCATCCTGATTATTCTGATCATTTCAAGTTGCACGATACTTTAGATAGATATAGTGCAAATGGCGAAAACAAATCATCAAAAAATGATGGCCTAAGGCTACTGATAAACTCCGGTTCAAGGCAATAAAAAAATGTTCTTGCCTTACATGTATACACAGTGCTTTTTTTTCTACATTTTGGGAACATAACCCATACCCTCAAAATTGGGAATTATAGCGCGATTTTTCATAAAATTGGGAAACAAAACAGTCAAACATTTATTTCATAATTGTATCTTCTATACTGTTTAAGTATAACAAGATCAACAGAGGCATTTAAAAGCATTTCATATTCAGTACTTGTCACGGTTTTGCTACTTTGTGTTCTTTCCTTTTCTTCTTTCAATTGGGAATTTCTTCTCAAAATTTGGAAAAAAGGATATGTTGTCATTGGTAATATGACCCAATAACAGCTATAAAAACAGCCAAAAAAAAACCTGAAACATAATGATACAAATTAAGTGTATGCATTTGTTTAAAAAAAATCTTCTTTCTTTTTTTAGTTCACATGAGAAATGTGCCATTCGTTGGAGAATAAAAGGAAGCAGAAAAGAAGAAAAATAATACTACAGCGCAAACAGAGAACAAAAATTCAGGCAGTTTCAGATTGCATACAAGAACAAATTCCAGTAACTGAAAGTGACAAGCCATTGTTCAGCGTGGAATCACCACCAGCTTGTAATCCTCCCATGTGTGTAGTAAGCTCAAATGAGGCAGACAATGATAAACTGTTGACCATCCAAGAATGGCTGTCTGATAATCAACAACACTCTGCTGAGAATGCAAGCACCAGTGCACATCTAAAATTCAGTGAAGTGCTAAGCCCTGACCCTGTTTCGTTAGAGATTAGAAAAGAGCGAAGAAAATCTGAAAAAGCCTTAAAATACGCTGAAACATGCCTTGATATTGCCGAGAATTTTAGGTACCAGTTGAAGTGCGTCTCTAATCAAACAAACAAAGCAGTTAAAAAGTGAGAATTCTACGTTCTGAAAATGGCTAGTGGGATTTCGAGCTATCACGAGACAAAGAGGAAAATTCTGAAGAGACTGCGACGTCCAGGTTGCAGCAACTATTTCTCGCCTCGTCAACTTGTCTATCATAAGGAAGCAAATTTTCAAAACAACGTATGGAAATGTAAAGATCGGTGCATTTAAAGCAATCCCGAGGCAGAAATAGTTGAAAATCAGGACAGTGATGAAAATGAACCCCCGGAGACACATTTTAGACGATTATTCAACAGAGCATTCAGTCGACTGTCAGAGCACGATATTGGGCATATAAATAGCACATATTCCGATCAGTCAAAAAAAGTATGATAATGGACCTTTGGAAACGGCCGAGCACGACACATACGAAATATTGCAGTCTCGGTTTGATTGAGACTGTTCATGAGCGGTTTTTACTAGTGATGACAGTGATGGAGATGATGACGAAGTTTGGCCAAATATTCAAGTGGAAGATGGCATACATGACGTATTTAATTCTGAAACCGAAGTCCAGAAAGAAACTCTAGATACTGTCATTCCAAGACATTCACGCATAGGTTCACTTGTTGCATTGCATGGCTATGTATTTTCGTATGTATGTGGCAAGCTGTGCACTTGATACCAGACGTTGTTGTTAGTGAAATACTTTATTTTTTTCTGTGTTTTTTAATGTTGCTTCCACACTTTCATCTATTATAAAAGATATAGCAGCCATTTTTCCAGGCAATCTGTACCTTCTCGGGAAATCTATGCGTATAAACAAAGATAATTTTGAAAAATATTCTGTCTGCAAAAAATGTTATTCTTTGTATAAATATGAAGACTCTTGTCATGTTGTTGAAGGTGAAAAAGTCTCAAAAAACTGTCTGTTCTCATGTCCAATTTCCAAATCACCCTCAAAGGGCTCGTAGAAAAGCATGTGGTGAGTTCTTATTAAAAAAGATCACACTTTCTGGTGGAAAAACCATGCTATAATATCCATATAAAGTTTATAGCAATCACCCTGTACCTTGCAGATGATGCGGCAATGGGAGAGTGAATCGCCCTGTACCTTGCAGATGATGCGGCAATGGGAGGGTGAATCGTCCTGTACCTTGCAGATGCTTCGGCAATGGAAGGTTGAATCGCCCTGTACCTTGCAGCTGCTTCGGCAATGGAAGGTTGAATCGCACTGTACCTTGCAGATGCTTCGGCAATGGGATTGAGGGTGAATCGCCCTGTACCTTGCAGCTGCTTCGGCAAAGTGAGGGTGAATCGCCCTGTACCTTGCAGCTGCTTCGGCAATGAGAGGGTGAATCGCCCTGTACCTTGCAGCTGCATTGGCAATGGGAGGGTGAATCGCCCTGTACCTTGCAGCTGCTTCGGCAATGGGAGGGGGAATCGCCATGTACCCTGCAGATGCTTCGGCAATGGGAGGGTGAATCGCCCTGAACCTCGCAGCTGCTTTGTCAATGGGAGGGTGAATCGCCCTGTACCTTGCAGCTGCTTTGTCAATGGGAGGGTGAATCTCCCTGTACCTTGCAGCTGCTTTGTCAATGGGAGGGTGAATCGCCCTGTACCTTGCAGCTGCTTCGGCAATGGGAGGTTGAATCGCCCTGTACCTTGCAGATGCTTCGGCAATGGGAGGGTGAATCGCCCTGAACCTTGCAGCTGCTTTGTCAATGGGAGGGTGAATCGCCCTGTACCTTGCAGCTGCTTTGTCAATGGGAGGGTGAATCTCCCTGTACCTTGCAGCTGCTTTGTCAATGGGAGGGTGAATCGCCCTGTACCTTGCAGCTGCTACGGCAATGGAAGGGTGAATCGCCCTGTACCTTACAGATGCTTCGGCAATGGGAGAGTGAATCGCCCTGAACCTTGCAGCTGCTTTGTCAATGGGAGGACGAATCGCCCTGTACCTTACAGATGCTTCGGCAATGGGAGAGTGAATCGCCCTGAACCTTGCAGCTTCTTTGTCAATGGGAGGGTGAGCGCCCTGTACCTTGCAGCTGCTTTGTCAATGGGAGGGTGAATCGCCCTGTACCTTGCAGCTGCTTTGTCAATGGGAGGGTGAATCTCCCTGAACCTTGCAGCTGCTTTGTCAATGGGAGGGTGAATCGCCCTGTACCTTGCAGTTGCTTGGCAATGGGAGGGTGAATCGCCCTGTACCTTGCAGCTGCTTTGTCAATGGGAGGGTGAATCGCCCTGTACCTTGCAGTTGCTTGGCAATGGGAGGGTGAATCGCCCTGTACCTTGCAGATGCTTGGCAATGGGAGGGTGAATCGCCATGTACCTTGCAGTTGCTTGGCAATGGGAGGGTGAATCGCCATGTACCTTACAGATGCTTGGCAATGGGAGGGTGAATCGCCATGTACCTTGCAGTTGCTTGGCAATGGGAGGGTGAATCGCCCTGTACCTTGCAGTTGCTTGGCAATGGGAGGGTGAATCGCCATGTACCTTACAGATGCTTCGTCAATGGGAGGATGAATCGCCCTGTACCCTGCAGATGCTTCGGCAATGGAAGGTTGAATCGCCATGTACCTTGCAGTTGCTTGGCAATGGGAGGGTGAATCGCCATGTACCTTGCAGTTGCTTGGCAATGGGAGGGTGAATCGCCATGTACCTTGCAGTTGCTTGGCAATGGGAGGGTGAATCGCCCTGTACCTTGCAGTTGCTTGGCAATGGGAGAGTGAATCGCCCTGTACCTTACAGATGCTTCGGCAATGGGAGGATGAATCGCCCTGTACCTTGCAGCTGCTTCGGCAATGGGAGAGTGAATCGCCCTGTACCTTACAGATGCTTCGGCAATGGGAGAGTGAATCGCCCTGTACCTTACAGATGCTTCGGCAATGGGAGAGTGAATCGCCCTGTACCTTACAGATGCTTCGGCAATGGGAGGTTGAATCGCCCTGTACCTTACAGATACTTCGGCAATGGGAGAGTGAATCGCCCTGTACCTTACAGATGCTTCGGCAATGGGAGAGTGAATCGCCCTGTACCTTGCAGCTGCTTCGGCAATGGGAGGATGAATCGGCCTGTACCTTGCAGCTGCTTTGTCAATGGGAGAGTGAATCGCCCTGTACCTTGCAGCTGCTTCGGCAATGGGAGGGTGAATCTCCCTGTACCTTGCAGCTGCTTTGTCACTGGGAGAGTGAATCGCCCTGTACCTTGCAGCTGCTACGGCAATGGAAGGGTGAATCGCCCTGTACCTTACAGATGCTTCGGCAATGGGAGAGTGAATCGCCCTGAACCTTGCAGCTGCTTTGTCAATGGGAGGACGAATCGCCCTGTACCTTACAGATGCTTCGGCAATGGGAGAGTGAATCGCCCTGAACCTTGCAGCTGCTTTGTCAATGGGAGGGTGAATCGCCCTGTACCTTGCAGCTGCTTTGTCAATGGGAGGGTGAATCGCCCTGTACCTTGCAGCTGCTTTGTCAATGGGAGGGTGAATCTCCCTGAACCTTGCAGCTGCTTTGTCAATGGGAGGGTGAATCGCCCTGTACCTTGCAGTTGCTTGGCAATGGGAGGGTGAATCGCCCTGTACCTTGCAGTTGCTTGGCAATGGGAGGGTGAATCGCCCTGTACCTTGCAGATGCTTGGCAATGGGAGGGTGAATCGCCATGTACCTTGCAGTTGCTTGGCAATGGGAGGGTGAATCGCCATGTACCTTACAGATGCTTGGCAATGGGAGTGTGAATCGCCATGTACCTTGCAGTTGCTTGGCAATGGGAGGGTGAATCGCCCTGTACCTTGCAGTTGCTTGGCAATGGGAGGGTGAATCGCCATGTACCTTACAGATGCTTCGTCAATGGGAGGATGAATCGCCCTGTACCCTGCAGATGCTTCGGCAATGGAAGGTTGAATCGCCATGTACCTTGCAGTTGCTTGGCAATGGGAGGGTGAATCGCCATGTACCTTGCAGTTGCTTGGCAATGGGAGGGTGAATCGCCATGTACCTTGCAGTTGCTTGGCAATGGGAGGGTGAATCGCCCTGTACCTTGCAGTTGCTTGGCAATGGGAGAGTGAATCGCCCTGTACCTTACAGATGCTTCGGCAATGGGAGGATGAATCGCCCTGTACCTTGCAGCTGCTTCGGCAATGGGAGAGTGAATCGCCCTGTACCTTACAGATGCTTCGGCAATGGGAGAGTGAATCGCCCTGTACCTTACAGATGCTTCGGCAATGGGAGAGTGAATCGCCCTGTACCTTACAGATGCTTCGGCAATGGGAGGTTGAATCGCCCTGTACCTTACAGATACTTCGGCAATGGGAGAGTGAATCGCCCTGTACCTTACAGATGCTTCGGCAATGGGAGAGTGAATCGCCCTGTACCTTGCAGCTGCTTCGGCAATGGGAGGATGAATCGGCCTGTACCTTGCAGCTGCTTTGTCAATGGGAGAGTGAATCGCCCTGTACCTTGCAGCTGCTTCGGCAATGGGAGGGTGAATCGGCCTGTACCTTGCAGCTGCTTTGTCAATGGGAGGATGAATCGCCCTGTACCCTGCAGATGCTTCGGCAATGGAAGGTTGAATCGCCATGTACCTTGCAGTTGCTTGGCAATGGGAGGGTGAATCGCCATGTACCTTGCAGTTGCTTGGCAATGGGAGGGTGAATCGCCATGTACCTTGCAGTTGCTTGGCAATGGGAGGGTGAATCACCCTGTACCTTGCAGTTGCTTGGCAATGGGAGAGTGAATCGCCCTGTACCTTACAGATGCTTCGGCAATGGGAGGATGAATCGCCCTGTACCTTGCAGCTGCTTCGGCAATGGGAGAGTGAATCGCCCTGTACCTTACAGATGCTTCGGCAATGGGAGAGTGAATCGCCCTGTACCTTACAGATGCTTCGGCAATGGGAGAGTGAATCGCCCTGTACCTTACAGATGCTTCGGCAATGGGAGGTTGAATCGCCCTGTACCTTACAGATGCTTCGGCAATGGGAGAGTGAATCGCCCTGTACCTTACAGCTGCTTCGGCAATGGGAGGATGAATCGGCCTGTACCTTGCAGCTGCTTCGGCAATGGGAGAGTGAATCGCCCTGTACCTTACAGATGCTTCGGCAATGGGAGGGTGAATCGCCCTGTACCTTGCAGCTGCTTCGGCAATGGGAGGGTGAATCGGCCTGTACCTTGCAGCTGCTTTGTCAATGGGAGGGTGAATCGCCCTGTACCTTGCAGCTGCTTCGGCAATGGGAGGATGAATCGGCCTGTACCTTGCAGCTGCTTTGTCAATGGGAGGTTGAATCGCCCTGTACCTTGCAGCTGGTTTGTCAATGGGAGGTTGAATCGCCATGTACCTTACAGATGCTTCGGCAATGGGAGGGTGAATCGCCCTGTACCTTGCAGCTGCTTTGTCAATGGGAGGGTGAATCGCCCTGTACCTTGCAGATGCTTTGTCAATGGGAGGGTGAATCGCCCTGTACCTTGCAGCTGGTTTGTCAATGGGAGGTTGAATCGCCCTGTACCTTGCAGCTGCTTCGGCAATGGGAGGGTGAATCGCCCTGTACCCTGCAGATGCTTCGGCAATGGGAGGGTGAATCGCCCTGTACCTTGCAGCTGCTTTGTCAATGGGAGGGTGAATCGCCCTGTACCTTGCAGATGCTTTGTCAATGGGAGGGTGAATCGCCCTGTACCTTGCAGCTGGTTTGTCAATGGGAGGTTGAATCGCCCTGTACCTTGCAGATGCTTCGGCAATGGGAGGGTGAATGGCCCTGTACCTTGCAGATGCTTCGGCAATGGGAGAGTGAATCGCCCTGTACCTTGCAGCTGCTTCGGCAATGTGAGGGTGAATCGCCCTGAACATTGCATATGCTTCGGCAATGGGAGAGTGAATCGCCCTGTACCTTGCAGCTGCTTCGGCAATGGGAGAGTGAATCGCCCTGTACCTTGCAGATGCTTCGGCAATGGGAGAGTGAATCGCCCTGTACCTTGCAGATGCTTCGGCAATGGGAGAGTGAATCGCCCTGTACCTTGCAGCTGCTTCGGCAATGTGAGGGTGAATCGCCCTGTACCCTGCAGCTGCTTCGGCATTGGGAGGGTGAATCGCCATGTACCCTGCAGCTACTTCGGCATAGGGAGGGTGAATCGCCCTGTACCTTGCAGCTGCTTTGTCAATGGGAGAGTTAAGTTTTAAAAAAACACCGATCCTTACCTAAGTTCACTATTATTTGTGTGACAAACATTTTGTTTTGCAATTTTGAACTAAAATGTAGACAAAACTTGAATAAGTCCATGCGTTTTCAACAAAAAGATACAAACTAAACTTGCTTTTTGTTTATTTGTATTATAAGTATAATACAATGTTTGCTTTTGTAGAAAGATGTTAAACAAATGTACTGATATTGTCTTGCAAGCATGGGCAGACTTTCTCTGTAATAATTTTCTGTTTAATAAAACAAAAGTACATGTTAAATATTGTTTTACTCTTTTGATGCAAATAGGATTTTATGTACATGTATCAATAACATACTTGTGATTGCTTTTCGTACGTCTCTCGGTCCACATTTTGCTTCAAATACCTCTCTGAAACCACAGAGTGGAATTTGATGAAACTTAACAGGAACCAGTCTGGCATGAAATTTTACTGAAATGATCGATTAGTGTTGCAGATTGTATTTAATTTAATCATTCTCCTTGGGTCACATTTAAACCTGCCTCAGAGGTCACATGGTTTCTTTAAACGGTAAAACGTATGCAAACGATCACCATAATTACATGTTGTGAATTTTCATTTCTTAAAAACGTCCTTAATTAGCGGCCATCTTATTTCTGCTGCTAAACAGTCAGTAGGTTACATCCCAATTTGTCGTTAATCCGGTGTTAGGTGGTCAGACAAAAGAGCCACTTGATTGTCACACAAAGCGGCTTCATAGTGAAATGTTGTCCGTAATTTTTTTTTTTTTTTCACAAGATCATTGGTCAAATGCTACACCCAATGCAAGTGCCGAGATAGTCAAAGTGAAATATCCATCTAGTATTCCAATCAATATACGTCATTCTTTAAGTAATTAAATATACAAAATAATGTGTCATTACATTTAATTTTAATTAAATTGTAATACATACTGAAAAGGTGATCCCCTGGAAGCATGATATCTTGGTGTAACACACTGTATAGGAAATATCTTTAAAATTTAATTGCAATTAAATGCCATACAATTCAGTATAAAATACCACATTTAAGCAGTCATTAAATGTGCAACATGATGTATTGTTACATTTAATTGCAACTAAATGCCACACAATCCAGTATAAATACCACATTTAAGCAGTCATTAAATGTGCAACATGATGTATTGTTACATTTAATTGTAATTCAATGCCACACAATCCAGTATAAATACCATATTTAAGCAGTCATTAAATGTGCAACATGATGTATTGTTACATTTAATCGCAATTAAATGTCACGCAATCCAGTATAAATACCACATTTAAGCAGTCATTAAATGTGCAACATGATGCATTATTACATGTAATCGCAATTAAATGCCACGCAATCCAGTATAAATACCACATTTAAGCAGTCATTAAATGTGCAACATGAAGTAGTGTTACATTTAATCGCAATTAAATGCCACACAATTCAGAATAAAATACCACATTTAAGCAGTCATTAAATGTGCAACATGATGTATTGTTACATTTAATCGCAATTAAATGCCACGCAATCCAGAATAAATACCACATTTAAGCAGTCATTAAATGTGCAACATGATGTATTGTTACATTTAATTGTAATTAAATGCCACACAATTCAGTATAAATACCACATTTAAGCAGTCATTAAATGTGCAACATGATGTATTGTTACATTTAATCGCAATTAAATGCCACACAATCCAGTATAAATACCACATTTAAGCAGTCATTAAATGTGCAACATGATGTATTGTTACATTTAATCGCAATTAAATGCCACACAATCCAGTATAAATACCACATTTAAGCAGTCATTAAATGTGCAGCATGATGTATTGTTACATTTAATCGCAATTAAATGCCACACAATTCAGTATAAATACCACATTTAAGCAGTCATTAAATGTGCAACATGATGTATTGTTACATGTAATCGCAATTAAATTCCACACAATTCAGTTTAAAATACCACATCTAAGCAGTCATTAAATGTGCAACATGATGTATTGTTAAATTTAATCGCAATTAAATGCCACACAATCCAGTATAAATACCACATTTAAGCAGTCATTAAATGTGCAACATGATGTATTGTTACATTTAATCGCAATTAAATGCCACACAATCCAGTATAAATACCACATTTAAGCAGTCATTAAATGTGCAACATGATGTATTGTTACATTTAATCGCAATTAAATGCCACACAATTCAGTATAAAATACCACATTTAAGTAGTCATTAAATGTGCAACATGATGTATTGTTACATTTAATCGCAATTAAATGCCACACAATCCAGTATAAATACCACATTTAAGCAGTCATTAAATGTGCAACATGATGTATTGTTACATTTAATTGTAATTCAATGCCACACAATCCAGTATAAATACCATATTTAAGCAGTCATTAAATGTGCAACATGATGTATTGTTACATTTAATCGCAATTAAATGCCACGCAATTCAGTATAAATACCACATTTAAGCAGTCATTAAATGTGCAACATGATGCATTATTACATGTAATCGCAATTAAATGCCACACAATTCAGAATAAAATACCACATTTTAGCAGTCATTAAATGTGCAACATGATGTATTGTTACATTTAATCGCAATTAAATGCCACGCAATCCAGTATAAATACCACATTTAAGCAGTCATTAAATGTGCAACATGATGTATTGTTACATTTAATCGCAATTAAATGCCACACAATCCAGTATAAATACCGCATATAAGCAGTCATTAAATGTGCAACATGATGTATTGTTACATTTAATTGTAATTAAATGCCACACAATTCAGTATAAATACCACATTTAAGCAGTCATTAAATGTGCAACATGATGTATTGTTACATTTAATCGCAATTAAATGCCACACAATCCAGTATAAATACCACATTTAAGCAGTCATTAAATGTGCAACATGATGTATTTTTACATTTAATCGCAATTAAATGCCACACAATTCAGTATAAAATACCACATTTAAGCAGTCATTAAATGTGCAACATGATGTATTGTTACATTTAATCGCAATTAAATTCCACACAATTCAGTATAAAATACCACATTTAAGCAGTCATTAAATGTGCAACATGATGTATTGTTAAATTTAATCGCAATTAAATGCCACACAATCCAGTATAAATACCACATTTAAGCAGTCATTAAATGTGCAACATGATGTATTGTTACATTTAATCGCAATTAAATGCCACACAATCCAGTATAAATACCACATTTAAGCAGTCATTAAATGTGCAACATGATGTATTGTTACATTTAATCGCAATTAAATGCCACACAATTCAGTAATAAATACCACATTTAAGCAGTCATTAAATGTGCAACATGATGTATTGTTACATTTAATCGCAATTAAATGCCACACAATCCAGTATAAATACCGCATATAAGCAGTCATTAAATGTGCAACATGATGTATTGTTACATTTAATCGCAATTAAATGCCACAAAATCCAGTATAAATACCACATTTAAGCAGTCATTAAATGTGCAACATGATGTATTGTTACATTTAATCGCAATTAAATGCCACACAATTCAGTATAAAATACCACATTTAAGCAGTCATTAAATGTGCAACATGATGTATTGTTACATTTAATCGCAATTAAATGCCACACAATCCAGTATAAATACCACATTTAAGCAGTCATTAAATGTGCAACATGATGTATTGTTACATTAATCGCAATTAAATGCCACACAATTCAGTATAAATACCACATTTAAGCAGTCATTAAATGTGCAACATGATGTATTGTTACATTAATCGCAATTAAATTTTTAAATGTGCAATGTGATGTGTCCTTACATTTTATTTGAATTAATAAATATCATTAAATTGTAAGTTGATAATTTAGGAGTTATGCATTGTATATGAAATATCGTTACATTTAATTGGAATTAAATTCCTCCAAATTCAGTATGAAATACCACCACAAGATTTAAGCATTCATTAAATATGCATTAAGATGTATCATTACCTTTAATTGCGATTAAATATACTTAAATTTCAGATAAAAGTTGCAAACTTTTATTCTACCTTTAAGTGTAATTAAATTCCAACTAAATCTCACACATGAAATTTAATACATTTCAGCGAATTTAAGTTTTGATTAAATGCCTTATTTCTGGCAGTGTAACCTCATGTCTTTAAGATACCAGAGGAGAAGGACGAAAGTGCGAAGAAAAATCCTAGACTTTATTGAAACCCAACTTAAAATCGAAATGGCTAAAACGGTAATAATATTACATAGAGCGCACAGAGTGGGAGGCTACCCATCTGCAAAAAAACAGACCGATCGTCGACAAATTTGCCTATTATCCAGACAAAGAGAGAGTACGGAAATCTGCAAAGAACCTCAGCGGAACACCATATGGTATAAGTGAGCAATTCCCCAAAGAAGTCATGGAAACCAGGAAGAAACTTATCCCTATCATGAAACAGGCACGTGATCAAAGCAAAGAGACGTACATTAGTGTTGATAAGCTATACTTCAATAAAGAAAATAAAAAGATCCGACAGGGAAAAGTAGCATTCAAGGAGGATAGTCAACCACAAAACACAGAAACAAACACGCAAACAGACAAACAAGAAGGCAAAAGCAATAATAAATGCAAACGACATCGCAAACACAAAAGGGTTGACAATAGGGCTACCGCCTTGGAAGCGGTCAGTGGCAAAGTAGGCCACCTTGGGTTAAACCGGTTCTAGGGTGCACCAAACCTCACACTTACCCTACTGTCATCCCATTAAAACAGGACAGTGTAAATAAAGAAATCCCTGTCATGATCTAATCTCTAACCAACAAGGCAGCATCAACAGGCAATATAAGTAAAACACAAATATGCTCGTGTAAATATAATACAAAAAAACAATAGCCTAGAAAGCCATAATGAAGGTACTCAATGACTTGGCTATAAGTTTACTATTAGGTAAAGGTAACCTCAATCAATATTGTTATTTTTTACATCCTACAGGGATTGTATGACATTCATTGATCCAGTTTTCCTTAAACACGTGTGTTTTCATATACCGCGTTGAAGGTTTTGTGCTCATCGACATTTTGGCCATTTTATTAGAGTTTTCCTTACTTTCCTCATTATCTTGCATTAGACACTGACGTGAGTTTGGACCTCTTTTAACAGTCCGTAAGTTTACTAATATTATTTCTTATGATCTTTGATACGATTCTATTTCGTATCTCTAATAAATATTTATTGGCCTTATTTCGCTTTTCACAGAATGGTATTACTCTCCATAAAAACAATTATGAGTCTTTTAGCTAAAACTTTAAAAATAAATCTTTCACCTCTTCGGTTACACTCTGCGTCATCAATACAAATTCCACAAAATAACTCTTCATTTCTTAGAACTAAACCATATGTACGCCTTACACCTTTAAATCTTCAGTCGGCAACCTCGTTTCATGTTCCTTCTAATAATATTACTAGGATTTTTAATAATGGCTCAAAGTTCCGTAATCTTCTAGGATCACCTGTTTTGAGGAAATACCATGTAAAGTCTCCTTTCAGAAATCATTTAGTTCATTCAAGACGCAGGTGTTTCCTCTATTTATAAATACAATGCTAAGAGGTGCAGTTGTTGCAATTATGTATCGTGCAAGTCCATCATTAAATCGTCCATCATTAAATCAGCTGTTAATGGTAGATTGTTTAATGTATGTCTAGCTTCAAATGTTGATTGACGTACTACTCACGTCATTTATGTTCTGACTTGAAATGCACCACTTCGCGGTATACAATATGTTGGACAAACAGGTCGATCCTTAAAATTTCGATTTCGTGAACACAAATATAATGCAAGTAATCCTAAAAAGTTAAAAAATTACTTGTACCAACACTTTCGTCAGTCAGGTCATAATTTTAAATACGTAACTGTTCATCCAGTTGAATATTTATTTTTTGATAATGATGATACTAAAAGCTTCAAAATAAAAGCTAGACACATTGCAGAACTTAAGTGTATGAAAAACTTACAGACACCTTATCCACTCGGCCTTAATGACAATATTTATCAAGAAGGAAATATTTCTAAAGATCCTAATATATATTGACATTTTGTCTATATTTTCTATTCGAAAGCGTAAATCTACGTCTCATGGTCTTAGGCGTAATGGTAACATCAAACGTAAATCGCGTGTAATTATTTCTGTCGCTGATTTACATACTATTTTTAAACAGTCTGGAAAGCACTCTATGCTTTCACGGCTTACCTCTTTGTCTATTTCTTCACTAAAGTTGATCGACGAGGAAGCCGACAAAATTTTCATTCGTACAGATCCCTTGTATAACACTGCTTCCATAGTTCAAAGCTACACACAACATGTTCTCCGACCCCATATTGACAAGGAGTCTGATCACGTCAGGCATTTTGTAAAACTACTATATATTAATAAAGGTATTGATTTCATTGACATGCCTAGTATTTTTCGGGATACTCATGTAGTTGATTCTATCACAAAATATTTCAAAAATTCCGAAAGTCCTGTAATTTGTTATAAGTATAAAAAGCCTATTAGAAATATTATTTTCAACTACAACAAAATAGTTTCTGACCTTGATATAGTACTTAGTACTCCTAAGGAATGTGAATGCAACACATCAACATTTTGCTATGCTCCAGCAGGTCATGTCATCACTGGTAATTTTGATATTGTTGATAAACGTATTCGGCATTTGTTTTCGAAAGGTCCTATATATAGATTACCTTCAACTATTGATTTTAATGCCTGTCGTGCCCAGATCGCCCGCTCCATTGAAGATTTTAGTATAAAATGGTGTCGTAGAGAACATGTGGACCCAAACTCGCTTTCTACTTGGAAAAAGTCTATTCTTAAAATTATAGATACACGTATTAACTTTTATAATGCTAACCCCTCTTTACTACCTCCGAGACCTAGGTTTTCCTTTCGTAATCTAAAATCGGGAATTCAGGAATTTCATAATAAATTTGTTTTAGTTCCTGCAGATAAAGCAGCTAATAATGTAATTATTGTTTGACGCCTACATTACGTCAATGTTTTATCTCTGGAACTCGGCAGCACCAATTCGTATACTCCAGTTAATTCTACTGAGGATGATGTTGTTTCCGCACATATCACTCGGTGCACTACTTTCAAGGCTGGTGTAAGCGATAAGCAAAATAAACTGCCTACCATGTACTGGATTCCTAAATTACATAAAAATCCGTATAAGGCTCGTTTTATTTCTAATTCTAGTGCCTGCACCACAACAAACATCTCCAAACTTTTAACTTCTTGTCTTACTGCCGTTAAAGATCACGTTAAACTATATTGTGATAAAACTTATGAAAACTCTGGGATTAATTTATTTTGGTCTATAAAAAATTCAGGAGACGTTCTTGATAAAAATTGTCAATAAAGGTCAAGTTTCATCAATAAGTACTTATGACTTCTCTACACTATATACAACCTTACCACATCATCTTATTAAAGACAATCTAATTTCTCTTATTCAAAAAACATTCGCTAGAGAAAATACTACATTTTTGGCATGTAATAATATTAAAGCGTTTTTCACTAACGGCAGTTTAGACAATTATACTATGTGGACTTGCTATGAAGTTTGTGAAGCACTCATCTTCCTATTAGATAACATTTTCGTCAGGTATGGTACTACCGTTTATAGACAAATTGTTGGTATCCCTATGGGTACGAACTGTGCACCACTTGTCGCAGATTTGTTTTTATTTTGCTATGAAAGGGATTTCATGTTGAATCTTTCACCAGATACCCAGATACCCAGGCAGATGTTATTGAAGCTTTTAATGACACCTCTCGGTATCTGGATGACATACTGAACATTGACAACCCTTTCTTTCCAACTATGGTTCATAATATTTATCCTAAAGAACTTCGGCTTAATAAAGAAAATATATCTGATAATAACGCTTCTTTTCTTGATTTAGATCTCTCGATTGAAAATGGTAAAATAATTAGCAAAATCTATGACAAGAGAGATGATTTTAAATTTGACATTATTAATTATCCCCACTTGGATGGGGATGTTCCCCGAGCAACTTCTTATGGGGTGTATCTGTCTCAACTTATTCGTTTTTCTAGAGCTTGTACTCGAGTTGAGGACTTCAATATTCGTAATCTTTGTATAACTAAAAAGTTACTCAATCAGGGTTACCGTTACCATAAACTTCATAAAACCTTTGCAAAGTTTTATTATCGTAACCCTGATCTTCTTTCCAAATATAAATGTAATTTAAGGACTCTTCTGCGACAAGGACTATCACAACCTGACTTCTATGGTGATGTGATTTATAAACTTCGTAAGATTCTTGGTCATGATCACTTTCATACTATCTTTGTTAAACTTGTTAAAAAGTTTATCAAAAGAGGTTATGACCCTATCATTTCGCAACGTACTGCATGCTTGGTGGTGGACCCTTTTACAGTTCGCCACTATGTTTTCCTCTTTAATTGTACGATGACCGGACAGGCTGTGGACCCTATGATGACGCCTACCTATAGCCCATTGGGACGGTGGCGTTTAATGTTTGTCCATGTTCTTTCTTGTCGTGCCCTTAATGGTGTATTCTCTTACTGCTCTGGCTTCTGCCAAGTCATTGAGTACCTTCATTGTGGCTTTCTAGGCTATTGTTTTTTTGTATTACTTATATTGCCTATTGATCCTTCCTTGTTGGTTAGAGATTAGATCATGGCGGGGATTTCTTTATTTACACTGTCCTGTTTTAATGGGATGACAGTAGGGTAAGTGTGATGTTTGGTGCACTCTAGAACCGGTTTAAACCCCCAGTGGCCTACTTTGCCACTGACCGTTCCAAGGCGGTAGCCCTATTGTCAACCCTTTTGTGTTTGTGATGTCGTTTGCAGTTTGTATTACTTTTGCCTTTTCGTTTGTCTGTTTGCGTGTTTGTTTTTGTGTTTTGTGGTTGACTGTCGTCCTTTAATGCTGCTTTCCCTGTCCGATATTTTTATCCTTCTTTACCTGCGAATGGTGCTCCAAACTAGCCATAGTTCAGGATAACGTCTGTGTAGGTCCGTACTGTATGGTTGGTTTGGTTGTAGTTTTTTGAGAACGACCCGTGTGTGTATTTGTCCGTTGTTGACACGCCTGGCCAGTAATTATCACGGAATGTCCGTGCTCATATCAGGCTGTATATAGTAGGTCGTTGTATTAAAGTGGTGTTGTTTGGTAAGACATATTCCGTGGTCCCAGACGTTGTGTAAGGTGTTGTTCTGCTCAACAACAAGCATAGGTACCAGTACAACAATATCTTGTGGCTTGATTGTTTACTGTGGCATAGGCTATAACTTTTCAAGAAAATACTACTAAATTACTTACTTTATCGTTATAATGCATGAATAATATCCTTGTTGTATATATAGTCTCACTCTTTTGTCACTTATTAGTCCACCACCGGTCCCGTGGGGGACTGTAGGTTTGCACCCTGTCCGACCTTCCGAATGCTTGTCCGGGCCATATTTTTAATACTATAAGACTTTGAGATACCAAACTTGGTATGTGGATACATCTTGGGATAGCGTTGTGTCCCGTACCAAAATAAGGTCACTGTGACCAGGGCTTTATATGACGGGGATATGACACCACGGCACTAACGCTGTTATGTTCTGAAATAACTTGTCGTTCTGGTAAGGCTATCGATTATACACTTACTAGGCTTATTGTGACGGGTAGCGAGAGACCTGCGATGCTGCACACCTATTTTCATTGCAAACGGACATAAATATATATCCATCTTTTAACTAGATTATTATATATTTTATATCACCAGAAAGCCAAATAAATAACCTTTCTAATGATGTAATTTTATTCCAAATAATGGTTAGATAAATAGGCGATATCTCGAGATGGAAACGAAATAAAACACTTTTTTTTTGTTTCTTAAGGAGTTTACGCAAATAATTGTGCGTCTTTTTTGGCCATGGTACAGATGTTATTAAATACATATGTAAATGATGTATATGATGAGAAAGCCAAACAAATCATCGTCCTAGTGACGTTATTTTATTTCGAATAACGATTAATTAAATGGGAGAGATCGCAAGTTGGAAACAGTTTCCTACGCTATATTTTCTTTTCTCCAGCAATTTCGCAATCACCGTGCTATTTTATGCTTTTTGTCGTTGTATAAACAAATTTTAATTACTATTTAAATGATTGTCAAATAAATAATCTTCATCGTTATGGTGTTGATGCTTTTACAAACAAAGAAAACCTCGAATCAAAACAAAATGTATATTTAACAACTGGCAACATCTTGAGTTGATTAAAATGTAAAACAATTTTAGTTACATGGTGCTAATTCGTTGCATTGTGTGAAATAAAAAATGTCGTGGTTAATGTATTATCTTGTCATAACTAACAAGTGAGAACTTAACAAATACACAATCACATATAAATAAAAAAATAAAACCTACAAACGTGTATATGATAATTTGAACAACGCATTATTATTGTTTGTTTCTTCGCGGTTTTAAAAGTCGCCTAATTTACAAACTTTTAATTAGCTAAGCTTTTGACAGACTCGAAATGTAATTAGTCAAAATTAAAATTCTCTATTAAAATCATCTGAATGATTATAAAGAAGTGCTCTCATTTCAAAGTTGCTCGTTCGCATTAAAAGGAATGTCAAAAAGGCTATTTTGTTAATGTTGATGAATTAGATCTTGATCTGTTGTTAGGCAAGTTTACCGCAAGTGAAAAAAGAGTACGCCATAAAAGAATGTAATATTACATAACATGCTGTCATAAAGTTTGGTGACCCACGCACACACTAATTTACAATAAACACAAGGACACATGGTAAGCTAGTGTACATTACCCCATGGTGCGAGATCGAGTCCTGGGGTCCTTTATAACAAATTAAAGTTTAAGATGTATAGATCGCCATTTTTCCGATAAAAAATCTCAAAATGGCAAGTTTAAACATTACCTTTTTCTTACCATAAAAGTCATAAACCCACTTGAAAACTACAGCAAACACTATTTCAATATGTATTTTATTACTTGCAATTATCGAGAGGTACTATTAAGGTGAAAAAAAGAAGCTTAACCCTGTACAAAAAATGAACATGATTATCAACGAGAATTTATTTATTTTTTAAGAAATAAAGGCCAAGTTAAACAAAGTTTTTTTGTGGAAACCAAATTGAAAATCCACTAAAAAACTACGACAAACACTATTTTAATATGTCTATTATTACTTACAATCAACTACAGGTACGATTAAAGTGCAAAAAAAGTTTACCCCTATACAAAAATGAACATGACTATGCAGGAGCAACCTTTTTTTTCAAAATTTGCCTAGTTTAAAAAGCATGTCTTACCTTTATCAGTATGTATTAACATGCACACTAGCGTTCGTTTAGTGCAGTGTGGCGGCTGTAAAAAGTCTCCCCGTGCTACGAATCAGTAGTGTTATTTTTTACTGGTCCTTTGGGACCAACGAGCCCAATATAGGTGGCTTTAAAGTAGAATACCGCTTAAGCCGGTGCTAGGGGGCGTGAGAAATGTTGCTTCTTTTATTACTTCTCATGAACAGACTCAATAAAACCGAGTCTGCTGATTTGTTCTCTGAATTGTGTTTGTTGCTATCAAGAGATCACCTTTATCAGTATTTATTAGTTAAAAGCAAATTTATAATCCAATTAAAAACTACCGCAAACACTATTTCAATATGTCTATTATTATTTGCAATCAATTATTTCCTAATAAGACATGCGCAGTGAAGCAGTCGTCTAGTGAACGACAAGTGTTTGGCGTACTTCTGATGGAGACCGATCCCTTTAATTATCATCCCAGCTGTGACCTTGACCTTGACCTGTGACCTCTCATAGATAATGCTTGTCCAGACCGTATGTTCAATACTATAACACTTAGAGATACCAAACTTGGTAGGTGAATACATCTTGGGATATCGGTGTGAACTTGTGACCTCTGTCATAGAAAATGCGTAGAAAATGCTTGTCCGGACCGTATTTTCAATACTATAACACTTAGAGATACCAATCTTGGTATGTGGATACATCTTGGGATAGCGGTATGTCGCGTACAAAAATAAGGTCATTGGCATCTTGACCTTGACCTCTGTCATAGAAAACGCTTGTCCGGACCGTTTTTTCAATACTATAACACTTAGAGATACCAAACTTGGTATCTGAATACATCTTGGGATAGCGATGTGTCGCGTACCAAAATATGGTCATTGTGACCTTGACCTATGACCTCTGAAATTGAAAATGCATAAAAAATGCTTGTCCGAACCGTATTTTCAATACTATTAACACTTAGAGATACCAAACTTGGTATGTGGATACATCTTGGGATAGCGGTCTGTCACGTTCCAAAATAAGGAGATTGTGACCTCTGTCGTAGAAAATACTTGTCCGGACCGTATTGTCAATACTATAACACTTAGAGATACCAAACTTGGTATGTAGATACATCTTTGGATAACGGTGTGTCGCGTACCGCAATAAGGTCACTGTGACCTTGACCTTGACCTGTACCAAACTTGGTATGTGAATACATCTTGGGATAACGGTGTGTCGCGTACCAAAATAAGGTCATTGTGACCTTGACCTGTGACCTCCGTCATAGAAAATGCTTGTCTGGACCGTATTGTCAATACTATAACATTTAGATATACCAAACTTGGTATGTGAATACATCTTGGGATAGCGGTGTGTCGTGTGTCGTGTACCTAAATAAGGTCATTGTAACCTTGACCTTGATCTTTGACCTCCATCATAGGAAATGTCTGGAAAATGCTTATCTGGGCCTTTGAGGCACTATGGATTGCCCAGCAATTCTTGATCCTCTTGTTAAATTAGAAATACTAATTCGCTAGTTGAGAACGCTTAGCGAATAGTTGCTGCGAACAGAGCATTCTGTAAGAGTCGTCTTGTTATGGTGAGCAATTGGAAAATCCGTCCAGGAATGTGAGTCGGACGGACGAACGGACGGACGGATGGACTGACGGTGCGACTACCATATGCCGCCCTTTGGGGGCATAACATTTTTTACCTCCCTTGGGATTTGAACCCACGGCCTTAGCTTCCCGGTGTACAAGAAGTAATTCAAAGATCTGTCTATGGTGGCATTCTTATGTTCAGTTTTTTAACATTTAGCGTTTAGTAATTTTTAATATTTAGCAGAAGTTTTAACATTTAGCGTTAGATATTTTAACATTTAGCGGAAGTTTTAACATTTAGCGGTGCTACAGAAGAAACACATATACACGTTCTTAACATTTAATATGTCATTAGCTCGACTCTTTCGAAGAAGAAAAAAAAGCAATTGTCAACGACGTCTGTGACCGGTTAAAGTGTATATGTAAGCTTGTATTTCCGTATTGTAAATTTACATATGTGTTTGGCATCATTATACAACATCTTTCAGCCAGGTTACGGTCATAAACAACTATTAAATATGAATTAATTTTCGCGACGAAACAACGAGATGAAAAACGGCAGAAATCTTCCACGATGCTTTGAGGATTTAGGTAGACGTCATCACACGGTCCACAATATGTCCTGCCGTCTCTGATTTAAAGAGGAAAGTATACTGTCGAGTTGTAAATAGGTCAAACATGCAGTGCTTTGCAAAATGATAGGGTCATAACAACTTTTTATAAACATTTTAACGAGTTTATTTATGAAAGTGATCATCACCAAGGATCTTACGGTGAAAACCACGTCATCTAATAAGTCTTGTCGTAAACAAGTTCTTAAATTAATGTTATATTTTAAATGTTAGTCAGCATAGGATAATAAAATGCTGCACAGGTTTTTCGAAGTTGATGGAATCGCTTTCCATCGTTTATGAAAGTTCTGTATTCGATTAAGAGCTGAGAAGGTAAATGTGAGCAGGACTCGCAACAAAGATCAAAACACCCTTCTGTCAAGGTGTCCAAACAATCAAAAATCCTTAACGGAATTACCTTTTTAGCTCACGAGAACTTTTATCGAGCAGATTACTGATTCGTTTCTTAAAATTACAATTAATACACGATGTAGGCAGTTTATTAGATATTCATACAAAACATAGTGCTACTTTTTCATTGTCTGTCAAGGCCATCCTGACACCGGTGGATATTTTAAGTCATACATCATGCCGCTGTCTGTTTATATACACCCTATATGCTTAGTAGTGGAATAAATCGACAATCACTGAGATAATAATGTCCCGTGCTTTTATTCAGTTATTTACTAATCTATTATTACAATTGCTTGCTTTTTAGAGACATGAAACATTTAAACGTTGTTTTTTACGTTAATATTAGTAACTAATTACAAATGTTGCCGATGTGTCTATTCAAATGTAAGATCTGTGTCACCAAGTTCGCGTTTTATCATTTCGTCTATTTTCTTTGCCAAGTCATCTGGTATGTCTCTTTTCCAACCGGATACTTCTCCTGAAAGATATAAAACAATCTTATCGTAGCTATATTATATACAGTATTGCACCCTTTAAACCTAAACATATTTGATAAGGCGTTTAGACAAGAGCACCGCCTGCGGGTGCCTGTCTCTTGTCTGTTCGTGGACCTTAACCAACATTCTAAATACAAAAAGGGGCATACCTGCTGCAAAATGCACAAAAGAGTTATGAAACTTAATTGTATGGGTGATGTTATGGTGTAGAACAACTATGAACAGTTTAAAAGCTGTAACTGTAATATTTACTGAAAGAAGTGGACCTTAACACAAAACCTAACCAAAAATCTAAGTAAAAAAATGGGCATAACTTTCGCAAAATAAACAACAGAGTTATGAAGCTTGATTTGTTGTGTGATGTTATGATGTAGAACAATTATGCAAAGTTTTAAAGTTGTAGCTGTATGAGTCACTGAAAATAAGTGGACCTTAACGCAAAACTTAACCAAAATTCTAACTTCAAAAAGGGGCATAACTTTTGCAAAATGCATAACAAAGCTATGAAACTTAATTTGCTGTGTGATGTTATGATGTAAAACAACTATGCAAAGTTTCAAAGCTGTAGCTTAAGAGTTACTGAAAAAGTGGACCGTAACGCAAAACTTAACCAAGATTCACGCAGACGACAACGACGCAGCAGCAGACGCAGACGCCGATCAAAAGAAATATAAAAAGATCGGACAGGGAAAGTAGCATTCAAGGAGGACAGTAAACCACAAAACACAGAAACAAACTCGCAAACAGACAAACAAGAAGGCAAAAGCAATAATAACTGCAAACTACATCACAAACACTAAAAGAGATGACAATAGGGCTACCGCCTTGGAACGGTCAGTGGCAAAGTAGGCCACTGGGGGTTTAAACCGGTTCTAGGGTGCACCAAACCTCACACTTACTCTACTGTCATCCAATTAAAACAGGACAGTGTAAATAAAGAAATCCCCGCCATGATCTAATCTCTAACCAACAAGGCAGCATCAATAGGCAATATAAGTAAAACACAAATATGCTCGTGTAAATATAATACTAAAAAATAATAGCCTAGAAAGCCACAATGAAGGTACTCAATGACTTTGCAGAAGCCAGAGCAGTAAGAGAATAAACCATTAAGGGCACGACAAGAAAGATCATGGGATACCAATAATTTGTCTATAAACGGTGGTTCCATACCTGACGAAAATATTATCTAATAGGAAGATGAGTGCTTCACAAACTTCATAGCAAGTCCACATAGTATAATTGTCAAAACTGCCGTCAGTAAAAAACGCTTTTATATTATTACATGCCAAAAATGTAGTATTTTCTCTAGCAAATGTTTTTTGAATAAGAGAAATTAGCTTGTCTTTAATAAGGTGATGTGGTAAGGTTGTATATAGTGTAGAGAAGTCATAAGTGCTAATTGGTGAAACTTGACCTTTCTTGAACATTTTATCAAGAACGTCTCCTGAATTTTTTATAGACCAAAATAAATTAGTCCCAGAGTTTTCATAAGTTTTATCACAGTATAGTGTAACGTGATCTTTAACGGCAGTAAGACAAGAAGTTAAAAGTTTGGAGATGTTTGTTGTGGTGCAGGCACTAGAATTCGAAATAAAGCGAGCCTTATATGGATGTTTATGTAATTTAGGAATCCAGTAAATAGTAGGCAGTTTTTTTTGCTTATCGTTTACACCAGCCTTGAAAGTAGTGCACCGAGTGATATGTGCGGAAACAACATCATCATCGGTAGAATTTACTGGAGTAAACGAATTGGTGCTGCCGAGTTCCAGAGATAAAACATTGACGTAATGGAGGCGTCAAACAATTATTACATTATTAGCTGCTTTAACTGCAGGAACTAAAACAAGTTTATTATGAAATTCCTGAATTCCCGAATTTAAATTACGAAACGAAAACCTAGGTCTCGGAGGAAGTAAAGAGGGGTTAGCATTATAAAAGTTAATATGTGTATCTATAATTTTCAGAATTGACTTTTTCCAAGTAGAAAGTGAGTTTGGGTCCGCATGTTCTCTACGACACCATTTGATACTAAAATCTGCAATGGAGTTGGCGATCTGGGCACGACAGGCATTAAAATCAATAGTTGAAGGTAATCTATATTTAGGACCTTTCGAAAACAAATGCCGAATCATGACAATAATTCATCGAGTTTTTTCAAAAACAGATGAGCTAAAAAACGTGATGTTTTCATATAATGTTTAAAAAATGCTTTTAATTTCAATAAAAAATCTTCTACCAAATTTTACAAAAACAAACAAACGTAAAGTATGTTTTGGAGATATAATATCATAATTGATCTAAACTATGGCCTATACAGTGTTGTACTACATAGTTTGATTGAATTTAAACTGAAACAAAAAGCAGTCTGAGAGACAGCCATATCCCCCGCTGCAATGTTATTTTCCTATGTTTTTATCCAGCCGATAAAAGGCTCTAGGTATTGTTCAACCACTCATAGGATATGTTTCTGCTTTTTAATTCAGTATTTTGGTTGTTACTTGTGATACGCAGGCTTCATAACCGCTGCTCCCAAATAAATTCCATTATGTTTATTCGCTCTTCGGGGCATTTAATTTTATTAGATACTGGGACCATACGCCGTACGACACTGAGAAGAAATATACTCCAGGTCCAGGGCCATATGCATACCATCTTCGGTATTGTTAAAGGTTAAAATTTGTACTATTAATTTTATGATATTGAGTTCTGCTCAACCCGCGGCTAGAAGGCGTAAGCGGTAGCTAGCATATTTCACTACCGTTCATGAACTCTCAATCAAACCGAGACTGCAATATTTCGTAATAGGTCGTGTTCGGCCGTTTCCAAAGGTCCACTCTCATACCTCTTTTACAAACAGGGCAATAAATCTAAATAATCTGAAGACTGAGTTATGGTTATTGCACTCTGCACTTCTGTTCTCATTGCTCTCTATCATTGATATAAAATTTCATCGCAGTCTCAATTAGTAGTTTTCCAGTTATGGAGCGGACACAAATTATAACGTATACAGTTACAAAGGGCAAAAACTGTAATTTAATTGAAGGCAGAGTTATGATTCTTGCAACTCTGCACGTACTCCCATTATCCTCATTATCATTGTGTAAAATTTTATTGCAGTCCTATTAGTAGTTTCCGAGGTTAATAGAGCGGACACACATTATAAGTATAAAAATTACAAGGGTCAATAACTATAATTCAAAATAAAGGACAGGTTATGGTTCTTGTGCTCTATACTTTCTCTCATTGCCCTCTATCATTGTTTGTAATTTCATTGCCAGTCTCACAAGTAGTTTTCGAGTTATGGAGCGGACACGAATTATAAGTATACAATAACAAAGTGCAATAACACTAATTTAATTGAGGTCAGAGTTATGGTATCTGCACTCTGCACGTCGACTCATTGCTCTCTATGATGTGGTGAAAATTTTATTGCAGTCCTATTAGTCGTTTTCGAGTTTTAGAACGGACACGAATTTATAAGTATAAAATTACAAAGTTTGAATTTAAATGAAGGCAGAGTCATGGTTCTCTACGCTCTGCACATCCTCTCATTGCCCTCTATCATTGTGTGAAATGTTTGAGTTATGGAGCGGACACGAATGGGGACGGATCTGAGGTACGTATGGACGGACAGATGAAACGGAACGGAACCATTGAAAGAGGCATTACTATATCCCCCTTCCGCCTGCGACGGCGTGGTGATAATAAGTTTGTACATTGTTAAATTATGTATTTTTACAAGGTAATTGATGTCAAAAGTCGGGCCTGTGTGTAATATTGTGCTACATAGATATTAATATAAATTGGAGTAGACATTTGTCATTGTTAAATGTTGTATGTTACACCGTCTAATAACACTGAAAAACATTGGTCGATGCATATGTTATTGCTACACACGGTTTATATAAAATTTCAATTAATCAGACACTGTGAGTCAGCATTATATTTTACCGATTAAAACACCATGTTCAGTATTTCACATCTCTCTAAAAAGAGTAAACGTTTTAATGTCACAAACCTTGATTTATAAAAGCGCCATCAGTTTTGTCTGTTGCAAATGCATCCTCAAAGTACGCGAAGTTGACAGAATTGTTGTTTTTCATGCTTTCGAGACTTGTGTGTTCCATTATCTGATCAAGCTGCTCCTCCGTCAGATCTCTACCAAGGAAATCAGCAATCTGTTTGATCGTAAGCCGTCGCTTCTGAAGATTGTAATGTAATAATGGTTTGAGAAATAAATAATTAAATAATGAATATACACATTAAAACGCGGCTTCTGTTTAACAGTATTGTTTGAAATGAACAAATACGAGGATGCTCGGAGAATAAAATATCCATTAATAATTAATATATTTCTAGCGGGTTTACATATACCTGGTAGGTATGTAGGTATTGAAGGTCATTGAGGTCGATAGAATGTCAATTATATCGAATATATATGGGATTTTATCACTGAAATACCTCAAACATTTACCAACTCTATCAACATAAAACGGTGCTTCGATGCCACTGGTTTTGATCGGATAATATAAATACTAATGTTATGTTATTAATACAGACAGAACAATGACCCTGTAATATACGATGTCGTATGACGTCATTTAGTGCAAAATATATTTAAAATATTGATAACTGAATTACTAAATGATAGGGAGTTTCTAATTTACACGATAGTGTAAGAGTGCGTTGCTTCCGTTTTTATTGTTTTAATATGTATTGTCATTAAGGAACTAATAATTAAATGTGTTTAATTTATGCGAACCTTAACATTATTAGGCTAACACCATTTAATAGTACTGGTCATAGCTGAATAGATTTTACAGGGAAAGTAGATTGTCACCTGACATCCAGGTGAAATCTGATTGGTCATTAGGTAGGTTGTAGTTAGTCTTGGAAAGAAAGTTGAAGTGTCAAGAAGTCTCTTGAAATTATATTTTGCATCCCATCTTGGATCAGTTATTTTAATCACTTCATAGTTGCTTAATCATTTCTTGGTCATTTTGTAATAGTATGTTTTCTCTATCCTTGATTCCATCTTAAATTGATCAAGGATTTGATCAGTTACAAATTACCAAATCATAGGGATTAAGATGTGATTTTTAACTGTGTTTAACTTTGTAATTGTCATGCATCTGTTTGCATCTATAAGACTGTGGATATATAATAGCTAAATTAAGTCTCTCCGTGCGTCCGTTGTCGGATATTTGTACTTTTTATAAGTATACATACATATATGAACACGCGCGCATTGTTTATTGATATTTGCTAGACATTTAAATCGATAGTCTGTGTCCAGTTTGTTATGATGTAGTTTAAAGACACATGAACTAATTCAGACCTTTTATGTACAAATATATGTAGATCTGGTGGCGAGCTAGTGAATAGAATAGTCTTTGTATCATATACATGTAGGTATTAATAATAACTATGTGACTATATGTGACTATATTGTGACTATATTATTCAATAGTTCATACTGCAGGTATGCATTAAGGAAGTTGTATATTTTGCAATATGTTAATATATCCATTAAAAGTAATATTGTAGTATATGAGTAATGCATGATGTTAAAAGCATTAAGTATGATGTGTTCTAAATACATTAAGTAATTGTATGTATGATAAACTTCATATGTATCTCAGTTATTGTGTAATTACTAAATTTGTGATATGGGATGTATATGTGTAATATTTTAGATGAGTTATGTTGAGTATTGTATACTTTTATTCAGTACCATCAATAAATGATGATTACGGAAGCTGTCGTTTGTTTGCTAGACAATCCCTTGTTATGGCGTGTGGTAACACTAGAGCTAGCCGAGTCACGATATAACATTTACAGAATAGTGTAAGAGTTCGTTGCTTCCGATGAACCCATTAACTGTATTTGTGTGTCTACTTTTACAAAATGTCGATTCCTGGCGGCATCAAAATGATATATAGGGTCCTATAGAAACCACAGCGTCCGAACGCAATGGCATCGTAGGTCCGCACTGTACTGCAAACTAGGACTTGAAACTACAATGAAAGAGACAGAAAACAACAGAAAGGGTGGTGAAGACAAGGTTACCGTTTTGGAACGGTCAGTAGGCAATAAGACCTACTGGTTAGCTTGAATCGATTTTATATGCGCACAATCCTCGCTATTATCCTGTCTTCAGCGCACAAATAGACAAGACAGTGTAAACAAAACTAAATCCCATCAAAAGGAAATCTCTAACAATAAAGTCCACATCCAGAGAAACCAACTAAAGATATACATACAAAATAATAAACATCTCAGGATGTATCCAGAATCGTACTGAACAACCATAGTAGTTGCAGCTAAAGAGAAGACCAATCTAGGGTACGACCAGAAAACCCGAGGGACGATAGCTCATGCACCCACCTCCCTTAGTTGGGGCATCAAGACACAAAGTGGCAACACGAAGTGTTCGCCACGAAAACGATAAGCCTCGCAATACTTTATGTTATCTTCGACTAATAAATATAATAAAAAGAAAGAAAGTCTACAAAGTCAAACGCTGCATATATGTATCAGTTATACGTAAGAGCTGAAATGGCACCAAGAAGAATCATGAAAAGCGGTCATACCTTTATTAGTTTTTCAAACTGAATAAAAAGAACATTTTCGTCATTTCTGTGCTCCCAGAACTGTTTCACGTGCAACCACCACGGACATGATAGCACTGTAAATAAATAAAACAAACATCAGCTCATCGCATCACTTCGATTAATATGCAGTGGTCACGGTTGTCTTTAACTTTATTTTTATTCTTTTTTATGCTGTTATATCGCCACTTCTTTCAATAGACAAACTGCTACAAATGCATATATCTGCAACTACCCGTTTATTCGGCTACCTAAGTTCAAAGGTAATCGATTGCTTAATGATCCTGATAAACTGACTTTTTCATACGGCTTATGGGGCGCCGTTATATAAATCATTCATTTTATTAATAACATTATTTCATTTCTTAATATCCAAACTACGATTTATTGATATGAACTATGAAATAATTCGATTTGTTTATGTCAAGTTACAACAACTCTTGATAAATAATAAAAATCCATTTCTTGACATAAAAAAGTAAATATATTTAAGAAAAGATTTCTTGATATCCAGAAGTGTATCTCTTGATATCAATAATTGGCTGTTTATATCAAATTATTTATTTCTTATACATTTGAAATTATTTGTATATCAAGAAATACATTTTGCGATATCAAAAATTGCTATATATAATAGTACGGTCTCTGCTATAATCAGGATATTAGTGACAGTTCTACTACGGACGCACTCAAAAACGACTGGACTGGTGTATTCATTTTATTGTGTACTTAATGTTTACGTACATAGATATGATTTTGGTAGAGCAGTCTGACATTGTATCGGAAGTTATCTAGTCTAGATCATCTGCGACGTTTGCTTTTTTTAAAATACAAACGTCTGTATTTCAGATAAGCTTCGAAGATGACCAAGACTAAAGTTATTGAATGAAAAAGTGTTTGAATTATTACACAAACATTGTATAGTACGCAAACGTATACGTGCCTCTTCTTGTTGGAGCGGAGGCACGTATACGCTTCCGTAGTATTGCAATATCATTGTCTTGAGTATTCATTTTTTCTTAGATGAAAATGCATGAATGTAAGGAATATTTTCAATGCTAAATTGTATTTACGTATTATTTATTTTGTTGTCCACTTTTTTGTGGTCTTCCACTACTATCCGGGTAATTCGATGGACACATATTGATGACTGTTTCAGTGCTATTTGTGTTAGTATTTTGTATCTATTCTCGAAACCCAGAGCAAAAGCGACTAATAACAAAATCCGTATCAACACGTTTGATATATGTATTCTGACGTTAAGGTAATTTCTGTCTTGCAAACAAACAGGAAGATTGTATACATACCATCTTTTCCGGTTAGGAATTTTTCAATGTACTCGCGCAAAGAATCTGCAGGTGGATTCTTGAGGTAATTCATTAGTTTAAACAGCGAAACTACAGAGGCTTTAGGATTTCTAGTGATGTAAACTATCTGAAAGACACAAACAAAATGATGGTATAGACGACTGTAACTGATGTAACTTTGATTTGTTTTTGTTTTTAGAAGTTTAAGATACAAATTCTAAAAACAAAGCATATACATTGGATGAATGTTCATGTCTTCTGAAAACGTATGCTATTCTGCAACTAGAATTCCAGTTAAATTCTGCAACTAGAATTCCAGTTAACGGGGCATGACTTTAACAAAAAACAAACATCAACGATCTTTTCCATTTGTGAAGGCTTTAACTTTTATTTTTGCATATTTTACCAGATATAAGATGGTACAGTCAAGCTCCGGGTGTTGCCCCTGATTTTACAGCAGGTTTCTTTTGTAACTTTCAAATAGTTAAAGACAGATAAAAATATCGGAGAGGGAAAGTAGCATTCAAGGACGGCAGTCAACCCCAAAACACAAAAACAAACACGCAAACATACAAACGAGAAGGCAAAAGTAATATAAAATGCAAACGACATCACAAACACAAAAGGGTTGACAATAAGGCTACCGCCTTGGAACGGTCAGTGGCATTAAAGGCAACTGGGGGTTTAAACCGGTTCTAGGGTGCACCAAACCTCACACTTACCCTACTGTCATCCCATTAAAATAGGACGGTGTAAATAAAGAAATCCCCGCCATGATCTAATCTCTAACCAACAAGGCAGCATCAATAGGAAGTATAAGTAAAACACAAATATGCTCGTGTAAATATAATACAAAAAACAATAGCCTAGAAAGCCACAATGAAGGTACTCAATGACTTTCCAGAAGCCAGAGCAACAAGAGAATAAACCATTAAGGGCACGACAGGAAAGATAATAGACAAGCATCAAACGCCATCGTCCCAGTGGGCTTTAGGTAGGCGTCATCATAGGGTCCACAGCCTGTCCGGTCATCGTACAATTAAATACGAAAGCATAGTGGCGAACTGTAAAAGGGTCCACCACCAAGCATGCAGTACGTTGCAAAATGATAGGGTCATAACCTCTTTTGATAAACTTTTTAACAAGTTTAACAAAGATAGTATAAAAGTATAAATCTTACGAAGTTTATAAATCACATCACCATAGAAGTCAGGTTGTGATAGTCCTTGTCGCAGAAGAGTCCTTAAATTACTTTATCTGGTTGATTTAGGAGTTCTTTAAAGAGACGCTGATAACCTTAGCAAGAGTGTACCGACTTTATGCAAATAACAATTTGTTTTATAATTCTATATGTTCGAATATATTTCGCAGCACATAGTGTAATGCGTTTACGAGTGATTTGTAAGCTGGGTTTAGGGAACAAACATAATGCTTTTACGATTGATGTGTAAGCTGGGTTTAGGGATCTTATCATAATGCTTTTACCATTGATGTGTAAGCTGGGTTTATGGAACCTAGCGTAATGATCTTACGATTGATGTGTAAGCTTGGTTTAGGGAAAATAAAGGAATGCATTTATGAGTGATGTGTATGCCGGGTTTAGTCTTAAAACAGCAATATTGCTCATGGTATTGTACTTTTATCACATTTGCGACAGACTGCTACATTTGAGGCCTGTTCAGATATGTTATATTTAGTTTAAAAACGGTTATATGTACTCAAGAAATTACAGGAACTCGGTGGTTAGAACGCCTGACTAAGTTGATCGAAAAATAATGTGTTCGATTCATGAGAAAGACAAACATTTGTTTCTGTAAATAACAGTTTTTCCTGTGTACAGGTACGATGTACACTACTCGATGTATATAAAGAAGTAATATTTTTAAGGTGTAGCTATATAATACGTCTACTGTTTTAACATTTTTATTACATACAAAACCATTATTGGACGGGCCCCGTCATCAGACAAAAGGAAGAATAATACAATATTGTCATTGTGTATTCTAAAACGAAATATAAAACAATCGGACAGGGAAAGTAGCATTCAAGGAGGACAGTCAACCACAAAACACAGAAACAAACACGCAAACAGAGAAACAAGAAGGCAAAAGCGATAATAAATGCAAAGGACATTCCAAACACAAAAGGGTTGACAATAGGGCTACCGAATTGGAACGGTCAGTGGCAAAGTAGGCCACTGGGGGGTTTAAACTGGTTCTAGGGTGCACCAAACCTCACACTTACCCTCTAACGTCATCCCATTAAAACAGGACAGTGTAAATAAAGAAATCCCCGCCATGAACTAATCTCTAACCAACAAGGCAGCATCAATAGGCAATATAAGTAAAACAGAAATCTGCTCGTGACAGTCATTTGTAGTTATCTGAACAAATTATCTACATGAAGTCCCCGCTCCCCATGCCATGATAACAATGCGTGAGAAATTAATCCGCACACTACAACAACCGTAGTCGAATAGGCATTAATTCACTGATATTTGATTGTTAGCAATTCAGTTCAAACAACATCATAGTACTACATGTCGTCGACTGGTTTTGATGTTCAATATAGTTCATATATATGTATATATCACACTGTTGCACGATTTAATGCATTTCGTAAAATAACTATGACTTAGAACTATAGGGGCGAAAACCACTTACCCTTCCTTTTCCATTTTTAAGCTCATCTGGCAGAAGGAAATGGTGTATGTGAGACTTTATCAATCTTGGCTGATCTACTGGCAAGCTATCAAGATGTTTCAGCCCCCTGAAATATACAGAAATATACAAAAAATATATATTCATAAATACACAGAATTTTACATAATACCTTATAAGTCGTGGCTGGTTAATGCAAATAACTAATATGCATTTGCTGTTCTAAGGACACACGGCAATTCTTACATCCATGTAGTTATCAAGCATTACAATTAGTACCTCGGTGTATAAAACCAGTGTTTTGAAGATCATGTAGTTATCAAGCATTACAGTTAGTACCTCGGTGTATAAAACCAGTGTCTTGAAGATCATGTAGTTATGAAGCATTACAATTAGTACCTCGGTGTATAAAACCAGTGTCTTGAAAATCATGTAGTTATCAAGCATTACAATTAGTACCTCGGTGTATAAAACCAGTATCTTGAAGATCATATAGTTATCAAGCATTACAATTAGTACCTCGGTGTATAAAACCAGTATCTTGAAGTGAATATAGTTATCAAGCATTACAATGAGCGCCTCGGTGTATAAATTAAAAACTGTATCTTGGGGTACATGTAGTTATCGAGCATTACAAAGAGTACCCCGGTGTATAAAGACGGTGTCTTGAAGTGCATGTAGTAATGAGCACCTAGGTGTATAAAATAAAACCAGAGTCTTGAGGTTCATGTAGTTATCAAGCATTACATGGAGAGCTTTTCGGTGAATAAAACCAAAATATTGAAGTTCATGTAGTTACCAAGCATTCAAATGAGTACCCCGGTGTATAAAAACAGTGTCTTGAAGTGCATGTAGTAATGAGCACCTCGGTATATAAAACCAGTATCTTCAATCTCATGTAGTTATAAGGCATTATAAGGAGCACCTCGGTGTATAAAACCAGTATCTTGAAGTGAATATTGTTATCAAGCATTACAATTAGTACCACGGTGTATTAAACCAGTATCTTGAAGTGAATATTGTTATCAAGCATTACAATTAGTACCACGGTGTATTAAACCAGTATCTTGAAGAGAATATAGTTACCCAGCATTACAATGAGCACCTCGGCGTATAAAACCAGTATCTTGAAGTGAATATAGTTATCATGCATGACGATCAGTACCTCTTTGTATAAAACCAGTATATTGAAGTGAATCTTGTTATTAAGCATTACAACTAGTACCTCGGTGTATTAAACCAATATCTTGAAGTAAATATAGTTATCAAGCATTACAATGAGCAGCTCGGCGTATAAAATCAGTATCTTGAAGTGAATATAGTTATCAAGCATTACGATCAGTACCTCTTTGTATAAACCAGTATATTGAAGTGAATCTTGTTACTAAGCATTACAACTAGTACCTCGGTGTATTAAACCAATATCTTGAAGTGAATATTGTTATCAAGCATTACAATTAGTACCTCAGTGTATAAAACCAATATCTTGGAAGTGAATATTGTTATCAAGCATTACAATTAGTACCTCGGTGTATAAAACCAGTATCTTGAAGTGAATATAGTTATCAAGCATTACAATTAGTACCTCAGTGTATAAAACCAATATCTTGAAGTGAATATAGTTATCAAGCATTACACTTAGTACCTCGGTATATAAAACCAGTATCTTGAAGTGCATGTAGTTATTAAGCAATGCAATGAGCACCTCGATGTATAAAACCAGTATCTTGAAGTGAATATAGTTATTAAGCATTACACTTAGTACCTCGGTATATACAACCAGTATCTTAAAGTGCATGTAGTTATTAAGCATTACAATGAGCACCTCGGTGTATAAAACCAGTATCTTGAAGTGAATATAGTTATCTAGCATTACACTTAGTACCTCGGTATATAAAACCAGTATCTTGAAGTGAATATAGTTATCAAGCATTACATGTACCATGAGCACATCAGCGCATAAAACCAGAGTGCATAAAACCAGTATCTGTTTTACCATTGTCGGATACCCACGGATGATTCGCTTCGATACTCTCGCTTTCATGATGAATAAAGTGATAACGTTATCATTTAAGCGTGGGTTACAACGATGACCTTTGACTTTAAATATTTAAATTATAATAAAATAAAATGTAGTTTTCAAATTGTCTTCGTTATTTTACAATAGGTTTAAATATATTTAAAATATATTAATGGCGCAATACAAATTAGAAATCAATTAGAAATATGCTTAAGCTTTATCAATAATTATTAA